>JAMXBC010000009.1:93669419-94269419 GCA_024138005.1 Lumnitzera racemosa
ATAAATCATTCATCTAAAAAAGTGAGGAAATATATATATTCACTATAATTTAGTGATTACAATTATCGTTTGCAATATTTCTCCGAAATATATTTCCTAGTTATTAAATTATTAAAAAAAACGAGAAGTTCTAAAGTAAAAGCTTAAACCTTAAACATATATGTTCGTTCTTCAATATTTTTCCTCACTCCCCAGGATTTAACAGTTGTTAGCTTCAGAGTAGTTGTGGCCGTTTCTTAGCCAGCACTTGTACGATGTCTATAGGGATATGAGCAACTACAGCTCAGTAAGTTAGGACGGAGGACTTAAAACTATACCATATACACAACAAGGTTTTCAATCACTTATTAGGTGCAATGCATGTGCAAGCAAATGCCATCGCACGACGTTGTCCGGCCCGTCGTGAGATTAGAGAAATTGCGCCCACTCTAATCCGGGTTGAGGAGTTGCCGTTAATGCAGCAGCTCACGACCAAACCCAAGCTTGTGTAATGGAGACCTTGCTCCTCCCTCGACTACCTTCGAACCACTGTCTTCACCCTCACTGCGACCTCCTCTCCTGTCACTTAGTTTGACTGAGGATGAAGAAGGAACCATTTTGCAATCCTGCGCTATCCCTTCCGAAAGGGTCAGTATTTAGCCGAAGAGTCCTAAGTTCCCCTAACGGGTTGCCATGCATGTCCGATTATGATTACTGGTTGGATATTTAATTAAGTCCAGTTGAGGGTGATCAATCCTTTCATACAAATCATACAATATGTGCCAGAGCAACAAACAGGATTATAGCATCACCCATAATCAAACACATGCACACATTCAACTATCTAACAAACACAACCAAGCATAATTTTAAGCCTCCAAAATACAGCATCGTATTAATCCCAACTTACCTCGACTCCTCGCTCGCTCGCTCACTCGAGGTCTGATTTGCTCAGGCCATCGCCGATCATCCCTATAACACGAACGTGGTTTCAGTATTTCATATAATATTATAAGTTCATCTTATCCTATAACGCTTATTGTTAGGTTTTGTTTAAGGTTTAATATGCCTAATTATCTAGGTATTAAGTCTTTTATAATTATTTTAGGTTTGGGTTTAGGTTCAGGTTCCGCATCGATTTCTAAATTAGATTCTAGTTCGATTTCTAGGTACCGTTTTGTACCCGGACCCTAGAAATTTGTTTCAACTCATAATGTGAAACTAACCACATTATTTCCAAATACCCTAAATATGATCACTACCCCTAGTCAGTATTTTATTCCATCCGGTACACTTAAATCCGTATTAGTGTACCGAATTTACTCATGTTGTGAGAAATTTTTACATTTTTCATATAATTACCTAAAATTGAATTTTGTTTCAGATTTGTTATGTTCTGATTTTCATTATTTTATTATCTAATTAAACCTAATTTTTCCATATTTATTAATTTTTAATTCTACATATTCCTAATTTTCTACATTTACCACATAACACCTTCATTACTTACACTTAACACTCCATAGACTAGGATTAGGTTTCCACATCAGAGATTAATATCCCTAAACATCTAATTACTATCTAAATCAGTAATTAATATCCTAATCACCTAATTAACTCCAAATTACTCAATTTTCCCATCATTTTAGAGCTAAAAATTAACTTAAAAATTTCGAAAATTAATTTTAGAAAAATGACTTCATAGCACTATTCTATATCACATGAGCATCCTACAGAAAAAAATTGAGCTCCAAACTACACTTCTAAGGTCATTTATTTCTAAACCGAAATAATATTTACTATTTTTACAAAATTACACAAAATTGGGCTGGAAATCGGACTCACCGATCTGGTTGGCTCCGGCCACCGACGGCTGTAGTGGCCTTGTCGTCCGGCTTAGGCGCTGCCACCACCGTGTGGTGGTGGTGGCCGTCCACTCCTAGCTGCTCGTCTGGTGGGGGTTCCCGTTAAAGGCCCTAACTGCACAGTTTTTTCTAATTTTTTTCTAAACCGAATTTTCCTCTCAATTTTTGCCTCTCTCTAATTTTTTCTAATTTCTAACTATCCAAATGAGTTTCTGAATTTTTCCTGCTATTTATAGGCATTTGCTGTAATTAATATGCATTAATTTGACAAGACTTTGCCCATTTTCCTTAATTTTTGGCTTTTAGGTTGTCAAATTTTTATTGGCTAATTTTTCTTTTGCAGCTTTGGACTTTCTACGACCTAATTTTGATTAATCTTATCCTCTTCTGATTTTTTTTTTATTTTTCCATAATTATTTTATAATTTTCTTTAATTATTTACTTAGTTTTTTGCCAATTTAAGTAATTTTGAGTATTTTTATCTACACGTAAATACATGTAGGGTATACGTGAACATTCCTAATTATTATTTTGGTCATTCTAAAATTTTTAGTATACATATAATCTATCTTTACTAATTTATTAGTTATTAGATTACACTTTTCGCATTTTCAGTAATTAGTACTTATTATGCTTAAAATTTGAAAATTTTATAGTCTCCTATTTTATTACTTATTTTCTTAAATTCAAGTTTACGGAGTCAGTTTTACTAATATTTCTTTCGTTAGTTTATAATTTGGGGTTTGATCGGATTTCTTAACCGATCGTCCAAAACCTTAAGTTCTAAGTTCAATCTTACGGTCAATTGGCTTAGTTTTGAGGCTTACAAAAGGTATCACACAAACCAATAGGTCTAAACCACAAAATGGCCCAAAAGATAAATGAAAGTTAAAGTTTTGAGTAGGGGTTTTTATACATTGATGATAAATATTATAAGCTTCACAATGAGGCGTTTGGGGCTTGGTTTGTAAAATTTAAAGTGATCAGGTAAGTTATTCGATCAAGCCTAAATTTTCCCAATTACCTTAGATTTTACAACGAAGTTAGGAAAATAATAGTAAAAGTGATTCCATGAATTTGGATTTAGGAAAAAAAATAATTAAATAATTAGTTATTATAATATTGAATTATATGTATATTATCCATTATTTATCAGAAACGCATAAAACAAGTCTGGTAATTAACGAATCGATAAAAATAAATTATATACACCAAAAAATCATAAAATAACTTAAACAATATTTAAGAGTATTTATTTGTACCATATATGTATTTACGTATAAAAAAATACACGAAATTACTTAAATTACTTAAACTGAACTAAAGTAACATTAAATAATTAAAGAAAATTCATGAAAATTAAGGGAAAATAAAAAAAAATGGAAAAGTGAAGAAAATTCTAGAATAAAGGTCTGACATGCTAGGAATTAAATAGAAAATAACAATCAATAAATTTAAGATAAATAGAAAGTGGAAATGGAAGAGGATAAGAGACACTTGGCCCTCTAAAAATCAAAAGAAACCCTAAACCCCTTCTATAAGTACCTAAACCCTTTCTAAAATTTAGTTTGAACCCTTAATGAAGTAGAAAAAATTTAGAGAGACTAAAAAGAGAAGAGATAACTAATTAAAAAAAACGGGAAAAATCATGTACAATTAGAGCTTGTAAGGTGAACCTACGTTTGACAACCACCTAAAGGGGGATGGCCTCCACCTGTTAACAGCACCTCTACTGCCTAGGGCTACCGATATAGGTGGAGCTACCATCGGTGGTTGAATATCGATCAAACTGTGAGTTCTATTCTCCTTTTCTATTTTGTTTAAATTGTTAAAACTATCAAATATATCCAAAAAATTATGATATTTACTATTATGAGATTTTTAAGCACATAAATTTAAGAAAAAATGTTAATTTAATGAATTTAGATTTAGAAATATAAAGTACTTAAAAAATCTTGAAAACCCGAGTTTATTTCGATTTAGAAATAAATTACCTTAGCAGTATAGTTTTGAGCTCCAAATTTTTGTGCAGGCTATTTAGAGTATCTAAAACAATGCTATGAAAAAAATTTTCAGAAATCTATTTTCAAAATTTTTAGATAATTTTTAAGCCTTAAAATGATATATAAAATGAGTGATTTCAAGTTAGTAAATGTATAATTACCGATTTAATATATAATTAGGTATTTTAGGATGTTAATTTCTAATGTAATATCATGTTTGCAGTATTTAGGGTGTTAGATATAATTATTAGGTGTATTATATAGTATATATGTAATAAGTAAAATGGTATATTTTAAATTAATTTTGTGATTTAGGATTAATTAGGTATAAATTTTGATTTATGATATAATTAAACATTTTGATATGTTATTGGATGATGAAGGATAATATATATAGTATTAGAAATGTTAGATAGGTGATATAAGTGTATAATATATAGTAATACATAATATATGTATATAGGAATTAAATGAGTGGAAAATATTAGATAACAATTTATGATATTATAATAGTAGATATATGATATAAATTTGATTTGGAATGGGAGTTTATGAAATTATATGAAAAATGTAGGTTATTTTCACATTAGAAACAAGTTCGATAGTTAAATTAGAGAAATAGTGTACTATACCAACTAAAATACTTATTAGAAGCTAAAATAAATATTTAGGATACCTAAGTATAGTTAGATAGATTTCACATTTTAGTCCAAGAGGAATTCTTAGGGTTTACAAATAAAAATAGTAAACAAAAGTTAAAACAAAACTTAATTCAGAAATTGAATCAAGAATTAATTTAGAACTAGTTTGGTTATAGGAGATATAGAATTTGAATAATTGAATAAAATTATAATATTAAACTAAAAAATAATTATTTAAAACTTATATGTATATATATACATATATCTAAGTGGTTACATTAAAAACGTAGATTATTCTTATATCAAAATCTAATTCAGAAGCAGAATTCGAATTGGGATTAGTATAAATATATTAGATAACAAATAGAAAACCTAAACCAAATGTTATACCCACTAAATAAACCATAAGAAACATGTTATAAAGCATTTAAAAGATTTACAAACAAAAAGTAATAAAAAGAAAAAGGTAACCTAAAACTTAATTCAAAAACCAAAACCGTAATTGGAATAAGAAACAAATTTGAAATCTGGTTGAACAAAAGAAGTAATTGTAAGAGACTTAGACCTAAATCACTAAATATAAGAACATCATAAACTAAAGATAATCATAATCTAAATTACATAATAAAACCTATCTATGGTAGTTATATAGAAACTAAAACAATATTTATATTATCGGGATTATTAGTGATGATCTGTGTGAGTCGCACCTTGAGTGAGTAAATGGAAAATCCAAGTAAGTTGAGATTGATACTTTACTATATTTTGAATTACTGTTTTATGGTACTCAGAAGTTTAAGATTATACTTAATTATGTTTGTTAGGCAGTTGATTGTGCGATATCTATATGTGCGTATTTCTGGATTTGATTACATGATTCTAGTTTGATGTTCTGGATTGAAAGTTGTGTGATTTGTAAGAAATGCTTGAACACCTTAAATCGGATCTAACTAAATATATGACAAGTAAGTCTAAAACTAACCTACATAGTAACTTAATAGGGGAAATGTTTAGAATTTTCCGACCAAATACCGACCCCTTCGAAAGGGATAGCGCTGTATAGCCTAATGGATCCCTTCTTTATCTTTAGTCGAACTAAGTAACAGAAAAGAAGGTCGTAGTAATGGTAAAGTCAATGGTTTGAAGGTAGTCGTGAGAGAAGCGGTATCTTCATTACACAAGCTTGGGTTTGGTCATGAGCTATTAAAATATGTGCTAAAGTCCTTAACTTGGATTAGAGTAGATGTAATTTTTTTAATCTCATGATGAACCAAATAACATTGTGCAATGACATTTGCTTATAAATGCATTGCATCTAACTAATTTAGTTATTAACCCTATTTATGTTCAATATATAGTTTTAAGTATCCGTCCCAACTTACTGAGCTATTGGTCATTCAGATCCCTATAGATGTTGTTACAGGTGGTAGCTAAAAAGCAGTCAGATAACTACCCTGAAACTAGTAACTATTGGATATTGAGGAATAAGGATATAAAACTGAGGATTAATTTCACTCTTAAATTTGGATTTTATTTTTAAAGCTTTTAGTATTAATTTATGTATTACTTAAATAGATTATGATTAGGCTACTAAATCTTGTAAACATAATCGAGGTTATTTTAGTATAAATATGTATTTTTCATAATTTCATAGGTAAATAATACGTTTAATTTATAAATTGTTTACTTCAAAATAGGTTAGTCATGGATGCCTTGTGTAAATCAAGCCTAAGATAGCAGCTATAAGATTAGCTTCTATCTTAAAATAGTTTGTATGGTAGAACTATTACAATCCTATCACTTTGAGGCGTGAAGTAATGTGAAATAAGTTTTCTCGCTGTTCATTTTCTAGTGTTGGACTTACACTCATCACCTACCTCAATACCATGGTTACTGGCATGAAATTACCATCTTTACTGTATATGACTTCCTCCTCTTCAAATAGATTGGTTGGCTCGGACTCCTTCTATTCTTTCACTTCCTCATTAGTGCTATTGACCTCAAGGTTAGTCATTTCTCCCTTCACTACCATTGTCCTTCCATTTAGGAACTAAGTTGCCATGTGTTTGAATCCTTGGCACTTGAGACATTTTATCTCAGTTGTATTTCTTCCTAAACTTTATCTTTTCTCAAATCTCCTTTGGATCTTTTCCTCTACTCAGATAATTGAAAATAGGTTAGACTTCATTAGTCCTGCTCAATTTTAATCATACGGTCTATTCAGAATAGGTCGGCTGCAGGAAGCTCAACTAATAGGAGCTTGAAATCTACTCATTCGACATCTCTCTATCTTCTAAGCAGCTCAGATTGCTTCATCTAAGGACCTAGTATCTCTAATCTCTGAGATATCCTTGATCTCATACTTTAACCCACTGATAAACCTAAAGATAGTCCCATCCTCTAGCTCTACAACTTTACAGTGAATCATCAACATTTGAAACTCCTTCACATAAGCATCAACACTTGATCCCCTTGCATCAACTCTTGCAATCTTTTGAATGCATCTTGTAGATAACAGCTTGGCACAAATCTCCTCTTCATCTCATCTTTGTTTCTAATCTCCCTCTGTCCTTCTCTTCATTGGGTAATTTGCAAATTCTTCTACTATAAGGTAGCATATCCTTTGAACTCTAGGACGACCAATCTCACTTTGGTATTTTAGGTGCTGTTATACCCTGAAGTGGTAAAGTTATAACATTCCCGCCGTGTAAACCATTCTAGAATAGAAGTTGACTTTACAACCACTATTTTAGACTTGGTTTATACAAGGCGTCCATGACTAACCTGCTTTGAAGTAAACAATTTATAAATTAGACATGTTATTTACCTATAAAATTATGAAAAATTCATATTTACACTAAAATAACCTAAGTATGTTTACAAGATTTAGTAACCTAATCATAATCTTCTTAAGTAATACATAAATTAACATTAAAAGCTTTAAAGATAAAATCTAAACTTGAGAGTGTAATTGATCTTCAGGTTTATATCTTTACTCTTAAAGATCCAGCAATTGCTAGCTTTAGGGTAATTATATTGCCGCTTCTTAGCTAACATCTGCAACAACATCTATAAAGATATGAGCAACCAACTGCTCAATAAGTTAGGATGAAAACTTAGAACTATACATTATACATTAAACATAAACGAGGTTATCAACCGAATTAGTTAGATGCAATATATGTACAAGAAAATGCCATCACAAGACGTTATCTAGTCTGTCATTAAATTAGATAAATTACCCCCGCTCTAATCCGGGTAGGAGTTTAACGTATATTTTAACAGCTCATAACCAAACCTAAGTTTGTGCAATGAAGACACCACTCCTCCCATACTTACCTTCGAACCATTGATTCACCTTTGCCGTGACCTTTTTTTCTATTACTTAGTTTGACTAAGAATAAAGAAGGCATCTATTATGATATTCAGCACTATCCCTTTCGAAGGGGTTAGTCTTTGGTTGAAGAACCCTATACGTTTCCCCTATTAGGACCTATTATGATATTCAGCGTTATTCCTTTGGCCGAAGAACCCTAAATTTTATTTAAATTATTTTATGATTTTTATCATGCATATAATTATTTCTATCAATTCATTAGTTATTGGAACTCGTTTTACCCGTTTCAAATAAATAACAGATAATATATGTAAAGGTATGATTAGATGAAGAAGTAAATACTCGCAGAGATGAAGAGCTGCCTAAATGGACTCTTAGATTAACTGGTACAGGAGTTAGTTGTCATACAAGTTCTGGCAAAGGGGTTCCATCACCTCCTCCTCGATGGAGATCCTCCTCAATGGCTAGGGGGTTAATTGATTGACTTGAGATAGTAATGTCGGACTATGTAACAACCACAGGATTTGGTAAAGCTGTCACGCTCCGAAGCGGTAGAGTCGTAACAGCCCCGCCGTGTAAACCATCCTAAGATAGAAGTTGGCCTTACAACCGCTATCTTAGACCTGATCTACACAAGGTGTCCACAACTAACCCGCTTTGAAGTAGACAGTTTGTAATTTAAATAAATTATTTACCTATAAAAGTGAGGAATTATATATATGTTATAATTCAGTTATTACAGTTAAAGTTTACAATATTTTTCTATAGTACTTTTCTATATCATTACATCATTCGGAAATGAAAAATAATAAAAACTTAGACCTTAAAAATATGTGTTTATTCTTTAATATTTTTCCTCACTCCCCAGGATCCAGCAGTTGCTAGCTTCAGAGTAGTTGTTGCCGCTTCTTAGCCAGCACCTGCACGACGTCTATAGGGATGTGAGCAATTACAGCTCAGTAAGTTAGGACGGAGGACTTAAAACTATACCATACACACAATAAGGTTTTCAATCACTTATTAGGTGCAATGCATGTGCAAGCAAATGCCATCGCACGACGTTGTCCGGCCTATCGTGAAATTAGAGAAATTACGTCCGCTCTAATCCTGGTTGAGGAGTTGCCGTTAATACAATAGCTCACGACCAAACCCAGGCTTGTGTAATGGAGACCTTGCTCCTCCCGTGACTACCTTCGAACCACTGTCTTCACCCTCGCCGCGACCTCCTCTCCTGTCACTTAGTTCGACTGAGGATGAAGAAGGGACCATTTTGCAATCCTGCGCTATCCCTTCCGAAGGGGTCGGTATTTGGCCGGAGAGTCCTAAGTTCCCCTAACGGGTTGCCATGCATGTCCGATTATGATTACTGGTCGGATATTTAATTAAGTCTAGTTTAGAGTGATCAATCCTTTCATACAAGTCATACAATATGTACCAGAGTAAGAAACAGAATCATAGCATCACCCATAATCAAGCACATGCACACATTCTCTATCTAACAATCACAACCAAGCATAATCTTAAGCCTCCAAAATACAGCATTGTATTAATCCCAACTTACCTCGACTTCTCGCTCACTCACTCGAGGTTCGATTTGCTCAGGCCATCGCCGATCATCCCTATAACACAAACGTGGTTTCAGTATTTCATATAATATTATAAGTTCATCTTATCCTATAACGCTTATTGTTAGGTTTTGTTTAAGGTTTAATATGCCTAATTATTTAGGTATTAAGTCTTTTATAATTATTTTAGGTTTGGGTTTAGGTTCGGGTTCCATATCGATTTCTAAATTAGATTCTAGTTCGATTTCTAAATTAGATTCTATTTCGATTTCTAGGTGCTGTTTTGTACCCGGACCCTAAAAATTTGTTTCAACTCATAATGTGAAACTAACCACATTATTTCCAGATACCATAAATACGATTACTACCCCTAGTCAGCATTTTATTCCATCCGGTACACTTAAATCCGTATTAGTGTACCGAATTTACTCATGTTGTGAGAAATTTTTACATTTTTCATATAATTACCTAAAATTGAATTTTGTTTCAGATTTGTTATGTTCTGATTTTCATTATTTTATTATCTAATTAAACCTAATTTTTCCATATTTATTAATTTTTAATTCTACATATTCCTAATTTTCTACATTTACCACATAACACCTTCATTACTTATACTTAACACTCCATATACTAGGATCAGGTTTCCACATCAGAGATTAACATCCCTAAACATCTAATTACTATCTAAATTAGTAATTAATATCCTAATCACCTAATTAACTCCAAATTACCCAATTTTTCCATCATTTTAGGGCTAAAAATTAACTTAAAAATTTAAAAAATTAAATTTATAAAAATGGCTTCATAGCATTATTCTATATCACATGAGCATCCTACAGAAAAAAAAATTGAGCTCCAAACTACACTCCTAAGGTCATTTATTTCTAAACCGAAATGTGCTCGGTTTTGTATGATTTCTTAAGGACCCTATATTATGGGACATGTTTTCATCTAAATAATATTTTCCCTACAAACTACATACAAAAATATCTTAGAATAACAAAATTCATAATTTTATAATTATATTTACTATTTTTACAAAATTTCACAAGAATCGGACTAGAATTTGGACTCACCAGTTTGGGTGGCTCCGGCCATCGCGGGCCGCCGAGGCCCTATCGGCCGGCATGGGCGCTGCCACCACCGTGTGGTGGTGGTGGCCGTCCACTCCCAGCTCCTCGTCTGGTGTGGGTTCCCTTTAAAATCCCTAACTGCACAGTTTTCCTTTTTTTTTTATTTTTCTGGATTTTCTCTCGATTTTTTCGGTGTTTTGATTTTTCTCAAATCATAAACTGACCAAAAGACTTTTGGAATTTTTTTCCCCTATTTATAGACAATTTTAGAAATTAATGTGCATTAATTTGATGGGATTTTGCACCAATTTCATGATTTTTGGCTTTTTGTTTGTCAAATTCTTATTGGTTATTTTTTTTCTTGCTGACCACGACCTTATCTTGTTGCAGCTTATCCTCTTCTGATTTTTTTGATTTTTTCTATAACTATTTTGTATTTTTCTTTAATTATTTGCTTAGTTTTAGGCTAATTTAGGTAATTACGCATATTTTTATCTACACGTAAATACATGTGGGGTACACGTGAACATTCCTAAATACTATTTTGGTCATTCTAAAATTTTTAGTATACATATAATCTATCTCTAGTAATTTATTAGTTATTTCATTACACTTTTCGCATTTTCGATTATTAATACCTATTATGCTTAAAATTTGAAAATTTTATAGTCTCCTATTTTACTATTTATTTTCTTAAATTTAAGTTTACGGGGTCATTTTTACTAATATTTCTCTCAATAGTTTATAATTTGGGTGTGATCGAATCCTTTAGCTGATCGCCCTAAACCTTGGGTTCTAAGTTTTAATCTTACGGTTACTTAGCTGAACTTTGGGGCTTATAAAAGCCATACCTTGTTACACAATAGTAGTGGTAACCATCCCGATAAGGATAGGTTGGAACATAGTCATAAACTGATTTAAAGCCTTAGTGGCTTCCCGCATTATTCGCATTGTCTGTATGGGATCTAGAGGAGCCTTAGGCACCAAATAGTCATGGTTAGTATTCTCAGGCGGTGGGAGTGGATTCTACTCAGTATGCTCAACATTAGTGTCGAGCTCTTGGGACATGGCATCAAACGTACCAGTTGTCCTCTTCTTGAGAGATGCCATGTTTTTCCAATCACTCTTCTCCAATGGAGTCACTAAAATGTAAAAGTAGGGGTTTGATTGGAGTGGTCACGTACATACTATGTGAATAATGCACTATACGTGGCTTCAAAAAAGTGAAGTGAAACTGTCACCTGAAGAGAGGATTAGGTGAGAATAAGGCAAAAAAAAGGAACAAGCAATATTAGTGTCTCAAATGTACAAGTAATAAATAAGGTAGCCTTAAGGGACCTTAGGCGTTTACCTTGTAGCTTGAGTGAATAAGATCAATTCTTTGCATGAACGCTATTTGATCTTAGAGAGCAGAGTTTCATAGTGGAACACTATTTCTCCGATCTCTCTAAGAGTTATAAATGAAGAAGAAAGGCTTGGTATTTATAAGCTCTTGGGATGTTAGCATCTGTTGGATTATCTAGGTGATCAATGGATGAGATAAAGCTTACTCAATTCGTGGTGATCTTGAATAAGCTAGCTAATGGGCTCAAGACCAGTAGCCTTCCTTATAAGTGCATAAAGTTATCTAAGAAACATTGGATACGGACAAACAGATCCAACAATCCCTTTTTCAAGCCCACCAAACCAAATCTCTCTAAATCATCCCAAATATAAACTCGACTCCTTAGGCCTCATCACTTAGCCCAAGGAGTCTAGCCTAAATAAATAATGGGCTTATCTCAATAATTTTCAACCCTCTACAATATACATATAATTCTATATTATAATAATTAATTATTTTCTTATTTATTTTTCCTAAATCTAAACTCACGGGATCATTTTTACTAATATTCCTAGCTTTGTTAGAAAATTTGGACTTAATCAGACAACTTACCCGATCCCCTTAAACTTTGCGAACCAAACCCCTAACATCAGATTGTAAGGCTTATAAGTACTTCGTGACACTCAAACTATTTCTCAATTTTATCCTCCTAATCTAAGTAGACCTTAATATCATAACCACTAGAAAGGCTCAGAATCTGCATGTTCAAGCCTTCTACACATTTATCTCCTTTGCCTCATAATATTCTTCTTCCTCATCGCCCAATTTCTTACCTTCCTCTTCTATTTCGTCCATGGCAAGTCTTCGTTGAGCAATTCTATCTACTCCTCCAACTTGGTGGGGTCAAATTGGGAAATTAACTCAATTAGATCAACCATTGCACCATTCGGGTATAGCATATTTGGCCTCTATATAGGTCACCCCTAGGTTGCTACCTGTCTTCGTGTATGGCAGTCACCAAACTAATTACGAATTCGGTAAGTTTGTCCAACCTTCTACAGAATGAGGTGTCAAACTCCCTTGTTAGTCTTGACCATTATAAGCACCACTCTCTTGATTTTCAAGAGTTCCCTAAACACTAGAATCCGACATTGTTCAATACTTTGATGAACCATTGTGTCCAACTAAAATCTTGTCTAAACTATACAAAAATGTCCTTAAAATCAAACCTTAAACTTCAACTCTACAATACTTGCCTCAACTAAGGCTAAACACTATCAACTATACTCAAGATAGTCGTAGACCAACTAAAGTCCACATACACTTTGTTTCTTTAAGTGCAAAAACAAGGGCAAAATAAAGTAATCTCATACTCACTATGAACTACCTCGAAATTTTAAATCCCAATAAACATTACTCAACACTATGATACAATTACACCAGAACACAAAATGCCAAAACTTACACAAACGTAGCCAAGCTTTAATACCTAGATGATATAGGCAACAGTCGTAGATAGATATATGATCATAGGTATCACAGGAACTAATAGGTCTGAACTGCAAAATGGTCTAAAAGATAAATGACAGTTAAAGTTTTGAGCAGGGGTTTCCATACATTGACAACAGATATGACATACCAATGCCTCACACAAGCTTAAGCTATACTTCGATATGACGTACAAGTCCAACAAGAGGTTACTTGTAACTAGTCTATGCTCAAACAATGGCCTTAGCTCAAAAGGAAATGTATTGAATATTCACCATTCTTATTCTTTCAGTTAATACAAGTGGAGATATTTATATGACTCAATTAGGGTAAGTCATAGAGTCACTCTAATTACAAAATTAGATACCTACTTGAAATTGAAAATGATTACAAAGAAAGGACAAATCGGTAATAGCAAAATATGGAATATCCTTTGCTAGGATAGTATGGTTGTCAAAGAGAGGACATGCTTTAGTCTCTCGATTATGTGTTCCAAACGGATAATGGGTGCAAGGCAAAGCTGACTAGATCAGTTTTAAGTTAGTAGATCAGTAAGTCGAGAACTTGGGGAGTGCTTGCTTAGAAAGTTGGAACTTAAGAGCTCAAAGTAGACAGGTCAGCTCGACATTAAGTGGTTTAAGCTCGGATGTTTATTAACTCAAAATCATACCAGTTCAATGTTCAACTTTGATGGAGGTTGGTAGCGTTAATGGAATCCTCCTCTACCCATGAAATAGTGAATGGATTAGCGGAGCTGAGGAGATATATCTTATTGGCTTGGAAGAACTTTTCTTCTTCTGAGGTTAGGTCCCTTTAGGCAGCTCAGCGAATTGAGGCAGCAAGCCTTCGGGCTCAGGATCTTGTAATTGGTCCTTGATTCCTATCATCACCATTGTAAAACCTCTACTCTCTAAGATCAAACAAGCGTTTAGGTAAAGAATGATCAGAATTGCTCAAGAACTACGAGGTTGAGGCCCTGGGTTCCCTAGGTTCTCTTGTTTGTCACTTGTGCATTGATACTCCAAGATTGTATGTTCCTCCTCCCAGATATTATCTCTCCAATAATCTCATTAACTGTCATCTCTATGTCACTACTCTGAGACTATGTATAACGTGATATTCATGTGGCTAGTATGCGACCACTCCATCAAGAACCCCCTAATCTATATTTTGGTAACTCCACTTGAGACATAGAGTGATATCAAAGCCATGGCACCACTTAGGAAGAGAATGGCTATTATGAGTGATGCTATCTCTCAAAGGAAAGATACCAATGTTGAACAAGTTGAACAAGACCCAACTCCACGACTTTAAGACACTAATTAAGATAATCCAGTCTTTGAGCCTTCTTAAGACACTACAAAGGCGATGTAAGTTATGTAGGAAGCAAAAAAAAGCCTTGAATCAATTTACAGCTATGTTTGCTCCCCTCTGGATAGGGTTGACTACCTCTAAAGTTATGCAACATAAAGTGGCTTTGCCAAACTCTACTATTGTTGCACAAAAGGGTACCACTCCCTCTACTCAACCAACTAACCCTCCCATTACTATACAGGATAGGGAGGGCATGATCAAACATCCTTACTGTAGTTGGATAAAACCCAATATCTAAAATAAACAATGCAAGAGTCCAAATTGGTAGCTCTTCGTCCTCTTAAGTACTTATAGATACCTAATTTTTGCCCTTCCATAGTCTTAATCTTTATTTTTACAAAAAGGGTCCTAATTCAAAATATATATATACATATATAATTTAACAAATAATGAAAATGCCAAAAAAAAATAAGAAAAGGAAAAATTATAAAAATTTTGTAGCTTTTAGGAAATAATTTATATTAGGAACAATTAGTTTTAGTTTTAGTTTAGTTAAAAATTTTTAGTTTAGGGAGGCAGATAGTTTAAATATAATTTAATTGTAATGAATGTTAAGACATAGGCCAATGGCCTAATGGATAAGTAAAAGAGTATTTGTGGTGGATTTAGTTAGAGGTCATGGGTTCGAGTCTCAGCAGGGACCTATGTCTTTATTTTTCTAACTTTGCAAAAGCGAGACAAAAATCAGTTTTCATATCTAATTAAATCATATGAGTTTAGTTGAATCAGATTTGAATAAAATTGATCGGCTTCATCCACAATCCCTACTACAATTTGATCCAATAGAAACAACAGCAACATACCACCCATGCCCAGCCGAGCCTCTAACAGAAACAACAGCAACAATCAATCCACAGCCCAATCGACCCCCACAGCCAGCAAACTCCACGCCAGATCCTTGCCAAAATCCAAAATTACCTGATCCGAACAGCAGCTCAACATAGCAACAAGCGCAATCCTACAAACTCCCCTTCCAAACACCGTGCTACCTAGTGACGATGCAATAGCCAAACTTCGACTATTCTCACATAGAACGACCACGCTCACCGTGACCCATTCCCAAGCGAAACTCCCCGACTCACCACGATCACACACACTCCATCGCTGTCGATCATTGATTCAACACACACACACACATAATTAATTTAAGTCCATTAGTTCAGGCCACGATTCACAACTCGCACACAGTCTACATTCCACAATTCCCTATTCCATACTCCATTGATCAGTCACACGTACACGAATAGTAGTAGTTGAGACTCCGATCAACCGATCACGAGCCAACATCAGCAGCGGCCATTCGTGCAGTAACATCAATTCTGATCAGCCGATCATCAGCCAACATCAGCAGCACCAGCCTTACGTTCCACCGCACATCACCAATTCCAGAATAGCAAGCCCCAACGTCGAATTGTACACTCCACAGTCCTATACCGTCGCTGCTCCGTCTGCGCCATTATCGTGCAAGAACAAGCCAGGTTCAGTTTTTCCAAATCTTAGTTTTCTTATTTTATTTTATTTTTTTCATTCTTTTATTTATTTATCATTATTATCATTATATTATTAGTTCCTTAGTTATTTGATGTAGTATATGTGTATATGACTATATTAGTTTAGATGACTTATTAGTATTAGTTTTTTATATATTAAGTAAATTACGCAATATTATTAATCTATTTAAGAAGATAATTGTTCAATAATAATAGAATATATATGTATATTAGTCTAGGAATTTTTTAAGATTAGGTATATTTTTAGGATTTTCTCACTTAGAAATTTCTTTTGGAAATAAATAAAATAAAAAAAAACCCGTTTAAAAAAAATATACTTTTAGAGAATTTTTATAAATAGAATAAAAGGACTTAGTGAATTAGGACCCTTTTGGAGTTTTGAAAAACTGAATTGATAATAACGTAAACTCGATCGGTTTTCAAAAATTAAAATAAATCAACACACTAAATTTTTTGGAAAGAACTACGACCGTCTGATCCCGGCTAGTGGGTATGTAGGCACCTTCGGGGCGACGATAAAATATGTAGAAACTTAGGTTCTTTTTTTCTTTTAATTTTATCTATTTATTTTTTAAAATATTATAATTAGAAAAATAATCCTAATTTTGGTAAATAAATAGTAGTACCCGTTAAGGGTTTAATAGGTTAACCCCCAAATTCAGAACCCTCTGGTTCTTCATTTAAAATTGAAATCAAAGATCGGTAGCCAAATCGTAATCAATCCACCCAATTGGTTACGGTTTCTTTTTCTTTTCCCAACTTCGGTCGGGTGGCGACTCCAAAAATAATTTTTAATAAAAAACCAGAATTTCTCAATTTCTTTAGTCGAGGATTAATATTAAATGGGTTAGGATTTAGTATTAATCAAGAAATGAGAAATCAATTTTAAACAAAAGAAATCGAAAAATCAGGCTCGATAGTACCTATTAACATAGCTGTTGGTGGATTTACATGCTACTTGACCCTAACTTCTACAACCACAATATTCGGTCAACCGCCCCTAAATCTACAACATTTACTCAAAGGATTTCCTTGTTAACAAAGGAAGACTTGGATCAATACATGAAGGAAATTCGAGCCAAGTTATCTACGTAAGTACAAGAATTGAAGCTTCTTTATCATTTACAAATTGCTGTGAAACCTTATCCTAAGGATTATGTGAGTCCTAAGTTTGTGTTGTTCAATGGAAAGAAGGGCAATGCCAAAGAATACTCGATCTTCATGCATCAGGAAAAAATGAATTGAGTAATTGGAAATGGATTTGGCATTTGCCTTTCCCAACCAAAGTGAAGATGTTACTATGGAGACTATCGTGGTCTAAATAAGAGGAGTCATAATAATCCTACCATGTAGATTAATTTAAGATAGAAGCTGGCCTCATAGCTATTATCATAGATGTAGCTTACATAAGGCATTCCTAACTTAACCAACTTAAAGCATCTAGTCTAGCACTTGTTATGAGTAAAATTTATGATATAGCTTTTCAAAATGTTTTTGTAAAAGACTTATGGTACACTTTATAGTATCATAATTATATCTACTTAAGTATATTTACATCGAAAGTCCTAATTTTCATTAAAAGTTGGAAACTAGTGAATGGCCAGGGTATCTCAATTAGTTTCCATAAAAGATAAAAGAGAGCTAAAACAAAAGACATGATCTTACGAGTCTTCAAGTTTCCTTACTCCCCTAACCTATTGTGTACTAACATGATGGTGATTATAGCGTTGCATATTTAATCCTTAGTTAACACCTGCAAAAGAGTCCATAAGCATGTGAACATAGCTAGCTTTGTAAGCAGGACGAAACAAAAAAGTACAAAAAATACAAATAGGGTTTTCAATCATTAAACATTCAAGAATGCAATGAAAGCAACCAAATAAAACATCACACAATATTATCTAATCCATTGTAAGATTAGAGAAATTACATCTGATCGAGGAGTTTCAATGTAACTCAAATCAAACCAAACTCATGCTTATGTAATGGAGAATACCTTCTTCCTGAGAATACCTTCTTCCTAAGATTACCTTCGAACCTCTATCCCCAACCTTATCACGACTTCCTCTCCTATCACTTAATTCGATTGAAGGTTGAAAAATGACTATTTTAACTATCGTCATCGAATGGGTAGATATTTGGTATAACACACCTAATCGTTCCCCTAGTGGGTTGTTATACAAGTCCAGTTAAGGGTGATCAACAAATTATCAAGATAGAGCAAATCATACAAATTTATGCAAAACAACGCTCTAAATCCACAAGTAAAAAAAAAAAAAAATCACATACGAAGTATACGCACGTTTAACTAAGTTATAAACACAACCAAATGTACTCTCAAGCCTCTAAGTATTCTAATACAATACTCCAACATGTTGTAACGTATGAGTCCCAACTTACTTAACTTTACAAGTTCATAACTCTTGATTGTTGCACTTTCAATCTTTAAGTATCCCTATATATATACAATAGATTGGTTTTAATCCATGTACAAGCCTTGAATTAATACCAATCTATTCATTTTATATGATTTCAGTTGTTTTTTACATTAGTTCTACAAGTTATGTTTACTCACGAGTTAAGATTTCTTAATCCATTTACTAGTTTTCACAAGTTATTTTGGTTTACAAAATCTTTTGAGTTAGGTTTTGAGTCGTTTCATGTTTCTCAGACTAGAATCCTCTAGGTTATACAAGCGTCATTTATTATGCCAATTTCACCTTATGAAATAGCCTCTTTGTTACTCTAGTTTGAGTCTCTTAGTAAGCTACCCTCTGAGTTACCGTATAAGTTTAACTAACTTTAAAGTTTTTAAGAAATTTGCCTCTAAATCAATTTCTGAGCATAATTCTACCATGCTATTTAGTTACATAACTTTTGAATCATCATCTGCTTCTTATGATGCTCCATATAGTTTATTGAGTTATTCACTTTCTACTAAGTTTTAGTTATAAGGATCCATTTAACACTTCAATCAACACTTCTCGACTTCATTATTTCCCAGATTTCTCATGTAACAACACATCACCATTCACCAACTCTTCAAGTTTACATACTACCAAATCATATATATATATATATATATATATAAGGGGGTATAATCTTGAATTTATCACTTCTTTCAATAAAACTCAATTCAATAGCTTTAGTATACTGCAAATACTCCACTAATCAATTAAATTCACGATCAAAGTGAAGTCTTTAGGGAAAATACACTAATTTTTACTAAAAGATACAATTTTAATCATAATTTAAGGCTAAAAAATTCATAAAAAATATAGAAAATGGTTTTGTGGAAAAACTTTTCATATCATATCAATATAAGTATAGAAAATCTTATAAAAAAATTTAAGGGTTAAAATTACGTCATTAAGGTAATATATATCAATATCAAAATTAGCTCGATTTGTCGATTTCTTAAGAATGTATTATATATATATATATATATATACTAAATTTGTACAAAAGAATATTTACACATAAAAATAAAGAATTTTATGGGTAAAATTAATATTTTTTATAATTTTTCGAAAATCAAGCTAATTTAAGACACCTACCGAAAATTAAAGCTCTAGCTACCACTTGCTCCACTACTGTTGTCAGTACATCTAAGCATAGGCCACTCCTTGTAGTGGTGGGGTTGATTTAGTCCCACTTGCTGCTTAAGCCTCTGAACACCCAACACCTTAAATTTACACCTAATTTCCTTTAATTTTCCTAGAATTTCCTTTTGAATATTCTCAATCCAACTTTATTTTTCCCAGGTTCTCAATGGCATATAGGATATTGTAGAGGTTTTCTAGAATTTTTAGAGCTTGTGGAAGTGCAAAATGAATTACTTTCTCTCTCATCATGCAAATTCTCTTCAAATACTAAGCTTAAGTGACATATTACTTAAGTTCTTTACCCAATGTTACACCCCGAAGTCGCAACAGTCCCGCCGTGTAAACCATTCTATGATAGTAACTGGCCTCACAATGCCTACCATAGAGATAATCTACATAAGGCGTCGACGACTCCTCGCTTTGAAGTAAACAGTTCGATAATGATTATACAACAATTATGATAATTATCACAAAGTTCTATAAAACATAGATATTTATAATAATGTTTACAGAGCTTCCCAGGAAGTTTTACATAGTAACTACAGTTTACTAATTTACAAAATAACTAACAGTCTTCAAACTTTAACTACAAGGTCAGTCTAGTTACACATTTGCTAAATAACTTGATTCTCACACCCCTGGCTTCAAAAGGACTAACCTCTGGATAATTGTAGGGCGGCATAGTACTTGAAGAGATTACAAATCAGAACCTGCAAAAGGATCTATAAAGGTATGAGCAACTACAGCTCAGTAAGTTGAATTGGAGACTCGTGAATGCATACAAGCACAAACAGGGTTATCAAACAATTATTTCATGCAATGCAACAATCAAGTGTCATCGCACAACGTAGTCCGGTCCGTTGTGAAATCAGAGAAATTTCACCCGCTCCAATCCGGGTTGAGGAGTTCCATGCTATGCAGCAGCTCACAACCAAACCTAGGCTTGTGCAATGGAGATCTCGCTCCTCCCGTGACTACCTTCGAACCATTGACTTCACCCCCGCCGCGACCTCCTCTCCTGTCACTTAGTTCGACTGAGGATGAAGAAGGGACCATTTTGCAATCCTGCGCTATCCCTTTCGAAGGGGTCGGTATTTGGTTGGAGAGTCCTATGATCCCCTAACGGGTTGCAATGCATGACGTTTTTGGTTATTAGGGTCGACTAAGATTAAATGCCGGTTAGGGTGTTCAACAAGTTCATACCAATTCAATCAGTCGCAAAGTCATTCACAGTACAAATTCCAGCACGAATTCAGATACATCAAGCACATGCGCAAACTATTTACAATCATAATCATATACAAGCCTAAGTCTCCGAGTACTACGAAACTAGTACTCTATTACAATAAGCAATAACCCAACTTACTTGAATTTGCTCGATCGCTCGATCCTCTAGTTGCGAGCTGATTTGTTTCTGGGTGTCCTATAATACAAATAGGTTCTTTTAGTACTTATATTTTATGGATTATTATTCTAACTCATAATATAACTCATTTTCCTCATGTATATCTATAACGTAGTAATGATTCGTTGTGTTCTATTTCGGGGTTCGGCTCCTAAACTAGATTCTAGTTTTAATTCCTAAGTCGTAATTAAGCTCGAATCCCAATGTGATATTAATCACATTATGGTCGGGTATTCAAATATCCTATTGGGTCGTAATTTTTGTATTCTAAACTATCCGGTACATGCTAACCCTAATTGAGGTATCGAATTTATTCCCAGTGTATAAAACTCTTACATTTTAAGATATTTACTTAAAATTAAATGTCATTTCAGATTTATTATTTTTCTGATTTCTATTATAATATTGTCTAAATAACCTTATTTTTTTTAAATTTATTAATTTACATTTTCACATATTACTAATTTATTATATTACTTACCTAATTTCCCTAATTAACCATACTTAGTACCTAAAGGATAGGATTAAGGTTCCACTGCAGAGATTAACTTCCCTAAACCTCTAATTAAGATTCAAATCAATAATTAACATCCTAATCACTTAATTAACCCTTAATCACCCAATTTTACCATCATTTTAGGGCTAAAAATTAACTTAAAAATTTCGAAAATTAATTTTAAAAAAATGGCTTCATAGCACTATTATACATCAAATGAGCATCCTACAGAAAAATTTTGAACTCCAAACTACATCCCTAAGCCTATTTATTTTCCGGTTTACAAATGCTCGGTTTTAAACAATTTGTTAGGGACCCTATATTTCCAGATATAATTAAACTAAATAAATATTTTTCCCTAAATCTACATACAATAAAACATTATAATAATAAGTTTCATAATTTTCTGGGCAAAATAAATAATTTTACAAAATTATACAAAAATCGGGTGAATAAATGACTAACTGGTCCGAAGCTTTTGGGCTGTCCAAAACCGGTCCAATGTTGTCGGCCGGTCCAGGCGGTGGGTCTACTGTAGTGTGGTGGTGGTGGTTCAGTCCCAAGTGGTGGTGGGTGGTGGTTTTAATTCACCTTGCTAATCTGCACAGTTTTCTTTTCTTTTTTTATTTTCTAGAATTTCTCTCGAATTTTTTTGTGTTTCGATTTTTCTCAGATCACAAACTAGCCAAATGACTTCTGAGAATTTTTTTCCTTATTTATAGACAAATGTAATAATTAATGTGCATTAATTTGATGGGATTTTGCCTCATTTCCTTGATTTTAGGCTTTTTGTTTATCCAATTCCTATTGGTTAATTTTTTCTTTTCAGTCCACGACCTGATCTTGTTGCAGTTATCCTCTTCTGATTTTTTTATAATTATTTTGTATTTTTCTTTAATTATTTACTTAGTTTTCGGACAATTTTAGTAATTATGCGTATTTTTATCTACACGTAAATACATGTAGGATACACGTGAACATTCCTAAATATTATTTTGGTCATTCTAAAATTTTTAGTATACATATAATCTATCTCTAGTAATTTATTAGTTATTTCATGACACTTTTCGCATTTTCGATAATTAATACCTATTATACTTAAAATTTGAAAATTTTATAGTCTCCTATTTTATTACTTATTTTCTTAAATTCAAGTTTACGGGGTCAGTTTTACTAATATTCCTCTCAATAGTTTCTAATTTGGGTTTGATCGGATCCTTTAACCGATCGCCCTAAACCTTAGGTTCTAAGTTCAACCCTACGGTTACTTGGCTTGGTTTTAGGGCTTACAATTCCACCCCCCTTCAAAAAAGTTTTGTCCTCAAAACTTCTGTATATCTAATTTACACTTAAATGACTAAATATAATAATTGATATACTCTTACTAACTTGGAAGTCAGAAAAGCCATGGATATTGCTCCATCATTGCAGCTTTTGGTTCCCAAGTCATCTCCAAGTCTGGACCTTCATTCCATTGAATCTTTACGTACTCCATATCTCTGTTCCTTAACTTCTGAACCCGACTATCCAAGATCTTTATGGGTTGTCTCACCAGTTGAAAATTCCTTGTTAACTCCACTGGCTCTATTTCCACTATTGCATTCGGGTTCTTTATGAATCTTCTCAACATGGACACATGGAATACATTATGATAGCCTGATAGACTTGGAGGTAAAGCTACTCGGTATGATACATTGCCAACTTTCTCCAATACTTCAAATGGACCAATGTATCGTGGGCTCAGTTTTTCCCTTGAACCAAGCCGTCTAAGTCCTTTGAATGGGCTTATTTTAATATAAACATGATCACCCATTTCAAATTCCAATGGTCTTCTCTTCAAATCAGCCCAACTTTTATAACGGTCCTGAGCTTCCTTCATCCGTTGTCGTACAATCTTAATCTTCTCACTCGTTTGATTGATCATGTCTGGTCCAATCATGGCATACTCTTCATGATCCCAATACAGTGGCGATCTGCATTTCCTCCCATATAGTGCTTCATACGGCGCCATTTGTATCGTTGCATGATAACTATTATTGTAAGCAAATTCTATCAACGGTAAATATTTATCCCAATCACCTCCAAAATCTAACACACAAGCTCATAGCATATCTTCTAAAGTTTGAATTGTTCGCTCAGACTGCCCGTCTGTTTGTGGGTGATAGGCTGTACCAAACTGCAACTTTGTACCCAAAGCTCTATGTAAGCTCTCCCAGAATTTGGATACAAACCGACTATCTCGGTCAGAAACAATACTCTCAGGAACACCATGTAGCCTTATTATTTCTCGGACATACAGTCTAGCCATTTTTTCCATTGAATCACCCGTCCGATAAGGTAAGAAATGTGCACTCTTCGTTAATCTATCCACGACTACCCAAATGGAATCGTATCCAACTTGAGTCCTTGGTAATGCTACTACAAAATCCATGGTAATATGATCCCATTTCCATCGCGGTATTTCTAAAGGTTATAATAGTCCACCTGGTCTTTGGTGTTCTGCTTTGACTTGTTCGCACGTCATGCATTCAGATACATATTGTGCCACTTCTCTCTTCATCCCATTCCACCAATACATAAGTTTTAGATCTTGGTACATTTTATTTCCTCCCGGATGCACAGTATAACCTGTAATGTGTGCTTCGTCCAAAATTTGCTTCGTCCAAAATTTGCTTCATCCAAAATTTGCTTCTTTATGTCTGCATCTTATGGTACACATATTCTTCCTCTAAACCTTATTAGACCTCTATCATCCACCTTAAAGTCAGGGTCCTGTCCGTTACTCACTTTCTCTTTTATCTCTATCAGACCCCTGCCTTAAACCTTAGGTTCTAAGTTCAACCCTACGGTTACTTGGCTTGGCTTTAGGGCTTACACCCAACACTTGTCCAATTCCACTTTCACACTCAAACCCAACCTAATCTAGCTTTCCTACATGTTTTATTAATTTTTCTTTGCTTATTTTAGCTTAATTTGTATTTAATTGTTTATTTTATATAATTACAGGTATACATTTACGCATAAAAATTATACGTGGCTTATGCACATATATTCTAAATATTATTTTATGTCATTTAATAATTTTATTACTCATATATTTTTTCTCTAAAAATTCACGTGCCATCAAAGTCTATTCTACGCAATTATGATCAATATTAAATAGTATAATAAAATTCTACTATTATATCTATATTATTATTACTTTATTATATTTTTGAGATCCGAGTCCATGAGTTCTCGTTAACTAATATCCTGATCTCACTTGTAAATTTCTAACTTAATCGGATTAGTTTCACCAAAATTTTAAATTACTCACTCAAAACCTAATTGTGATTTTAAATTACTCACACGAAACCTAATTGTGAAAGTACGAAGCTTATAGAGAATGTCTCATAATGGCCTCCCTATAACAAGTAATTTGAAAAAGCATAGAATATTTAGGAATGCAAAGTGCTTGTTGTGTACTGAACCAAATGAAGACTTGCTCCATGCTTTTATAAAGTGTAATGTAATAAAAAACATTGTACAAGAATGGGAGTCGGTTAAATTTGAGGACCAAATAGGTGATAAGAATTTCCAGACATGGTTACAAGATAATTATTATATTACAAGAAAGGATTTTACTAGTATGCATCCCCTTAAGGCTTTCATGTTTGCTATAGCACTATAGAAGATATGAGGAGCTAGGAATTCTAAAATTTTAAGAGATTGCTTATTATTAGACTCATTAAAGAGTCAAACTAGGGCTACTCACACATGAATTTTGGGCCTATTTGAGAAAGACCAAAAAAAAAAAAATTAAAAAAAAACTCTTTAAGTGAGTCTACAACGGTCTAAAATAAGGGAAGATTGGGTTAGTGTTTACATAGATGGATCAATTTTTGCTAATGGAAAAAGCCTTTATAGGTGGGGTCATTAGAAATGATCATAATAGATGGATTTTTAGGTTTAGTAAGAGAGTGAGTAATATAGATATTGTAGCTTAAGGGATATATTAGGGTATCTACTTTTCTCTTGAATGAA
This sequence comes from Lumnitzera racemosa, assembly GCA_024138005.1. NCBI lineage: Eukaryota > Viridiplantae > Streptophyta > Magnoliopsida > Myrtales > Combretaceae > Lumnitzera > Lumnitzera racemosa. The sequence continues at coordinate 93,695,112 of JAMXBC010000009.1, forward strand.
GTTTGAAAGAGCTGCAAATTTATACCGATTCAAAAATTGCTATCCTGATGTTAGTTAAAGGTAAAAATCCAAAGCTAAGATATTGTAATGTCATTTTAGCATGTAAGGAAAAATTATCCAAGTTGCTGGAAGTGGAGTTTGAAATTATTCCAAGGGAATTGAACTAGATTGTTGATAAGTTAGGAAGCAACGACTAGTTAGAAGATGTTGAAGAATGTTTTTTTTTTACTTTTGTCTACTGATGTACTTAGTTATTTGTTCAATGATACCATAAATATAGGTTTCTATAGGTCTTATAAAACTTCTAAGGATGATAGCCATGGTACAATTTTTGGCTAAATGCAAGCCTTAATAGCTTGCAGTATAACTGCTATTGTAATCCCTTTTAATGAACGAATATAAACAAAAAAAAAATTAAAATATAACACATTGAACTTAGTAAAATACAAATTTAGGGTTGCCTAGTGAAACTACGATCAAAAGGCATGCACCATTTCTTTTGTTTTTTTTTTAAATGTAAATTTAATTCTATAGCACCTCAGGATAAAGTAATCAATAGCTATGCCAATAAATACTAATGGATCTATTTCTATTATTTGACTAAAAAATTTCATGTTTACAAAGTTTCATGTTAGCATGTTATTCACTATTTAACATTTATAAACAAATATAAATTCCCTCATATATATGAGACTACACTTTATAGGGTATCACAAAGTAAAGAGTACTCGTTGTCTAAAAAAATCCATGTAAATAAAATTTTTTGGTGTTCAACGGCATATGTATCTAGATTCTTGAGAATTGACCATACATGTTGAATTAATTAATTAGGAACATGTTAGATGAAGTCACCTCAACATGAATAATGATTATGAATACATTTTTAAATTCATGTATAAACCACTCGGGATCATAATCGTAGAATGAAATAATGGAAGTGGAAACATTAGCATTGTATTATATACCTATTGATAGTGCTCTTTAAACATAGGCCTCTTAAACCCGTCCAGATCTGACGTACCTCACCATATAGGGATTGCCGCCCTAAGCTTGACTTAACCAGGCTCCTTAGTGAATAAAAGACATTAGATAAGGATAAGATACAAAGTCAACAACCACCTCCAACATATGTGGGACACATTGGACACCACGAGACCACAATCCCATACTTATGGGAGAGGAATCTATCCATTAACTACTCTTCAATTGCCAGCACCACTCTATTATAAATACCAAGTTACCACCTAACGGTAAAGACTACTTGACACTTTACGCACTTAAGTTTGTTTATTTCTCTTAAGCATTCCTTACTCTTCAAAACACCTTACTAACTTAAGCATCAGTGATAGGAATCGGGCTACTGGGCCTTTAACCCGCAACTAAGCCTGAGGACTAGAGGGATTAGTGAGGCGAATCCTCTTGCTCCAGTCGAATCCTACCGAAGCTAAGTTACTCCTTGCTGCTGATTGAATCTCTATGCCATGCCAAATGACTGCCCATCTCTTAAAATCGTGTGCCGACTTGAAGAATGCCCTGATAGCAGCCAAACCTCACGCACTTGCTCGATCATGTCTAAGCTAACCACTTGCTCGGCATCATTCTTATCGATAGGCCGAGAGAGTTACCTTACACTAATCTTTAGCTACTTTTGTTCGAACGAATCCACACCCGCTCGACCACCCAACCAGCTCGTATTGTTTTGTCTACATCTTCTAACAACATCACCAATGTATCTCTACCATGTGTCCAAAACCATATGTAGAATCTGCTGCACTAATCATTATTTTTCTTGAATATTCAATATTACCTTTTTATATTCATTGTACGTTTCTCCTTTAGGACAATACCCTTTTTTGTCTTTCCATTCTTAAGCAAGTCACCCCAATTTCTTGGATATAAATACTTGTTGTATATGTAGCTGCAATCATCAAATTAATCATTAATATACTGAATGTTTTCCTTTAGTAAACATTGTTTGTTTACCCTCATTTTACTCTTATCTTAACCCTTAAGTAAGGCTAGGTGGTGAATAACCTCATCGGACAAACTCATACATCATGTCAAACCGTGCCATGAGTCTTTAGAAGTTCCACTAGTGCGTCATATCCTTTGGAGCTGCTTGTAGTTTTGCTTACTTTTTTTTATCCATTTTCGTTCTTCCATGCATTCTCCCATCACCCTTTTCAAGCTTTCGACAAGCTTGGACCCATCCCTACAACCAGCCTTATCCATTCTAAGCTGTAGTTCACATCACCATATCTCCTTTGTCACCAACTACGATACATACTGCTATATTACAATGCCACTTGATCTAAAAAATGCCATAGCTATGTACTAGTGGATGGTGACAAAATTGTTTAAGCCTTAGATTGAGCACAATATGGAGGTATACATCGACGATACGATCGTCAATAGCATGAAGCCAGGAGATCATGTCAAGGACCTCTAAGAACCCTTTAACTAGATGTAGATATCCACATTAAAGCTAAACCCCCAAAAATGAATCTTTAGGGTCGACTCCAACAAATTCTTGAGTTTCTTAGTCACTCGAAGAGGTATTGAGGTTAATCTTGAGAAGATAAGTGCCATTGGGGGGGGGGGGGGTAGGGGATGAAGCTCCCTATCTTGATTTAAGGCATCTAGAAGCTCATTGGCATGTTGGCCGCGTTGAGTAGGTTTGTCTTGAAAAGCACAAACAAATATATCGAGTTCTTCAAAATCTTGAAAACTATAAAGGGTTTTAGATGGACCTCGGAGTGTACCGCCGCCTTCTAGCAACTTTAAGATTTCCTTGTGCACCCACCAGTCCTTTCCAAGCCTATTTACATGGAAGACCTATTCTTATACCTAGTCGTGAGTAACCAGGTGCTCTCCTTTATGATGGCCAAACTAGATGGAAGAGAATACAAACGTGTATACTATGTTGCCTAAGTATACCTAAGGTTAGGTATACCCAGGTATAAAAATTCATCCTGGTTGTCGTCATCTCAACTCGTTAGCTAAAGCCCTACTTCTAGGCACACCAAATTCTCGTGCTCACAAATCAACTACTACACGCTATGGAATAGAAGCCTAATGCATCCAGACGGATGATGAAATACACAATGGAGCTAAGTGTGTATGGAATCCAATACTAACCATGAACGGCTTACAAGGTACATATGTTGGTCGATTTCGTGGTATAATACACAGGAAAGGAAAAAGCATCATTGGGCAACGATAAACCAGTGTAAACTCTTTACATCGACAGATCACCTACCTCAGGGGGTGGAGGTGTAGATCTTATTTTAACAAGCCCGCATAAGGTTACGGTCTACTATACCCTGAAATTTAGGTTCAATACCAGCAACAACAAATCCAAGTATGAGGCCCTCATCGCCAGTCTCAAGTTGGCCAAAGAGTTCGGCATCGAATACTTACAGGTCTTCTCGGACTCTACGCTAGTCATCTACAATTCCAAGATGAATATGAAGCTATAGACAACATGATGGTGAGGTACCTAGGGAAGGAGAAGAGCCTTCTAGCTGGATTCCCTTTGTGGAGCATTACTAAGATATCCTGACTCAAGAATTCAGCAGCAAATTGGCTATCCCAACTCGCCTCCACTAGGATATAGAAACTAGAGGTGAGGAATAAGAAGATCTTCATAGAATACCTGCCAAAGAAGAGCATAACTCTAATCTCTATTGAAGTCCTGAAACTAACAACAATAGCGTTAGAGCCGAGTTAAATGGATCTCATCCAAAGTTACTTGGAGTAAGGTACACTCTAGGAAGGCAAAGAAGTTCAGATATTATGCCACCAACTACACATTAGTCAATGGCGTCTTGTATTGCTGAAGTGTTAGCCTCCCTTTGCTTAGATACTTGCGAGAAAGAGAGGGTCTATGCATCATAGAAGAGTTACATGCCGGAGTGTACAACAACCACATTCAGTCACAAGCCCTTTACCTTAGGTACTACGGCACGGGTATTATTGGCCTACCATGTAGTAGGACACCAAAGCTGTAGCCGAAAAATGCTTGTAAGTTAGAAGCACACCCCTATCGGTCATGTACCTAGTAGCAATCTCCAACCTCTAACCAGCCTATGGTCGTTCAATGGGGTATTGACATCTTTGGGGCTTTCCTAAAGACTCAGAGAGAATGATAGTTCATAATAGTTTCCTTGACTACTTCACCAAATGGGTGAAAGCCCAAACGGTAGCAAAAATCACGAAGAGAAGTACTAAGTCTTTCATTATAAACAACATCCTCTCTTAGTTTGAGGTTCCTTATGCTCTCATCATGAACAATAGGCGATAATTTGACAACGCCAAATTCAAGGAATCCTGCGCCAAATACCACATTTCACATCGGTCGCCCACCCCTAGTTGAACGAACAAGTATAAGCAGCCAACCTAATTGTCCTAGATAGGTTAAAGAAATGAATGGACTGAGCCCATAATATTTAGGCAAACAAACTACACAACATTCTGTGGGGATATAGGATCACTTATCAAACATCCACAAGCAAAACACCCTTTCGCCTAGCATTCTGGTCCAGGGTAGTCCTCCCTATTAAACTTAAACTCCCTAACATCCGGACTCGAAGCTTTGACACTACCCTTAATGAGTGCCTGCTACAAGCTAGTGTTGACACTATTGAAAAAATTAGAGACCTTACTATGACTCAGGTAACTGCATACCAGCATTAAGCCTCTGGATACTATGATTAGAAGGTTAGACATAAGGAATTTAAGGTTGGTAACCTGATTTGCCGAAAGTTAGAAGCTGCTGGCTTGAGAGAAGGATAGGGCAAGTTGGCCCCGAATTAGGAAGACCTAGTCAGAGTTAAGGAAAACTTGGGTAATAAAACATACAAACTAGAAAGACTAGATGACGAGCTCATCCCGCATACTTGGAATGCTGATAATCTTTGTCTTTACTTCAATTAGCATATTACTATGTAAATCATTCCTGATTAATAAATGAAAATTGCATTTTATAATTGTTGTCTACTATTTTCTCCCTCTCATTTTCTAAGCCCCCAAAGGGTGAACGGACCTACTTATTGGGCAAGTCGAAACGCCACCAACCTAACCCCCTTAGGTAACTTCAGCATAGGGAAAAAGCCCTTGTACAGAGGAACTTCCACTTATCGGGTAAGTTGAAACACCCCCAACCTAACCTCTTTGAGTAACCTCGGTAAAGTGGAACAACCCTTGCATTGAGGAACTCTCACTTACTGGGCAGGTTAGAACGCTACTGACCCAACCCTCTCGAATAACCACGGCAAGGGAAAATACTTGTTGTATGGAGGAACTCTTATACATAAACACTTAAACAAGGTAGAACGTAAAGAGAGAGAGAGAGAACTAAAGTGCACAACAGGGGAAATGAATAAGTTGAAATTTCATTCATCACTTACAAATTACAAAATTAAGGCCAACATTTCGACTTAGGATACGAGAAGTATAAGGAAAGCAAAACTATTGCCTAAGATCAGCTAACTTTGGTAACTCCAAAAAGTCTAAGGCGTTAATTTGCTCAAAGTGTTGATCCATTACTAGCCCCAACTGCTTTTAGGCTAAAGCAAAGGTTAAAGGTTGCTAATTAAGGTCAGCAGGAGGATCGCCCTAATCTTAATCACCCCCAAGAAGCACCCTCAAAGGTGACCTCTTGCCAAGCTGTTAAGGTGGAAGTGGATGTAGAAGCATCTTGCTTGACCCTAGCAGCAAAAGGCGTGCCTTGGACTTTGCCAACTGCTTGAGCAGCTTCCTTCTCTTGCACTTAGGCCTCCCTTTTCTCCCTAAAGGTAAGGGAATCCAAGAAACTCAAAAAACTCAAGAAACTCAAGTTGAGGTATGGATAATAAGAGAGCACCTTTCCTTATGATGCGGTCGAACTTGATAAACAGGTCTTCCAGCTCGTCTAAGCACTCGTTCATCTTCCGATAATCGGTAACAGCTTTCTTTGTGGCAACATCATTGTGGGCATCTCTACTCTCTACTCTCCATTTTGGAGATGATCTCTTCCATCTCTAAAACTCTCCTTATTAGCTCCTGGACTTACAGCTCTAACCCTACCTTCAGATCAGCCAGCTCCAACGAAGTAGCTTTAACACTATCACATTTTGAAGCCTTCATCACCAACTCAATCTATAACCTGGCAACCGACACCTTCAACTCGGCATTCTCTCTCTCAAGCTGGGCCTTAGCTTCTCTCTCCTCATCTAATTTTTGAGAAAGATAAGCCTTGGTCCTCTGTTCATCCTCAAGCTGAGCCTTCAGGTCGTCGACCTTCTTTGCAGTCTTTTCTGTAGCTTCTCTCTCTCGCTTTACATCTTTCAACTGCCCTTGAAGCCTAGCTACCTGCACATAAGAGTGGCGTAGGTACAGGTTAGCTTTGGTGAATTTATCCAAATATTTACTAGTATAGGACTTTGCCTCTCACAAGTCCTTTTCAGCCTTGCACAATGCCACCCAAAAGGCCTTTACTTAACATTATACTTGCTTAGTTGAAGCAACACCTAGCCATGGTACTGCAAAGAAGTAGAAGCTAAGTTTAGTTGGATAACAAGGGTGAAGCACATCAAAATAAAGAAATGAAGACTTACCTACCGCATGAGTGTGCTCAAATGGCCCACCATCTCCATGGGATTGCCCCCACCTACCCTGGACAACTCTTCGAAATGACGCAATCACTAGGAATGTAAGACTCCAATGAGTTCTGGTAGCCGAGAGTCCAATGCCACAACGTAAGATCATTAACTTGGACCTCCTACTTTGGCCTCAAAAGCTTTCCCCTAACCCTCTTGATCTCGGACTTTGAAAGCTTAGCTAAAGAGCTCTTCGTTCTAGGAGACGTACGATACCTCCTTGAATAAGTTTGGCTCAATCCCTAAGAATATGAACTTATTGAGGACATTAAAAAATTGATCCCCAAGTTTGTTGATATACTTATAAGGATGAGCCGTCGGCCACTCGAACCAAGTTGCTCTGCTCAAAGACGCCTTCACTAGCAGCTTCTACTTCTTGGCCCTGGGTGTTGCTTCCTTAACTGTCTCGAGAGCCTTCTTCTTCTGCCCTACCGCTTTAGGTAGGGCAGTAGCCCCAGCTATCTTCTCCTCCCTCCTTCTAGGAAGGGTAAGCATCTGTATCTTCGACCCTTCATCGTCAGTGAGCTCGTTCCCTACAATAATGGGCTTGGAAGTAGGGACAAGGGTGTGCGAAGGAAGAACCATGCCCAAAGGCTCCGCAACCAGTGGCTCTGCCCAGAGACTGATGGTAATCCCCTAAAGAATAGCCACTAGTTAGACCCCATTGTTCTCCTTAGCCCCTGACTTTGCCCATACCGCCTTGCCCTTCTAATCGAATACTTTAGTCCTTGTGTGCCGGTAGCTAATCGGCTCATCCCTAAAGGGATAGGAAACCTTAGTAGCCAAATTTTTGCTTGCAAAAACAAAACGAAATAATGAGGAAAAAGAAAAACAAGGCAAAAACAAAAGAAACAACTACTACCATTCATTAACTCTATCGTGACCAGTACGAACTAGGAAAATCACTCTATTTTAGAAAAAAAAGATGTTTGACAAAGCATCTTTACACTAGCACAACAAATAAAAGCACTAACAAAAGGAATTAACCTATACCTTTAGCCCATTTCTTCATTGTAGCTTTCTTCGTGCTGGAGAAGAACTTGAAGATCAAAGATTGGATATCAAAAGTATCCATGGCTTCCGTAGCATTTATCGCCTGGCCATGTTTAAAGGCCATGAGGCTTGAATCTCTTGTATAGCCTCCGCATCACTGAGGCTAAGCCTCTTTTGAGCATTAGTCCAAAGGAGCTCGATTCGTCGGGTCTAAAAATCTACTTCCTTAGGTAGCTCGACCACCAAGTAGTCATCCTGCCAACCCTTTACTAAGTTTGTAAAGTTGCAAAATAGTTTCTTTCCAGGACACCACCGCACCTAACCCCCCCCCCAACCCAAGATTTTTCAACATATAGAAGTGGTTAAGAAGCTCGGGAGTAGCCCTTATCACCAGATATTCACAGAGCGCTTAGAAAGCCTTTAGTACTCTTCACCTATTGAAAGGAACCCATACCAAACTGCATTAGTCGAAGTTGAAAAGCTCTTTCTCGAAGTTACTTAGAGGGAACCACTGCCCAAACTCTAGGTACTTCTCAAACACCATAAAGCGCTTTCTTAATAGCAAGGCCACCTGCTCGTACCTACTCGGCAACCGTATCTACCACCCAAGGATCACCTCAATAACGAAGTTACTCATGATTCAACTAGGGGCAAATGACTTACTCTTACTCAACTGGCCGCTAGGGCCACTGCTCATCCTAAGCGCATTGAATAAATCCCTAAGAGGAAGCAAGGGAGCATATGCATACACGTATCTTAGGATGGTATTGATGAGCCTAGCCCTATCTAGTACCTCCATTGCTATCTTAGTGGACTCGTTGAGGAGTGCCAACGATAAGACTTTGTCTCGGTAGGGGTGGTGGAGGGGGGATCACTCCTTGTAGACTCAGAGTCAAAGGTGTGCTATGATAAATCCGAACCTGTCTCACCTGTGTTAGCTGACATAGTTACGAAAGGTGATGAAGAAGATAGAAGTTTGAGAAGTTTTTTAAAGAAGTTCAATGCAAAAGAGCGAATCTTGTAGTAATGGAACGGAAAGATTGGGAAAAAGTGATCTTTCGTTGTGATTGTGCTATTTATAGGCTAAGTGTTTGGGTAATCACATAAGAGGTTATAGGGATTTGTATAAGCATAAATCCCCTAGAATGTTGCAAGATAGATACGTAGAGTAAGTTTTAATTGGACAACTACCTTTAAAAGGCAAAGCTCTTGGAATTGTACGTTAGTCTACTATGATAGGACACTTATTACATTACATTAAATGCGTTGAAAACAAGCACAGTAGGGTCAAAATTTGAAAAGTTTCTTCCATGAGAAGTTTTCCTAAAGTCCCTCCAACTTCTACTTAGTCAACATCCTAGAAGCACAGCATCCCAGACCAAATAATTGCACTTGCTCAATCCATGACAAGCTTAGTTCGGCTAGGCCTACTCAGTGCCTTGGATCACTTACTTAGGGCCTCACCTTAGGATCAACCACCCAACTAGATGCGAAGGTATCTTACTTTGACCCTGCAGCCAAAGCTTTATGCTATTCAAGTCGTCAGTACTTCTCTCCAAAATAGTTGTTGACACCTTAGCTTTTCCCACCTTGGGCATCTTTGCCTCAGTTGTTCACCAACTCGAACATCGTCACCTCGACCTTCCGCCTACTTGAACCTATACCTTCGCCACTTCAGTACTATAACACCAGCTTGATAAAGGCCCCTCAAGCTCGTCCAAATCTGACACTCCTCATCATATAAGGCTTACTGCCTTAGGCTTAAGCCTTAAGCCGGCTTGACCGGGTTTAAAAAGCTCTTTAATGACTAAAAAACACTGGATAAGGATGAGAGACCAAATCAACAACTACCTCCAGTAAATGTGGGACACGTTGGACACCGCAAGCCTATTCTCCCATACATGCGGGAGAGAATTCTACTCACTAACTACTCTCCAACTATTGACACCACTTCGCTATAAATACTAAGTCATCACCTAACAGTAAAGACTATTTGATACTTAGTGCACTTAAGTCTGTCTATTGCTCTTAAATATTTCCTACTCTTCAAATTACCTTACTAATTTAAGCATCAAAGTGGCCATATCAAATAATACTCTAATATCCTTTCATAGTGTTCTATTTTGTAGGCTTACCCGACACAACAAATACTTTGAGATAACAATACTGGGAAAAAAAAAATAGCATTGTATTTACAGGAAGCAATAGAATCAATCAACTAGTTTTTCAACATTTACTATGAAGTAAGAAGTTAAAAACGTGTATACTCATGTCGTTCGTAGAATTTGCTTGCAATTTCTATCCGCCAGGCCTAATCAAGGTTTAATTTCGGCAAATACTTTTAGACAAAAGCCAATCTGATCATTACATAACATGGATATTTCATATAAGGTTGCTTCATCCGTTGGACCATTGCATATTTCAAAAGCCTGTATAAACTTATTCATCATAACTACAATCACGTGTCCTTAAACCTTACTCTAATACCATATGTAAGTTTGTTCTTTTATTTTCATGACATAATTATTTATTTAAATAAATTCCGAATCTAGAACTTCATGATTTTTGCATAAATATAATAAAAATTACATACCTTAATCCACAACCATTACATTATTATTTTTCTTGAAATGCAAAAATATGTTATGCCTTCAAGACACCTTATCCCATCAATCCACCTTATTTTTTCAAGAGTATAATTTTGATCTCTTAACCATTTGATTTATTACGAATTTTTCTAATTATTCTAAAAGAATAATTACATGATATTATTCGCATAATTATATAAAGAATAAGGGCAAGGCATACCTCTTCATACACCATTAAAAGATGTCTTCCTTAAAACATCTTACTGCAAAAAGTCACAACATTTAAATTCATAACCTTCATAATGAAAGTCATATTGAATCATAATTTTTACCCATACTTGCATATTAAGACACTTTTATGGATAGTTATAATAAACATATATATCAGTTGTCGATCCAATAATAATATTGGAATAATGCGACTAGCTTTTGAGCTCCTGAGTGCTTAGAGAGTACTTAATATTATCTTAAATTTATGTATACGTTTATATCTATTATTCTTATTTGTATGGTGCTCGATTACAATTTGAACCTTTTCGAGAAAAAAAGAAGATAAAGACACCTTTGAGATTATATTGTACCTTTTTTTTTTTTCCTTTCAACTCTTTATTTATACTTATTTTAGATGTTAACCTTAGTCTTATTGTAAATCACAATATGGCAAGTACAAAATAAAGCACCAGGTGATATAGTGCATCTACCGTGTTGATGCTTAAAATAGTACCTTTGAGTCTTATTAGTATCCAAAACGATAAAAAATATTTTAATAATATTAATATGTTATGTAAATTTATGAATAGTATATAAATATTAATAAAATTTTAATATATAAAAATATATAATATCTTTTCAAAATACATATATTTTTATTATTAAATACTTAAATGTTATTGAACAATATATATTACTTATCGATTCCAAAAGAATTTTTCTCCACCAAAATGACTCGCTTTTCAAACAGTATACACTTAATAACGGTTACTTCAATAAAATTACAACCGCACAAAATATTTCCAAATTATTTCAAGCTACTGTACCAAGTACAACTGGCCAAACGGTCGTTTCTTCCGATGACCTTATTTATTCCAATGTCCAAACAGACCGACATGTGAAGTTTACAAAGGGGCATAAGAAATTTGAAAACCGTGCTACTGTGGGTACCCAGCTGCGCTTGGGCACCTTGGCATGCTTATTCAGCATCTTTATCCTCACACTATGTTTGGGAAAAGGAAAATATTGGGGGAGGAAAGAAAATGGGAAGATTGAACTAAAGGGAAAAAAAATGGAATGTTCTCTTGTTTATATCTTGTTTGTATAAAGAAAGAAGGAATTTGAGTGGAAATTTAGTAATATGATTTTTAATTATAACAAAATAATATAAAAATTCTAATAACTTCAAATGTGCCTAATTCTCTCCACATTTTATGGAAATCCCCCCGCCCCCCTCCAAAAATCACTTTCCTTTCATTTCATTATAATCCATACCACTTTCTTTACGTATTAACTTTCTTTGTGTATTAAATATGATATTAGATATCACATAAACATTTAAAAAAACTCTCTTTTCAAGTAACATATCATTTTATCCCTATATCCCATCACAGAAATTCTTTAGCATTTTTTAAAAACATTTTCGTGGATCCCAATATTATTTTTTATTAATATTTTCGTGGCTCCTAACATTATTTTTTATCCAATATAAATTAAAAATGAAAAATAAAAAAAGACACAGAACGTGCTTATCAGAGCCATCAGCCACGTCCCAGCGAAATGCTTCATGATTTATTAGATAGGAAAAACAACACGGTTTATTGCACAAGAACGGGTATGCGTTCCTTTCAGGAGATAAAGAAACCAGCATCAAAACTGGCCTCTGTAAAGCTAAGATACTTTGGCTTATGTGCCAAATACCCCAATAAGCCACTACTTTATTTTCCTAGACAAGTTTTCACTATTCATTAATTTAAATTAACTTTTACTCCGGACGTGGAGAAACTTTGTTTGCCCTCCAGGCGATAAAGTGCATGCCTTATTGTTGGGATGTTCCCTGACGGGGCATTTTCCCAACCTCTTTTTCTTTTTTTTTTTTTGTATTAATTAAAGGTCGTAATTGAAGCTTACAAAAATTAAAAAATATATATAAAGGAATTTTTATGAAGCAATTAAAGTATAAAATGTTGAGTTTTTCTTTTTTTTTTTACAGTAGTTTTGTTTTTAAAACGTTGATTTCTTAAAAAGTTAATGTAGTATTTATAAACTGATTTTTAGGATAAACACGGTATTACATGACATCAACATAAATTAGATGTGCGCAGAAGGAGGTCAAATCAATGATAGATACTCTCATTTATTAATAAACCAATACTCGTATACAAAAGCGTACTATCTATTCACATGCGTACTTTTCAACATCCACTGCTTCGGTTTCTCACGTATAAATCATCTCATCGACAGAGGAACTTATTATTTGTCTTGTATACCGAGCAAAGGGCAAAAGAGTATATCTAGTGAGCAGTCATAATTTACTGGTCACACTGACCACCGCCGAATAGACACATAATAAAGGTCACAGTGTGTCATCAGTTCAGTCTTGTTTTGGAGCCTGGACATAGCTTCCCATCCTGACGACAATGCCGTCGATGTCTCGCACGTAGCCAACCTTCTGTCCCCATTCTTTCTCCTCCGGTTCACTCAACGACACCGCCCCGTTATCCACCGCCCTCTAACAACAGAAACACCAACACATCATCGACACTGAGAATTAAGCGGTTAACAAATGAAATTTGTAGACTTCGAAATATGATACGCTTGTAATGAAATATAATACATACATACACACACACATACATATATATATATATATTGGTTGTCTACGTAAAATCTAAACACCCTTTCCATGTTAATTATGCGTTTAGTAACCTAGAGGGTGTCGATGTAGAATTTTTGGGATCATCACAAATTCGCTTCGAAATATATTTATCGAGTATCAAAATCTCACGAACTCCTCAATGTTTATCAATAGTTTTGCAAGCCTCTTTGCAATTTGCTAGCCTGCTTTATTCATATTCGTACCTTGTATGCAGCATCAACATCCGTGTAGACAAAGCAAACTTCAAGGGGCTGTCTCTCATGACCGTTGTGAGGAATTTGGACCTTACCAGTCAGATCATCTGTCTCGTGTTGTCGCATCGGAGTGAATGCGATTGTGGTCTGTCCACTTTCTAGCTCTCCCCATCTACATCAAGGCAAAGAACCAAATAACTAGAATTTCTCGATTAATCTTGACATATTCGCCCGAATCGAACAAAGTCATTATCTTTTCTTCTTCCGAATTTCTTTCTTTTGAAAATGGAAATTAAAAAAAAATAATAATTCTCCGAAGGCTTTATAAAACTTATAAAATTTTGATATAATATATACTATCAGAAATCTATCATGAATAGTTATAAAAACTCTATCATATTTATTTTTTACCTTTTTTATTATATTTTATGATATCTTTTTTATTATATTTTATGGAGATTTTATGATTTCGTCTTTTATTTTAAGAAAATTAATTTTACTCATTATCTCATCATTTATTTTTATATTTTTAAATGATATTTTTAAATTTAAGCCATTCAATTAACAGTTTATTTAATTATTCGAATCTAAAAGCCATAAAATCAAACATAAAATCCATGACAGTACAGTACGGTTTTGTTAAAAAAAAAAATGAATGGGACTATAACAAAAAATCCTAAGTTTTACTATTCATCAATTCATGAAACATGTGATGCTTTCTGTGTATAACCAGTTCGAAACAAATGACCATAACAGGAATTAATCAAGGGCAAAATATATGCCATTAACATTGTATCTGTAATATCTCGATGTCGTTACGATGGAAACAAATATTTCATACCTATGAGATTCATCCAACCGGCGAACATCGTATCCAAAGGCTTTAGCATAGAAATCCACGGATTTAGCAACGTCCTTAACGTACACCACTGTGTATGCAAATGCAGGACTAAGTTTAGATGCCATTATCGTCTCTTGATTCTTTTGGAAAAGCAAGCAACCGGGATCCGATATATTCTTAACACTTAATAAATGGAAAGAAAGAAATAAGAAGAGGGGGTTGCTTTTCCTAAGCGTTTCTGCTGCGTTGGTGCTCATGAGTTTTGCGACGTAGCGGCTTAGTGATGCCATCATTTTGTTACACGTGTTTATGCGTTGAATAAGTTGATTGAAACGTGGATTAAGCATGTTTCAAGCCGATGAACTGTTGTCGCTGTCCTAGCAAAAAAGGAGCCCCTTTCCTGTCGATAAACGTACACACTAAGACCATCCATGTGACGTATTTTTTCTTCGAAACAATGTTACATTTATATCCGAACTACGAAAAAATTTTTCAATTATATAACTAAACTTTTAAGTTATATTAAAATACATTCAATTAAAAGTTTTCTTAGTCCCATCTATTTCTCTATTATCCAACCTTAACTCTGTTAATAAGGTCAACACAATTAATTAATAATTTAACAACATGTTTTCCATCAAAAAAGAGCCACATCAAAAAATTCGAAAAGTAAAAACATATCTGAATTAAAACACGGCAAACAATAGTCGTGATGATAGATCAATCATAAAACAGCAAAAATTGGCCTCACCTTAAAACCCCAAAAAGCAAAACCCTATAAATCAGAAGCTTGGAATTTATCATCTATGAAACCTTAGGAAATCTATCTCGCAAGAGTGATTTTTTTGGCAACGAAGATGGCAGGACCATGGACCAATGATTCAAGGTACAAATTCCAACTCTCTCGTGGCTCATCTAATGTACAAACCTTAGGAAATCTATCTTTGTGTGTTAGGGACTTATGATCTTGACGTTTAAATGCCTGTGTATTAGGCAATTAGGGTTCTGTTGTCGATTATTGATGCTGTATTGTGTAGTGCAATTTTGGTGCTGACTTTATGTGTTCTCTTTTTGTTTTGTTATTCATTCCAATGGTCCCCACATGGGATTAAGAACAAAGACAACTATACATGTCGGATTAATAAATCTATTTTTTTTTTTCTATGAATTCATCATTTAGGTTTTGCCATTGATGGACTGCGTGCTATGGTTTTGACAAGTGGATGAGGATTCAGGTTCCATTGTAAAGGGAAATGTACTTTAGTTGAAATTGTTTCTTTTTTATGTTGTCTAAGGTGGCACTCTGTTTCTAACGTAAGTGGCTTTCTAGGAAGTAAAAAAGGTGATGTGAGGAGATAAAATTTAACAATTTACATGTTTTGTAATTAGTGGCTCTTATTGTCTACTGTGTACTAACAGTGTTAAGGAAGGTTAATAAAGATGTATATTAAGAAATATAAAAGTTCAATTGGGTGTACTTTAATACAATCCGAAAGTTTAGGTATATAATTGAAAAATTTTGCAAAGTTTGAGCGTAAATGGTACCATTGTCCCATTTTTTTTTTTCCTACTCAAGTGCATGATAAGTGTGCTCAACCATATTTAAGATTATTCAATCGACTTGAACCAAAATGCGGTGTAGCACATGCACCAGACTTCTCAATTGCAAAATTTGATCAAATATTTTTTCCATTCCGTAGGTCCGGGAACCACTCATAGACCCTATGGACCGTTTCAAACATGTAAGCTATGTATCAATTAACCCTACCATCTTATCAAATTTATTAAAAGGAATAATTACACTCTTTATCCCTAATCTGTACCTACTTTTCTATTTAAATTCTGAAACCTTCTTTTTTAATCCATTTGGATGCTCAACATTTTTTAAATTTTATAAAGAAAAGAACTTCCACAGGATGCATTAAATTTTTTTTATTCGTTTTAAATATATATTAGCTTTTTATTAGTCTTGAGCTAAATCCTTAGAATAGCTAAGGTACATACCATTTTTTCCATCTCCTTTTCCTACTTTGAATTATTTTTTCATACTTTTTTTTTATTATTTTATATCGTATCATTAATTTTATCTAATTTTGTTGTTTATTATATTATGTAAACAAATATATTTAATATTATAGTTTTGTCAAATTAATTACTATAGACCATATTAAAGTTGATACATGTGATAGATGGATGGAAAAGTTTGCATTTTTGTAAAGTTTTGAAAATTTTAAAATTTAAATGGAAGAAAAAAAGTTTAGCTACTCAAATAGAAAAGTAAGTAAACCTCAATGTCACGTTCAATATGCGGGAATAGCCCCAAATGGAATCACAATTTCTGGATCAATTTCCTTTCCTATAGGTGTTAATCACTTAAACAACTCGCATAACTTTTACTCCATTTAAAAAGATGTATGCACTTACATATGCCAAAAGGGGCTCGAACCCCAAAACTTCAAAACAAATTAATTAATTAGAAAGGAGTAATGTCTATATCTATAATTTATAAAACAAATTTCATACCATTTTAATGAGTCCTATTTAGAGACCATCAAGCCAAAAAAATTTCTCAATCATCTTAAGTATATATTAGATTTCCTAGATCCCATTATTAGCCCATGGAGTCAAGCCAAATAAATAGTCGGCTTGACCTAATGTATTAATAGAAGAATTTTAGCCCTCTACACATTCCATTTTTAATCTCACGATTTTCATCAATTTTCTCTTTTCAAATATTATTACATGTAATCAATAATTGAGATTATCAAAAAAAAGAAAACTTCATCAAAAGTCAAAACATTCTCAACATTTGATTAATTGATAGGAATAGAAGAAATGGAAAAGAAGAATCTAATGAAGTCCTCGATATACATATGATAAAGAAATGAAAAATTATATTGGATTAGAATAATGTTTTAAGGTAAGCTCAAATAAGGAATGAATTTTTAATTAGTTTAATAAACGAATCAACATTTTGCAAAATGGTTCAAACCAAGATTCTATTTACTCTCTGTTATAATTTAGAACGATTGGATAAGTTGTCCTATCGAACCCAAATTTTATGACGAAATTAGGAATATTAGTAAAAGTGATCTTGTGAGTTTGAATTTAAAAAAATAAATAATTAAATATTATAATATTGAATTAAAGCATACTATTTATTATTTATCGGAAACGTGTAAAACGAATCTCAATAACTAACAAATTAATAGAGATAAATTATACGTATACTAAAAATTATAAAATAACATAAATAATATTTAAGAGTATTTATTTATACCATATATGTATTTACGTATAGGAAAAAGCATATGAAATTACTTAAAATACCTAAAATAAGCTAAAATAACACTAAATAATTAATAAAAATTCATAAAAATACATTAAAAAATCAAGAAAAATGATAGAAAATAAAGAAATGTCAAAGTTGAGGCATAACATGCTAGGATTAAGAAGGAAAAAGTTAGCCAACTAAAACAATCCAATTAGAAAGCAAAAAGAGAAGAGATAAGGAACACTTGGCCACCCAAAAATTAAAAAAAAAAAAACCAAAACCTTAAACCCTTTATAAATTTAGAAACCACCCCTCATAACTTAGTTTAGTCAATTAGGAGTAAGAAAAAAAAAATAGGGAGAGGAGAGAAGAGAAGAAGAAGTAATTTTAGAAAAATTAGCAAAATTAGTGTATAATTAGAACTTGTAAGGAGAAACCAGAGTTAATGACCACCTAGAACAAATCGGCCACCATCACCACATCCTAGGACCACCATTACTCCCTACCATCACACTTGGAGCCACCATAAGTGGCTGGAAGCTACCCAATCAAATGAGTCTAATTTTACACCCGATTTTGTTTAATTTATAAAAAAATGTCAAATGTATCTAGAAAATTATGAAATTTTGTATTCTAACGTATTTATGTATGTAGATTTAGGGAAAAATACCAATTTTATGGAATTAAGTCTCGAATATACAATGTTTAAGAAATCTCAAAACCTAAGCTTGTTTTTTATTTAGAATTAAATAACTTTAATAGTATAGTTTTAAGTCCAAACTTTTTTTGTAAACAATTTAAAGTATATAAAACAATGCTCTGAAGAGATCTTTTAGAAATTAATTTTCAAAAATTATAGTTAATTTTTAAGGCTTAAAATTATGCAAAAAAGAGCGATTTTTGGGCTTATTTTGATAATTTAATGATAAGTTGATGAAAATACTGATTTAGTATGTAATTAGGTATCGTAAAATATAATTTGTTAATGTAATATGATTTTTGTAGTATTTGGAGTGTTAGAAGTATGTATTATGCATATTATGTAATGAACAATGGGTAAATGTGTATAATTAATCTAATTTTGTAATTTGGAAATTAATTGGGTATAAACTTTGATTTAGGGAATTATTAAACATTTTGATATATCATTGGTAATGAAAGATGATATTTGTAGTGTTAGAAATGATAGAATACGTGTTTTAAGTATAAATTATGTAATAATGTATAATATGAGTATATAGGAAATTAATGAGTAGAAAATATTAGACTAAAATTGATAATATGATGATAATAATAATATAATAAATCTAATATGAAATATAAATTTAGGTAATTATATGAAAAATGTAAATTTTTCGTACATCGAGAATAAATACGTTGGTCAAATTAGGAATAAGGTATATCGTACGAATTAGAATATTAGTTAGAGATTAAATATGAGATTTAGGATACCTAAGTGTAATGTGATTAATTTCATATGATGATTCGGAACAAGTTCTTAAGGTTCATATATAAAATCCATAATCGAAAACTTGAAATAGAACCTAAATCAGAAACGGATTTGGAAACTACATCGAAAACTAGCCTAAAATACATTAGTAATAAGTAATATATATAACTTGGATAATTAAGTAAAATCATAATTTAAAACATATATGTCATAAGAGTATAAATACTAAAAAAGTATTTATATTATAGGATAAGTAGAGACAAGTTGACTTACAATGAGTTGACCTACTATCAAGTGAGCAAATTGAGGATTTCAGGTAAGTTGAGTTCAACACATCATTGTATTTTAGAGTACTATATCAATGTACTTAGAGGCTTAGGATTGTATGTTGTAAGTAACCTTACATTCGTATGCTTGTGTGTCTCTAATTACTTTTTAAATAATGATGCCATGTTGTGATGGTTTGTTATGAATTAAGTGGTGTAAGATTGTTTGATCACTTAAATTGAACTTAACTATAATCAACCTAAATGCCCCAATTGGACATACATTACAACGCTTTAAGGGACAATTAGGATTCTCCAACTAAATACTAACATTTTCAAAAAGGATAACGCTATATAGTATAATAATCTTTTCTTCATCTTTAGTTGAACTAAGTAACAGGAGAGAACGTTGCAATAAGGAAGAGGCAATGGTTCAAAGGATAGTCATAAGGGGGAGTTATCAGACCAAATAGTTAAGTTTCTCATATGGATTGTGGAAAATTGTGTCACTAGTTTATAAGGTCATGGTTGTGAACATCTTGTCAATGCAAGTTTTGAAACTTTTAGTCTAAGTAGTTAAAATGGGCCCATTAATATTTGTTGACTTAGTTATTTACTACTTTTGGTCCGAAATGCTATAAATGGTGTCATGACCCTACAAGGGGCCTAGTAGGATTACCTAAAATTTCCATAACATATGTGCACCCATGATATGAAAATCATCTTGCAAGTCAGAGATTGTAAAACTCTAAATGATTAATTACTAAGGTTACTGATTTTTAAGTAATTAATTTACTATAAAATTCAAATATAAATAACTATGGGTATCGGATATCCCACAGCTCCTCAGAACTGCAAAGAATCGAAATCCCCTACCAAATAATAAAATAAGACATACCAATATTACAAAAGAAATACAAGAAAAATTAAATTATCAATAAAGGTTGTTTATGTATCATCTAAAGAGTACTCAGCTATTCCTAAAACTAAGATACATATCTTTATCTCACACTCAGCACTCAAGACTTATCTCAATCCCAATGTAAGTAAACCTGCAAGAGAAACTATGAGGGAGTGAGTATGTAATAGCTCAGTGAGTTCGTTCATCACCACTACCGTTCAAGTATGTTATCACACATGCAAGCAAACTATCTACATACAAAATGAATGCAGACGCGATGAATGCAGACGCGATGAATGCAAGTAACACATCCATAGGAGTCCGAAACTATGAAAGGTGTAGAATTATGTTGTCTACACTTCAATTATCCCCTGTACTTACCCGCACAGGACACTTCAACTTACCCGCATGAGGCTACCTAGGGGCCTTACCCTACTAGGTGGCACTCAACTATTACCCTAGCCGAGAAAAGAGTTTCAATTCAAATAGAGAGATTCCAAACTAAGACTATCCACCCTCCAAGGTCCCTCAGGCACAAACTTGCGAGTCCATCTCGCAAACCAACATTAACCAAGGTCTTACAGGCGTAATAAAGCAAGTCCTCTCGCTATCAAGTGGAGAACCCATGCTAGCTTTGTCTTAAAGTTAAAAATATTATTTATGGCTTCACAAGCTCTTATAGAGATCATGCAAAAATATGTTTAAGGATAGAAAAGCTTTTTCTAAAAATACTTTTCTTAAGATTTTTGCAAGGCTAGCACTCTCCATTCACACCTTTACCAAGTCATAGACATGCGATAAGTATAATTGGTTATTTTGGTCTAATACTTATATTTATCAATTTAAAAAAAATGATCACACAGGTGATGGCATACAAACAAAACAGTCATTCAAATATAGAAGTAACAGCAAGCAGCAAAACATCATACGAGTAATACGCACAAGTAAGTAGCAGGTCAGAACTCTCTCACCTGGATTATTGCTCATTCTCCAAGCTTTGGGGTTTCCAGAACTTGATATTGAATACCTAAAATATAGTAACACTTATAAGTATTCTGAGAAGTCAGACTCCTTAGTTAACCAAAAGTCTATTGTAGTTTATCTAGTTTCTCCCAATATAACCTAAGTATAATGTGCATGGGGTTTATCATACTCAATGGGGTTAATAGTAACTATTTTCTCATATTTATAAGTTACGAGACTTCCTTTATATATTTTGAAACTTTTTCGTTTTAGCTCAGATCGTTATGAACTTATAGTCCATTTTGATTGTTTTCAAGCATATTTTCTCGTATTGAAGTCCGTTTTAGACGTTGTGACTCGTAATTTGAATTGTGATATAAAAATATCACAAAATTTATTATTTTAGTTTAAAAATTATAAAATACTAATTTTAGTTTTTTCTTAATATATTTATGATTTAATAATTATTTAAATCATATAATCGGTATTTTTATTATTTTGAGCATATTTTCCTATTTTTGAGATTTTTAACTTTATGATGATGATTATTATTTATATATTTTATGGTTTATATATATATATATACCTTACATATTTACAATTTTAGTAAATATATTATATATGCCAATACATATTTAGTATACTACTTATATATATATATATATACTATACATTATACGTATTATATATGTATATATATTTATTGAAAATAAACATACTCTTATATACATATTCATGTATTTGTATTTATTTATATATAAGTCTCACATATGTACATAATTATAAATACATACATATATATATTCGATATATACATATAATTACCACATATGGAGGTATACTACTATATATATGTATATATATATATATATATATATATACCATACGATTATATATATATGTATACTAAAGTGCTTATACATGGATATACATATACATATATATTTATGGTATACACATATACATGATATACTTATAGTTATTTATTGAAATATATAATACTAATTATATGTATTCCTAAAAAAAAATACATAACACATATTCTTACGTATAATATACCTATGTATATACATGTATACATACCTAGCCTTATACATACATACACTACTCAATTTATGTATTTGTGTACATATACATATATTAATAATGTTATATTTATAAGAAAATACTATACAAATACTATATATATATGCTACATATTATACATCTATACTACTAAATAATTACTTACCTATTTATTTAATTTCTCTTCTTCTTTTTCCTTCTTCTCTTCTTCTTCCTTTCTTTCTTCCTTTCCTTCTTTCTTTTTCTTTCTCTCCCTCATAATTTGCTTCCAGATTTCGATGTGCAGAAAATTTTTTTTCCAACTTTTCCTTTTATTCACATGAGGATTTAGCTTAGATTTTAAGCTAAAATCTTATTAAATCTTTGTACATTAATATATATAAGATAAAGATAATCATTTCAAGATTTTTGTTTGTTTAGTTAATCAACACTTGGCATGTATAATTCATTACGTAGGCTTCTAATTAGAATTTTATTTTGTTGATTTTGGTTTCGATTTATGCAGGACGTGGGATTGAAATGAGAAAGGAAAGAAAGAAAAGAGATAAATTGGAAATGAAAGAGCAAATATATGTAATTTTTCGAATCATATAAATTATAACAATTCTCCTCGTAAATTAATTTTTAAATTTTTGTAAAATTTTATCAATTTAATTGATACCCGTTACAATTATAATTTTTATAAATTATTGTGACGATTTCGTTGAAATTTCGTGCAAATAGGTAATTTAGTCGAAAACTGTATTCGACTATAATTATATCACTATTGAGTAATATTTAACTATTTTATAAGTTTATATTTATAATTTTAGAATTTCAAACAAATTCGGGTTCGATTTTGGTTAATGATGTGTAAGTCAGTTTTAGGATTTTAGTATGCGATGTAAGGTTTTAATCAATTTCTAAGGTTTTTACTACTTATAATATAGTTATATTTATGATTTATGAAATTTTTTATTTTACTCGGCTTTAATGACTCTTCAAGCCATCTATAGTATTGGGGCTCAATTCTACTCTAAATAGCTAAATTTGCGGGGTTTACATTTGGTATCAGAGTAAACTTCCTACTAATAGATGGATGATTCAAATCTGGCTCTAATTTAGATATAAGATCTGAGGAAGGTGGGAGTGTCATTAGGATGTGATTCCTCGCATGCATTCAAGATAACCTATAAGTAATGGGTGACTCAAATTGTATACGAAAAAAGAGGGAAGATTAGGGCCCAATTGTAAAGCCTCATCATGAGGACATTGCGTGAGATTGTAAGAGCCTATGTTTAAGTGTCCCATATGGATTACAGGAAGTTGTGGTACTGGTTTATAAAATCATAATTGTGAATGCCTTGTCTACACAAACTTTAAATTTTTAGGCTAAATGGTTGAAATGGGCTCATTAGTATTTATTGGCTTGGTTATTCACTGTTTTTTGTTTAGGATGTTACAAGAACAGTGTCTTTATTGCACATACTTGGGTTTGGATACGAGCTGTTACATAAACATTGAAACTCCTCAACCTAGATTAAAGTGAGTAGAATTTCTCTAATTTCATAACGAACCAAACTACGTTGTGTGATGATATTTGCTTATTGTATTGTATTTAATTAATTATTTGAATACCTTGTTTGTGTTTATTATACTTTCTTAAGTCTCCATCCCAACTTATTAAATTGTTAATTACTTATACTTGTATAGATTTTTTTGCAGTTATTGATTGAAATGCCGCATTATAACTATCTTAAGGTTAGCTTTTTTTTTAAGTGCCTAGGGGGAGTGAGGATCAAACTGGCTAATCAATCAAGTCGTTAGAGTTTTTCTTATTAACTCTTAAATTTATGATATGGTCATGTAATATTTACCTATCAGACTATTATGGTATGTAAATATTTTTTGAGATTATAAGACAATATAAGTATATTTATGTAAATATGACTTAAAGTTTCTAGTTCTATATATATAACTTTTATCAGTAATCATGAATGAGCTATTCACTTTAAAGCGTTAAAAGGGAAAAGTAGTAAACGCTTTGTATAAATTGTATATACGATAATGACTATAAAGTCAATTATTATTATAGGTTGGTTTACATGGGAATTATTGTGACTTTGCCGCTTCAAAATATAACAATAATTATATACCGTGTACCATAGACATAGCACTAATGAAAACAAGTGATGGGGCATAACTTCATATACCTTTTTCAATTTTTGTCCTTTTCATTTACAATAAAATACCATATAGGTACTACGTCAATGCCACAGGCAAATAACTACCATAGTATTTCAAGTTAATGATTTTATAAGGAGAGTTAATGAAATCATTTACTTATATCATTTTATAAAACGTTGATTCATTATTTTAATAAGTCCTCAACTTGATTTCTATTTAAACGTATATCGACACGTTAATCCCCAATAGTATAACTTTCCCATTAAAAAAATCATAAGATGGCTATAACTAAGGCAAGGGAAAAAAACCATAAATCTTGAATTGAACAGTAAACCGAACCAAATCAAATTGAAAAACGATTTTTTTTCCAAACTGTTTGATCACGATTCAATTCAATTACATATAAACGGTTTGAACCAAACTGAATTGTTTTGAACCTAATTGAATTGTTTGGTTAAATAAAAATAATTTAATGCAATTGTTTATTAGTCTTTATGGATTTCATCAAATTTTTCATATCTTCTTTTTTTTTTAATCTTATTTTTGAGTAAATTACTAAGATTAAGTTGACAGAGTTCTATCCAAAATTTTACATTTAAAAATTTCCCCTTTCTAAATTATCATTTTCTTATATGTTTTCAAATTAAGGGTCTTAGTGCTTTTT
Organism: Lumnitzera racemosa; assembly: GCA_024138005.1. Lineage (NCBI taxonomy): Eukaryota > Viridiplantae > Streptophyta > Magnoliopsida > Myrtales > Combretaceae > Lumnitzera > Lumnitzera racemosa. The sequence continues at coordinate 93,719,984 of JAMXBC010000009.1, forward strand.
ACGTGTCTCTAATGCATTTTCCAGTTTTTAATGTGTCTCTTTCGTTTTCTTCGGTTTGCTTTTTGATCAATAGCTCTACTGCTCCCTTTTTATTATTTATTCATTAAAATAAAGTCTCTTATCTTCATTTAATCAAATTAAGTTTGTTAAGATCTTATATAATTTTTTACTAAGTATCATTACACACGATAAATATATGAGAAATTAATTAAAAACATATAAAAGTTCAATGGAAAGGAATACATATTATTAGAGATAAAAATATTTCGCGAAAATTTGATATAAATAATTCAAACCTAATCAAACCAGTTTTAATTAGGTTTGAAAATTTTATGAATCAAATCTTATGGTTAGGTTCGATTTTTTTTTTTAAAAAAAAAAACAAATCGTTATATTATGTTTAGTTCGATAAGGTGGGCCAAACCATACCCACCCTTAGCTATAACTTAAGTTATGACCATTCAAATTTATTTTTAACATTTATTGCTAATCTAAAGTAGTTTAAAAATATAAGACATTTTGATTGCATTCTTAGTTAAACAATGCAAACAAGCCTAATATTGTTGTTACTAATAATCATTATTAGTAGTATTTAGCATAATGTAAATTGGCTCCTATAGATCAAGTTAGAGGTCCTAAGAAAAAAATTCAAGACCTAAAGAATGGTAGGAGTGAAGCTATAAGGGAATTGAGACCAATAGTGAGGAGAATGGAGACACAACTAAATACATGGCTAACAACATGGGCCCAACATGACCATATCAGGTGGGAAAAACGAGATTAGAGAGATATATGGTCACCCACATGAGCGTACTGGCAATCGTGTTGGCTAAATGATGGAATGGAATTAGAGGATCCAATAGTTACACATTGTAAACACTCCATTTTTACCTTTTTGTAATTTTAGTATTTTTTTTAATAAAGAAAACTTCCTAATTAAAAAACAAAAAGTATATAAAATTAAAAAAAATAGAAATTTTAGAAAATAAAAAATATAGAAAATTTTTTTAAAAAAAAGAAAAAAAACTTTAATTAATAAAAAGGGCTAAAAATCTTTTTAAAGTAGCAAAGAAAACTTAGGTATTTTTCGTCAAAATTAGTTTGGATCTAATTTGAATTTGAATTAAGTTAGATTAAAAGCCCTTATTTATATATATATATATACATACATACATACACATACATACATAAATACATATATATTGTTTGCAAATAATATCAAGACATGGACCAACAACCCAACTTAGTTAAATACTTGGTCTTGGAAGTGAAAGGTCTAGAGTTTGATTCCTATAATAGACACTACGTGCCTTTTATTCTTTTTCACTACTTCTATCTCATGTCTAAGTCAAATTAGGCTACGTGGTGGCCTTAACACGTGGCAAGCACTAGTTGGGCCACATGATTGATATGGCACCTACGTAGCGCCACATTAGCATCCTTTTTTCCTTCTCTTTCCCATTATTTCCCTTTGTTTCTCATGTAAATGCAGCTTAAGGTCCTTACTTTGAATCCATTTTTGATACTTTTTCCTTACACTTTTTCCTTCACAATTTCACTAAAATAATGATAAAATCGCAAAGTATGCACGAGATACAATGAATTGGCACTAGAATATCGTTTAGATATAGTCATTTAAAGGATCAAATCGGCATTTGAATATCAAGAAAACTTTAGTGCACAAATCTTTCTCCACTTCCAGAATCTCCATGATTTGTGTGTTTAGTTGAAAATTGAAGCTAAAAGCTGATTAATTCAGTAAGAATAAGCTTCATGAAATCCATTTTACTCATTAAAAACACACAAAATTAAGTTAATTTTATTAAATTTGGAATCAAATTTGTTCAAACCCATTAATGAGAGGATTGCGAGACTACTCCAATTTTTTACTTACCAAGTGAAACCAATATTCATTTCATCATCTACTTTCACTCATATTGATTCCAAACACACATGCATCCTATTTCTCTCTCTAAGTATCACAACCAATTTCTCTCTCTAGGATATTGTCAAGCTCAAAGAAACTTAAGCACAACTGACAACACAGCCCCAAATCCCTAGATCGAGGCTCTCCATTGCCCCCTTTGTCGTTTATTATGACTCTTAGCTCTTCTACCACCAAGTCGTACTCATCTTCCAAAACCAACATCACAGTTAGCTTCCTAGTCCTCGAAAACTTTAAACCTAACATCCCTATCACTCGTAGTCACCACCATGCACATGAATCATCACCATCGCCAACAGCTAAAATCAATCACTACCCAAACACCACCTTTTGGCCATAACACTTCACTTGTACCCCATTTTCTAATAAAAATCACACAAATCCATTCTTTCCCTTTCAATATAGCCCTAAAAAACCACCTAAATTGAGCCCATCTGCAGCCTTTGTGCCTTTCTCGCAGTTACATGTGCAACCCAACTAAGGTTTAAATATCCAATCTCGGATCGCACCATGACCCAAGTTTGCCAGTTTATTTTACATTTTTTTCCTTCTCTTTTATTTTCTAATTTATATACTTCATTATGCAATAAAAAAGAGAGAAAGAGAGAGAGAGAAACAAAGACCAAAATAAAAGAAAAAACTAAAAAGATAAAAAAAGAAGTTTCTTTTTCTTTTTAAATGTTTTGCTTTGCTTTCTATTGTATAAAATATTTTCAATTTTTTTTAAACTAAAGTGCATATGAATAAAGTATTTTTAATACATACAAAAATAAAGAAATAAATAAACAAAGGGGTTCATCACTTGGAAAAATTAACCCTTTCCAAAACTATGACTCTTTCTTAGAATTTTCCAAAAATAAACAATTGAAAACTTAGGGCCCTTTTTAGAAAATTTTCCTAAGTGAAAAATAAAACGGTTAAGAAATATAAACTCGGCCAATTTTCATAATTTAAACAAATCAATACACCTAAACCTTTATAAGAATGAATTATGGAAGTTTGATACTAAATAGCAAGTATGTAAGCATTAATACGCAATTTTAGGATGACTTAAAATATGTAAAATTTTATCTTTTCCCTTTTGAAAATGATTTTCACATTTCTTCATTCTTGTGAATAGATACGATCTTATTTATTTGTTCACTTATAAATATGAATTAAAAGAATATTTTGAAAAATAAAATTAAACTCGAAAGGTCAAAATGGTACTCGTATAGGGTTTAATAGGATAGCCTTTGAATTTGTGAATCTAGTTTCTTTGAAAATTTTTCAAAAAGTTTTCAAATTTGCAAAGTAGTAGCTAAATTATAACTAATCTGCCTAATTAGTTCGAATTTAATCACCTTTCGCAGTTTTACCAGTTGGTAACTCTAATATATTTTTAAAAATAAAGGAATCGGATTTTCGTTAATTTTAATCAAAGGTTTAAACTAAATAGGCATTAAATTTAATTTAAATCAAATTAAGGAAAACGAAAGCACAAAAAATTCAAGCTTGACACATGGTCATCAAAATGGGTATGTTGGCAATCATATTGACCATGTCATCCTTTATTCTTTTTTTATTGTAACCATGTCATCCTTTATTTTGCTTGTCTTGCTTAATTATATTGTAAACTTTCTTTTAATTATTTTTTACCCTTCTTAGCCCTAGTTATGAATTATTTAAGAATGTGATGCATTATTTTCCTCATATTGAAGAATACACCATTTCCTTTAGGAATCTCACATACTCTAGATCTTATCAATTTCTTCGTCAAGAATTGTGGCAATTAAATCATTTGTTAATTTTGTGCATTATATCATTATTAGTAAGTATAGTTTGGTTCTTTGTTGTACATCATATTTGAAAGGAAGCCCTTCATATCCCTTTTATTTCCTCATCTTCGTTATAATAAAAATCTAAAATCATAAAATAATAACAAAACCCTAAAAATCTAACTTTGCTAAAACATTGATAAAAGGTGATTATTGATTTAGGGTATATCACAAAGACTACCTTCTTCTTCTATTATAATTTGGGTGTAAGCAAGCAAACCTATCAAATCTACAACCTACTATACCTTATATGGTTGGACTAGATCTAAGTCAAAATTGAAGATTATAAGGCAAATTCTATTGAAGTCGGGGTTAAATTATGTTTTTAGTGAGAAAAAGTAATTCTTCAATTAAATTTATTTTTTTTTCAAGTGTATTTTTGGGAAAAAAAAACCTAATATAAGTATGCAAGATGAATCAAGTTGAGTAAGATTAAAATCAAGTGCTTAGAGTATGTTTAATAGTGCCATTCAAATGGCTTAGGAGAGCTATGTAAATGACACAATGTACTTCAGATGATATGGGTGAATGGCAAGATTTAAGGGTTCCAGATGTTGTTTGTGAGCCATTCGAACGGCTCCATGTTAAGTAAAGCGTTTGAATGCCAGCAAGAGGTATCTGAATGGTAACCCTTGAGACTAGCTATTAAATTTTTGCTATTGTAAAAAAAACAATAAAAAATAAGGAAGAAAAGGTGATTATGATATTATTTCTTGAAAAAGGCCATAAACACATTGATATGCAAATATTTGAATAAGTTTTCAAAGGGAAAACATGGTATTATTTATTCACTCTCTTATACTTATATTTTGCTTAGATTTTAGAGAGAGAAAGTTTAATAATTGTAGGAGTTTTTTGTTGTGTAATAGAACATTATAATTGACCTTATAACTTGTAAAAATCGGGTCATCAAGAATCAAGATAACTAAAGTGCTTGTAAATTACCCTTGAGGAGGTAATTTGTGGTAGTAAAGGGTGAGGGTGATCATAACCCAGTATTAAACCTAGCTTGTTTTTCTTGTCCTCTCTCTATTTATTTTCCACTAATTTTATTTGTAATATTATTTGTACTTGTTATTGGTTAAGTTGTAAGGTTTAAAACTATCTTATCTAATAATTATGAATACCAATACCATATTCTGCAATCTATTCCTAAAAAATGGGGTATAATTTACAGCATCTCCTTATTTCTATCGATTTTAAAACCAATATGTATGGTATAGGTCTACAATACCTAGTACCCTTATAAAGTTTCTTAGTAAAATATATTTAATGTAACAAAATATCATATTTTAAACTTAACACATGCTCAATGCTCAAACTTATCAACCCATTACAGAAAGTAAGAACACAAAAGCATATTACCTCTTCATTTCTTTGTCGCTTCTTACTTTCTTCCTAATGTATCATTATTAACTTTACTCTTTAGACTCCCATTTCCTTATATGCCTTTCATTTTCTTTTTGCTATTGCTCTATTTCTTTCAAAATCTTTACTCCTTTTTCTCCCTGCATTCATTCATTATTAGTTAGGATTGCACCTTCTCTATTACACAATTTCAAATCTTCATCACCCATGCATTATATTAGTTTATCTTTAAATGAAACTAGATTTTGTTCAATCTAATCATCATAAGCAAACCATTTCCTTTTTATGAAGAAATAAAAAAAATTATTCAAATAATTTTGTATCCTCAGTTTAAATTATGTTAAAGTATCAATTATTGAATCAATTTTAGTTTGAAAGGCCAGTTGTGTTAATTAATAATGATACTTAATAAGGACATGACTTATTTCTCTAATCTTTTATTATAATCACATAATACTTTATAATCATTGCTTTTGATAATATATTTCTATTTTCCCATTTAACACAATATAAGTTTCATATTTAATAATAGGTTTCCGAACTACCATTTTTGTTATCACAATAATACTTAACTTAAAAGATTAATGTCGCGCTTCCTAAAGTGCAATAACAATCTTTTCGTTTATTCTAATTACTTATGATAGCTTAAGGCTTATCACTATCATAGTCAATTAAGATATATACGATTATCACAAGACCAATACTTAAATAATAAGATTTCATTTTATTACTTTAAGTGTTTATTACTATAAAAAGGTAGGACTTGAATTATTACCCACTTAGATTAAAAAAGAAATTAAAACTAAGCTTTATTCCCAATTTCCTCGCTTTGGCTTATCCCATATCAACTTAAAACCTACCGGTGGAACCTTGGGCATCATGGTAATCTTAGTAACCTACAACAAGTCTAGGAGGGTCTAAGCAAAACCACGGCTTAGTAAGCCATAAGGAACTTACATTATATTTAATCAAATAAAGGAAAGTAATCTTTTAGAGCACAATGCATCAAATTAAATACTATCTACATGACATTATCTAGTCTAGAATAAAGAAATTATGCCTATGCTAATCTAAGTTTTGAAAAGTTTTCATAATTAATATTCTTCTATCAAATCCAGGCTTGTATAGTAGATCTCTAATCCTTTCTAAACCACCTTAGACTTTTCTTGGATAGCTTTTACCTGTACTGCAACCACATCTCTAATCAAAACAGTTCAATATGATCAAAAGAAAATATTATCTATATCTTACCTAATGGTTGGTATTTGGTGGGACAAAATGCAAAGATGCAAAAATGCAATACATCTCCAGTTTTTAAGCCACATATATTCTTAGAGTCCAATTATTAAGTAAGTGATCAACCAAGTATCATAAGCCACAACAATTTTAATCAAGTATACAACAAATCACATCAAATAAGTAAGTTTAGCTACCACAACCGAAATTTCAATTACATATGTCGCATGCGCACAAATCAAGCTGATTACAAGAACAACCAATGTAATGACTTATGGTTCCTTGTTAAAAATAATTTAGTTATGGTGAAGAAGGCCACTTTCCTAAGATAAGGTTGCCTCATGAACCTTAGGAAGTTAAAAAGGGAGGAACTACTTAAGTTAGTATATTATTCTTATAATTGTGGACATAAAGTATTAAAATTTTGGTTTTTGGATTTGCAATTCATGTTTAAGAAAATTCATTAGCATTTGAAGTGGAAGAATTATATTTAGCTTAATGGAATATATTTAGCAATAAGAGATTAAAGAATTTAAGCTAGTGGTAGTTTAGAGCCTAATCTTAATTTATCATTAGATGAATAAATTAAAAGAGGGTAAAAATCATAACCGTACCTTTATATTAGGTGTTTTAAGTTATAAGGGTCATTTATTTAATATTATGAAAATTTTGTAAATATTTTATTTTTGGGTTATTTACTTGAAAAATGGACTATAAAATTGTAATAAACATGGGGTACTCAATACAATGATACATTTGGTTATAAAATAATTATAAATAATGTATTATAGTATAGGAAAATTTGTGGTGGCATCGTATGGTCAATAACTATTTATTTATAGATGTTCTTAGAAATCAGCTTTTTAAGCAATATTTAGCAGAATCTTGGATAATTTATTCAATATGTCAAGCATGCAAGGTTAATTTTGGCATAATAACCACATATTACTATAAATATAAGGAACTTACGATAAAATTTACGAAGCGAAACGAGTAGTATTTTTTTGCTTTAAAATTCCCACACCAAATTAGCTTCTAACAACCAAAACACCTCATGAAGACTACCACCATGACTCCAAGGCCATCGGACCACGAAGAGGAATGAAAGGGCATGCTCCAGTTTAAATCTTGTGATTTTTGGAGACTTGAATAATGCGGAGAAATTTACTAAGTCCTAAGTTTTATTTATAGCAGTTTCACCATCCTTGAAAAATAATTTTTTATTAATTACGTGGGAAATAAGCTCTAGGAATATTTCTATAGCTTCCTAGTATATTTACATGTTTCCAGCAAATTTTTCATAACTTTATGCTATTTGTCAATTTTTTATGAACTTTCGACACCTAAAAGTGATTTTCTTTAATTTTCTGACACTTATTCCGAATTTATTAAAAATATTCGTTTTGTCCGTATGATTTTTCTGATTCTTAAATAAGTTTTCTAGTTGTGATGTGATATTTTATAGCCATTTTAATTAATTTTGAGTAATTTTCTTACTAATTGGGGGTATTTTAGTCATTTCCTTGTTAAATTAATATGTATTATGCTTATTTTGTTAATGTTGTGGTTAAATATTTGTTGTTACTAATCTTTATATTTAAAATGTGAAATGATTATGTCATGACATAATTTATACTGTTATAAATGTAATTTACCATCATTTACTATTTTACAATTTGCCATTTTACTTTCCTTTAAATTTTGTTTTTATAATGTAAGGTACTTCGATCATTTCTACTTGTTTTAGTAAATGTCTTATGGTGAAATGATATTTCTTATTACTGTAGCTCTAGTCTTTTACTATTTCCTTATTTCTATAAATACTTAAATTTAATCTAACTATTTTTATCCTTATAATTTTAATTTTATTTGGTGAATAATTAGGTAAACATTATGACTCCTGAATTGCTATGTTTTAATCAGAATTTTAAGGAATTTCATATATTTTATTTGATTAACTTATCTAGTTATCAATAATTTAATTAAATAAGTTTAGGGTTTCTTAATTAGTTAAGCCCAATTTTCCTAGTTGGTTATCTATAAAGCCAATTTTTTTGCAGTATACTTAATGTTGAGCTTGATTTTTTGATTTCTTTTATTTAAAATTGATTTCCCTATTTCCTGATTAATACTAAACCCTAACCCATTTAATATTGATCCCCGATTAAAGAAATTGAGAAATTCCGGTTTTTTGTTGAAAATAATTTTTGGAGTTGTCACCCGACCAAAGTTAGGAAAGAAAAAGAAATCTTAATCAATTGGGTGGATTGATTACGATTTGGCTACCGGTCTTTGATATTAATTTTAAATAAAAAACCAGAAGGTTACAAGTTTGAGGGCTAACCTATTAAATCCTTAACGAGTACCACTAATTATTTACTGAAATTAGGATTATTCTTCTAATTATAATATTTAAAAAATAAATAAAATTAAAAGAAAAAAGAACCTAAGTTTTTACATATTTTATCGTCACCCCGAAGGTACCTACATACTCGCTAGTCGAGATCAGACGATTGTAGTTCTTTCCAAAATCTTCAATGTGTTAGTTTATTTTAATTTTTGAAAACCAATCGATTTTATGTCGTAACCAATTTATTTTATTCAAAAGAAAACTAAAAAGTCCTAACTCACAAAGTCTTTTATTTTATTTTATAGAAACTCTCTAAAAGTCTTATTTTTATTTTTTATTTTTTTTAAACAGGGTTTTTATCTTTATTTATTTACAAAAATAAATTTTTCTAAGTGAGAAAATCCTAAAATCATAATGCTAAAAATATATCTAAGTATATAAATACATACACATATATCTATTTACCTATCATGTCATAAACTTAACTAAATGACTAATAAAATAATAATAATAACTAAATGAATAAAGAAACAAAAAATAAATAAAAATAAACTCTAAATCGAACCTGACTTGGGTTGTTCGGTGAAGGAGTAATAGCGTCGGTAATTCGACAGTGTGGACTGATAGTGTAGTAGAGATTAGATGAGCTATTTAGGGGGCTATTCGCATGAAGATGGTGATGACGAAGCATATATGGTTGGTGATATTGGTCGAAAATAGCACACTGTTGCTATTGTGATCGATGAACTGCAGTGTAGGCAAAAGAGAAGGAACCGCAGCGTTATGGAATTAGTTAGCAATTACGATGGATGAAGAGGATGGAGTTATCCTGATCATGTGTTGCGGCTGTGCTATATAGATGGCCACTGCTGCCTTATCCGCTGCTGTCCAAACTGCCGATGGTGCAGAAGACAGTCGTGTTGATGGACGACGGAGCGACGTGCCAACTATAGTATGTGGCTGATCAGAAGTGTATGTGCTTGTGTGTACTGACTGGACAAGGGGATGGAGTCGTGTATGTACGTGAGGAATGATGCTTCTCATTTGTGGGTTATAACGCGGCAGTGAATTTCTCTGGCTATTCTGTTGTTGATTTTCTAGATTGCAGCCTAAATTCTAGTCAGAGTTGTGTGTTTCATAGACAGAGACTGGATAATCCCCTGCTATTGTTGTTTTTTTTATTATTATTATAAAGTCTAAATCAAATCCTATCTAATCATATCTATTGTATCTGATTTGATAACATAAATTAATTCAAATCTAATTTAACAAGATCAATCTAAATTCAAATGATTTAATAAGATATGAATCCCGTTTTCATCTCGCTTTTACAAAGATAGAAAAATAAAGACATATGTGCTTGCTAAAACTCAAACCCAAGGCCTCAAATTAAATCCAACCCAAATACTCCGATACTTATCCATTAGGCCGTTAGCTTGCACCTTGACATTTAGTACAATTAAATTATATTTAAACTACTTGGTTCCCTAAAATAATTTTTTTTAACTAAATTAAAACTAAAACTAAAACTATTTGTTTCTAATATAAGTTACTTTCTAAAAATCTACAAAACTCTTTATAATAATTTTTTCTTTTCTTATTTTTTTGGTATTTTCATCATTTTCTAATTTTTATTATTTTTATATTTTATTAATTTTTTGTTATTTTTGTTTTTGAATTAAGAACCTTTTTGTAAAAATAAATATTAGGATATAGAGGAGCAAAAATTAGGTGTCTGCAGCTACCCCTCTTTGTGATGAAGTTTGAGTAAAACTTTGCCACAAAGATAAAAGAGACACCATTTTTGCCTCGGGATGACTCTATCCTAAAGAATGTTAAGATAATTGACAAAGGTTAGTTTGATATGAAGAATAGCGAGGGATAGCGCCTTTGTGGGTTGGCAAAAATCCCTAAAAAGAATAATGAGAATTTGGTCGTGCCCTAATGACCTGACTAAGCAAGGTAGTTAAAGCACTATTTAAGTTGGCTAAGACCTAAATGAAGGAAAGAAAACTTGGTTGTGCCCTAATGAGTTGACTAACCAAGGCGGTCAAAGCACCCTTTGAGCTGGCTAAGACCTAAAAATGAAGGAACTTGGTCGTGCCCTTAATGAGCTAACTAACCAAGGTGGTCAAAGCGCCCCTTGAACTGGCTAAGACCTAAAAATAAGGAAAACTTAGTTATGCCCTAATGAGCTGACTAACCAAGGCGGTCAAAGCCCTTTGAGCTGGCTAAGACCTAAAAATGAAGGAACTTGGTCGTGCCCTAATGAGTTGACTAACCAAGGCGGTCAAAGTGCCCTTTGAGCTAGCTAAGACCTAAAAATAAGGAAAACTTAGTTGTGTCTTAATGAGCTGACTAACCAAGGCGGTCAAAGCGCCCTTTGAGCTGGCTTAGACCTAAAGAATGAAGAAAACTTGGTCATGCCTTGATGAGCTGACTAACTAAGGTGGTCAAAGCGCCTTTTGAGCTAGCTAAGACCTAAAAATGAAGGAAAGAAAACTTGGTCATATCCTAATGAGTTGACTAACCAAGATGGTCAAAGCGCCCTTTGAGCTGGCTAACACCTAAAAATGAAGGAAAGAAAACTTGGTCGTATCCTAATGAGCTGACTAACCAAGGCGATCAAAGCGCCTTTTAAGCTGGCTAAGATCTAAAAACAAGGAAAACTTAGTCGTGCCCTAATGAGCTGACTAATCAAAGTGGTCAAAGCGCTCTTTGAGCTGGCTAAGACCTAAAGAATGAAGAAAGCTTGGTCGTGCCCTGATGAGCTGACTAACCAAGATGGTCAAAGCGCCCTTTGAGCTGGCTAAGACCTAAAGATGAGAAAATTTGGTTGTACCCTAATGAGCTGATTAACCAAGACGGTCAAAACACCCTTTGAGCTGGCTAAGACCTAAAAACAAGGAAAACTCTGAATTGGGATAGCGTTCCATGAGCTTACTAAATCTCTTGAAGAAATTTTGAGTCGAGTAACGTTCTGTAAGTTGGACGACTGGGAGTCTAAGAAACTATGGATTGGGACTACGCTCTACGAGCTGGCTAGCTCCTTAAGAGATTATAAATTGGGACCGTGTTTTAGGAGTTAGTCGGAAACTTAAGAAACTTTAGATTGGGATGCGCTCTATGAGCTGGCTAGATCCCTAAATGAGAATATAAATTTGGATAGCGCTCCATGAACTGGCTGAAGCATTAAAGAAGATATGGATAGGAACAGTGCTCTATGAGCTAACTAACTTACTAAGAAATTGTTTTTTGGAAAACAAGTTGTCATCCTTAGGGGGAAACCAATTGCCAATACAATGTTTTATCAGGCTTAGAACCACTTACCTGGTTTCAGTGATAGCTCCCAAATAGTCCGATGTCTTATTGAGTAGTCCAATTAGAACCAACGATTCTGACCCTCACCATTGCCTTTTCTTGTTCTTGTTCTTCTTTCTTCTTCCTACTTCTGTCTCTTTCTAACCCATTTTTTCTTTTTCTTTTTCTTTTTTTATTTTTTTTAAAGCAACTTAAACCTGAAACGAATATAAAACATACTCAATTCTTAAGCAAAGATGTCCTGTTGTTGAATTTCAGGTTCAACCATCGATTTTTCGTATAAGCATCTGTTCTCAAGCGACTTTCTACTTATACACCATACGTTACTCTTTTTGAATATGGCCCTGTCCTGAAAAATAGGAAACAAGTCTTCCTTTCTTGGGAGGTTAACCACAGTAAAGTATTAAAAGAATTTTCATCAATAGTCATCACTTCAGGTTAAGTGTTTATTTTTCTTGTACTTCTTGCGCGTAAGATTTATTTGGGTAGAGGATAGAGCGAGAAGTAGGGTCTTTTAGTGGAACAAGGAAAAGGCTAAGAGTATTATCCAATGCTAACGAGGATTAAGAATACGAACTTTGCATGTAGAAAATGAAAATGAGACCACAGTAACAATAAGATTGTTTGCAAAAATATCATTGACATTCAAGGATAATACATCTTCAATGCATCAGCGTTTACTAGGTCTTTCAAGTTCGGACCATCCATTTGAGACAAGATAATAGCTCCTCCAGGTAATACTTTCTTCACAATGTAAGGCCCTTTATAGTTTGGGGCAAACTTTCCTCTCGAATCAGTTGTATTAGGCAACGTCTTCCTTAGCACCATATCTCCTTACTCAAAACTTTGGGGTCGTACTTTTTTGTTGAAAGCCTTGGCCATCCGTTGCTGATAACAAATGTTGTGGTACAAAGCTGCCAGCCTCTTTTCATCAATTAGGTTCAACTGCTTAACACACTTCTTTATCCAATTGGCCTCATCTAACTAAGTTTCCGAAAATATTCTGAAAGACGGGATCTCGACCTTTACTGGTAGTACAGCCTCCATTCCGTATACCAATGAGTAGGGGGTTGCCCCTATTGACATTCTAATAGAAGTTCGATAGGCCATGAGTGCAAATGGTAACATCTTATGCCAATCTCGATATGTAATGGCCTTCTTTTCAATAATTCTTTTGATGTTCTTATTGGCTGCTTCCACGGCTCCATTCAGTTGGGGCCAATAAGGAGTAAAATTTCTATGAATGATCCTGAAGCGTCAGCATAACTCGGACATCAATTTATTATTCAGATTTGTACTGTTGTTAGTAATAATTGTCTCTGCCATACCATAGCACACTATTGCTGTTGTGATCAATGAACTGCAACATAGGCAAAAGAGAAGGAACCGCAGCGTTATGGAATTGGTTAGTAATCACGATTGACGAAGAAGATAAGCGCGTTGTATTAGGTTTAAGTAATGAGCGATGTTGTTTGGCGCTACATTCTTCTATTGGTGACGAGGATGGAGTTATGCTAATCGTGTGTCGTGGCTATGCTATATAGATGGCCACTGCTGCCCTATCCGCTGCTGTCTAAACCACCGATGGTACAGAAGACAGTCGTATTGATGGACGATGGAGCGACGTGCCGATTGCAGCGTGCGGTTGATCGGAAGTGTATGTGTTCATACATACTGACTAGACGAGGGGGATGGAGCTGTACACATGCATGAGGAATGATGGTTCTCGTTCATGGGTTATAGCGTAACAGTGAATTTCTCTAGCTATTCTATTGTTGAGTTTTCAGATTGCAGCCTGAATTCTGGTCAGAGTTGACTGGATGATCCCTTGCTGTTGTTGTTTTTTTTTTTAATTATTATAAAGTAATTCAAATCTAATTTAACAAAATCAAACTAAATTCAAATGATTTAATAAGATATGAATCCCGTTTTCATCTCGTTTTTGCAAAGATAAAAAAAAAAGACATAAGTACCTGCTGAGACTCAAACTTAAGATCTCAAATTAAATTCAACTCAAATATTTCGATACTTATCCATTAGGCCGTTAGCTTATACTTTAACATTCTGTACTATTAAATTATACTTAAACTACTTGGTTCCATAAAATAAATTTTTTTTAACTAAACTAAAACTATTTATTCCTAATATAAGTTACTTCCTAAAAATCTACAAAACTCTTTATAATAATTTTTTCTTTTCTTATTTTTTTGGTATTTTCATCATTTGCTAATTTTTATTATTTTTATCTTTTATTAATTTTTTTGTTATTTTTGTTTTTGAATTAAGACCCTTTTTGTAAAAATAAATATTAGGATTATAGAGGGATAAAAATTAGGTGTCTACACTTAGTTAGTAGGGCATTATAAATTTTGCTAATCCTTATTTAAGGCTTTAAATTTCCATTGGCCCTTACAATTAATACTAAAAATATAATAAAAATTTCATAAGTTTCATTAAATACCCTATACCATATAAGTTCTATAAGATGTACATTTCAAAGTGATTCCTGTAAGCCCCACAACCAATCACTCAAGGTTTCGATCGGCTGGAAGATCCGATTAAGCCTAAATTATAAACTATCGAGAGAAATATTAGTAAAAATGACCCCATAAAAGTAAATTTAAGAAAATAAGTAATAAAATAGAAGACTATAAAATTTTCAAATTTTAAGCATAATAATTGCTAATTACCGAAAAGGCAAAAAGTGTAATCTAATAACTAATAAATTACTAGAGATAGACTATATGTATACTAAAAATAATAAAATGACCTAAATAATATTTAAGAATATTTATTTGTACTATATATGAATTTACAAGTAAGTATAAATACGTGTAATTACTTAAAATATGCGAAATGTGCTAAAATAATACTAAATACTTAAAGAAAATCCATAATTAATTAAGAAAAAATCAATAAAAATCATAAATGATCCAGAATAGGGTCGTGGCAGCTAGAAAAAATTCGGCCAATTAAATTAAGACAACACAAAAGCCAAAAATTAAGGGATAAGGCAATTGTCTTGTCCCATTTAATGCACAATAAATCCCTTAAATCCCTATAAATAGTAGGAAAAATCACAGAGCTCATTTGGGCAGTTAGAAAAGTGAGAAAAATAGAGAGAGGAGAAAATTGAGAGAAAAATTTGAGTTAGAAAAAAATTATGAAAAATTGTAAAATTAGGGCATTTAAAGGGAACCCTCACCAGATGAGCAGTTGGAAGTGGACGGCCACCACCACCACATGGTGGTGGTAGTGCCCAAGCCTGCTAAAAAAGCCATGGCCGCCGGCAGTGGCCGGAGCCACCCAGATTGATGAGTCCAATTTCCAGCCCGATTCTTGTGTAATTTTTTAAAAATAGTAAATATTATTATAAAATTATGAATTTTGTTATTCTATAATATTTTTGTATGTAGTTTGTAGGAAAAATGTTATTTTGATGAAAATATGTCTCGTGATATAGGATCCTTAAGAAATTATACAAAACCGAGCATGTTTCGGTTTAGAAATAAATGACCTTAGGAGTGTAGTTTCGAGCCCAAAATTTTTGTGTAGATTAATTAGATGATATAGAACAGTGCTATAAAGCCCGTTTTCAAAAATTAATTTTCTAAATTTTTAGATAATTTTTAGGCCTTAAATTGAGGCATAAAATGGGTAATTTATGGTTAATTAAGTAATTAAATTATTAATTACTCATTTAGTGAATAAGTATATGTTTTAGGATGTTGAAATCTGATGGAGTATGATACTTGTAGCATTTAGGGTGTTAGATGTAATTATTAGGTTAATTATGTAGTAAATTAGTAATAGAAAAACATAGTAAATTATAAGTTAATTTTGTAAATTAGGATAATTAGGTATAAAACCTGATCTAGGATGAATTTAGACATTTTGAAATGATAATTGATGTTAGAGATGGTAATTAGGGTGATAGAAATATTAGAAGTGCATTATGTACATAAAAGGTAACAATATATAATATGTAATTTTTAGAAATATAATAAATAGAAAATATTATAATAAAAATTAATATTTTAATAATAATAAAAATGTACAATAAATCTTATAGGAAACTTGAATTTATGGAATTATATGAAAAATGTAAAAATTTATCATATTAGGAGCGAATTCAGTACACTAATACGGATTTAAGTGTACCAAGTAAAATAAATACTAACTAAGGGTAATGATGGTATTTAAGAGATCTGGAAGTAATGTAATTAATTTCACATTATGGGTTGAAACGAATTCCTAAGGTTGGAATATAAAACATTACTTAGAAATCGAACTAGAACCTAATTTAGAAATCGATGTGGAAACTGAACCCGAACCTAACCCAAACCCTAGAATAATTATAAAAGACTTAAGACCTAGATAATTAAACATATTAAACCCTAAACAAAACCTAACAATAAGCGTTATAGGATAAAATGAACCTATAATAGTTATATGAAAAGCTGAAACCACGTTTGTGTTATAGGGATGATCGGCGATGGCCTGAGCAAATCGGACCTCGAGTGAGTGAACGAGGAGTCGAGGCAAGTTGGGAATAATACGATGCTGTATTTTGGAGGCTTAAGATTATGCTTAGTTGTGCTTGTTAGATAGTTAAATGTGTGCATGTACTTGATTATGGGTGATACTATGATTCTGTTTGTTGCTTTGGCATGTATTGTATGATTTGTATGAAATGATTGATGACTCTAAACTGGACTTAATCAAATATACGACCAGTAATCATAATCGGACATGCATGGCAACCCGTTAGGGGAACTTAAGACTCTCCGGCCAAATACCGACCCCTTCGAAAGGGATAGCGTAGGATTGCAAAATAGTCCTTTCTTCATCCTTAGTCGAACAAAGTGATAGGAGAAGAGGTCGCGGCGAGGGTGAAGACAGTAGTTCGAAGGTAGTCGCGGGAGGAGTAAGGTCTCCATTACACAAGTCTGGGTTTGCTCGTGAGTTGTTGCATTAACGGCAACTCTTCAACCCGGATTAGAGCAGGCGCAATTTCTCTAATCTCAAGACGGGCTGGACAACGTTGTACAATGGCATTTGCTTGCACATGCATTGCACCTAATAAGTGATTGAAAACCTTGTTGTGTGTATAGTATAGTTTTAAGTCCTCTATCCTAACTTACTGATACGAGGCAAGTGTACCTATCAGTTTTAATATAGCGGATGTGAGTCCGAGTCGATCCCTCAGAGACTTCGAGTACTAATATTAACCTTAGCTTTATTATTTAACCGGAAAATTATGAAAGTTTGAATTAATTAAACAATACTAAAATTAACAAACTACTTTAATTAAAAGACTTAATTAAGCAATTGAAAAAACGATAAAATCAAGAACGACTTCAAGAAAGTAATAACGTATTTAGGAATTATTTCCCATAGAGTTAATCATGTGATCACTTAAAATATATTCAATTCGGTTTCTATTTTTCTTGACCGGAGGGATTCACAACTAAAGTTAATACCTTTCTCAAGCATATTAACCCTAATCCTAAATTATTCACCGGAATCTCTTCACTTAGCAATATAACTTAGAATTGCATTAATGTATAACGAATTCCCACACAATTAATCAACTTTCCGGAAGAAACATGTATCTTATCTCTAAGTATACATGTAATCCTCTTCAATTATGTAAAGATCTAATTACACATGCAATTTCTCAATCAACATGCATAATATCATATATTGATATTCTAGAAATATCAATCAATAATTAAACGACATAATCGAATCAAGTAAAAATAGAAACTTTATTGAAATTTCTAAATCAATCCAAGAATCACATGAAACCCTAGGTTCCATAATCCTAATTACTTAAATTCTAAGCTATCATAATGAATCTAAAAACGAGTTTCATCAATAATATAAAATAAAACATGGAAACCCCTTTTGATTGATGAACAATCTCTCTAATCTTGAAGTTGATGTTGTTCCGCCTATTTCTTGATGTTCTCCTTAAGTCTCTTTCTCTTTTCTTGTGTCTCTTCGTTACTGTAATGTCTCTCCTCTTTTGAAACCCTAAGATATCCTTTTATATGTGTATTACAAAGATTCTGTTTTCGTCACCAGACACGGCTTGGGGCATGGTCGTGTCCCCAGGCCGTGTAACTTTCTGCACTAAGGCAAAATTTTCTGCACAACTTTAAAATTTCATAACTTCTTCATTTGAACTCCGATTTGAGTGAAATTTGATTCCTTTTCTTCGATTTCGATCATAGAATACGTTCAAACCTAGAAATCAAAATTTTACTCAATTAAGTATCAATTTCTTTAAAGGAAACCCAAAAATGTGAGGAAAATATTATAAAATCATTCTATGAAATATGTTTAAAATCCGAGTTATCAAATTTCCCCACACTTGAGCATTTGCTTGTCCTCAAGCAAATAAATCAAAACAAAACTTTCGGGACAAGAAACACTAAACAAAATTTATCATTATTTAAGAAACCGGTGAACAAATATACTTGACCCGAAGAAAAGTAAGAAAATCATTCTTAACTAACTTGCAATAATAAAGTCAACCAATTTCATCTGACCATATTCGAATGCTCCAACAATACTTAATACTAGAGTTCATTAGTTAATTTATAAAAATCAAAGTTTACTCAAGTCATTTAACCAAGGATTCTTAAACTAAAAATTGGATTTAACATCTTGCCAACCGAGAAAGAGTCATAAAAATTTTATCCATTTGACTAAAGTGTATACAATTCTCTCTTCCATCTCACCAAGCACCATAATCTAAAACAAACACATTTTACATCCACTCTTCCTCTGATCATCCTCCTAGTTCATGCGTTTGTTGAGAGGTCTTTTAAATTTACCTTATTTAAGCACAATTGCGTTGGTAGCGGGAAAGAATCTCACTCTTCTAACGGACCGAAACTGATCCATACCAACTTATTCCTTATATTGATAGCGGGAAAGAACCTTACTCTTCTGACGGACCAAGATCGATCTATATCAATTTTTTTTTTTTCATTTGAATTGGCATTGGGACTCAATCTCACTCTTCTGACGGACCAAGACGAATCCTTACCAATTTTTTCTCTTCTTACACTTATTATTACTTTTGACCTCCAATCATTGTAATTTTTTAGGGGTTTCTCAAAAGAAGAATTTCATTTGTTTGTTTGCTAAAAATTATAGGACTCTTAAAAATTTCTAAGAGAAAAGTATACATAAAAGTAAATTTCTAAGAGAAAAGTATACATAAAAGTAAATTTAAAAATAACCATGACTAACTCTCAACTGGTGATGTTGCTCCAATCTCAAATCCTAAAGTCCAAAGCTAAATAACTCGTAACTTTGCCTTCTACAAATTTGACTAATCAATTCTAATAAAGTATCATAAGATCAATAATAATCAAGATGAAACAGTTAATTTGGCTTAATACCAGTTAATCACCTATTGCAAGTTAACTTAAAAATTAATTGGGTCAAATGTGAATAATTGGTCTCCTAAACAGTAATAAATTCATATATATCCCTTCCCCACACTTAATAATGTACATTGTCCTCAATGTACGACTAAGAAAGCACAATAGCAAGATATCAAACAAGAAAAAACATCATAGGGAAAAAAGAAATACATGTATTGAAAAAGAAACTAATACTTCCCTGCCTTGAAGCACAAGATATTCTAGTGGAGAAAGAGTGGCTAGTAGCTTGATAATAGTGCCCTCATGATTAGAACATGATGTACAAGATGTCGACCTCCTTCAAACAATCTACTTTTCATGATTTTCCATTGACGACCTGAGAAGAAACATTGAATCGGGTTGGATTTGATGAAGAAAGGTGTTGATGAAAAGTAAATCGTGAGGAGAAGAAGAAGAGAAGAGAAAATAAATATGTGTTGATGTGTGGAAGTGTGTGAGAGAGTGTGTTTAATTTAAATAAAACGGGCATATGCAAAAATCGTGTAAATTTGGGTCGATACAGGCTCGGACACGACCGTGTCCCTTACCCATGTAACAATCTGTGTGAGTCGTATAGAGTCTGGTCAGACACGGGCTGGGACACGACCGTGTCCCTTGCCCGTGTAACTTTCTATTCCCGTGTATATAGACTGGAAGGACACGGGCTGGGACACGACCATGTCCCACGCCCGTGTAACATTCTGTTTGCAGGTAGGAAATTCTGGGCGCACACAGGTGGGGACACGATCGTGTCCCTCATCCGTGTAACTATCTGTGCCCACGTAGTGAATCCGAAATCTGGGGGGACACGAGCGTTGGACACTTTATGCACGGGTGGAAAATTCTAGGCGCACACGTGTTGGGGACACGATCGTGTCCCTTGTCCGTGTAACTCTCTGTGGGTGGGCAATTTTTTTGAAGGTCTGGATGGACACGGGCTGGGACACGACCATGTCCTTCGCCCGTGTTAAATTCTTTTTTTTTTAAGTAAAAATAAAGATAAAGGAAACTTAAAAATAATAAAACTAAAGAGAAAAAGCAAAAATAACACTAAAAGGGAAAAGACTATGACGATGAATTTAAAGAAAAAGAAACAAAGCAAAGTGAGATAAAATGAAAAATAAAATAAAGAAAACTTAAAAACTGATGCATAAGCATAGTTAGACATGGGTTGCCTCCCAAGAAGCGCTATAGTTAACGTCGACAGCTCGACGGGATACGTCTTCTCATGATAGTTCTTCATCCAGGTGGAGATAGGACTTCTCCTATATCTCGCTTTCGAATTCTCCATACGAGTGTAAATTTACCCGTCGGCCATCGACCTTGCCAATTCCATTTCATTGGTGAATAACTTCCATAGTTTCTCTCCTTATCATGCCACTTATGAAATTCGTATAGGCTATACTTCTTCATTTTATCCGCTTTTAGCTTAGATTCGGTTGTCATTGGAAGTTTTGAACTTTTCACCGCAAAGACATGTTCCAAATGATTTTGTGATAGTTTTGGTTCCAAAATTGGTGGCTTCCCCTTGAAAGATTTTAACCTAAGATCCGTTGGCTTGTAGAGTGGATCAATCCCCTTCTTGTCTACAATGGATTTATGAATTTCTATTTGAGCTGCCACTTCTGCACAATTGGGCTTAATCACCAAATTTTCATCTCCCTTTTGCAAGCAATAGCTTGAGGAATCCTTAGCAAGAGTTTCCTGCACACATGTAGGTATAACGACATTAGTGGCATTAACATTGTAACTTATGTCCTTTGAGTCAAGAAATTCGTTCGTTGCCTCTGGAGTTTTAAAAACTATTTCACCATCCCTGACCCGTAATATCAACTTATGCCCACTAACATCAAAAACAGCCTTAGTAGTGGCTAGGAAAGGTCAACCTAAAATGATTGGCACCTCAATATCTTCATCTATATCAAGTATAACAAAATCCACGGGAAAGATGAATTTGTCTACTTGCACTAAAACATCCTCTATAATGCCTCTAGGGAATATAATAGACCTATCAGCTAATTGAAGACTCATGCCCGTTAATTTAGGTTCTCCTAACCCTAGCTTTTTGAACAATTTATACGGCATCAAATTTATACTAGCTCCTAAGTCTGCCAAAGCATTATCTACTAACAAATTGCCAAGCATACAAGGAATAGTGAAACTCCCTGGATCTTTTAATTTTTGTGGTAGCTTTTTCTGGAGAAGTGCCGAGCATTCCTCGTTCAATGTGACAGTTATAAGCTCCTCCAACTTCCTGTTGTTCAATAGAAGATCTTTTAGAAATTTCGCATACTTTGGCATCTGCAAGATGACATCAACAAGAGGTAAGTTAATGTGTAATTGTTTGAAAACATCAAGCAATTTACCGAATTCCTTATTCTGATTAGTGTAACTTTGCTTAAGGCGCTGTGGGTAAGGGATGGGAGGCTTATACTCCTTCACTTTTGGTGATTCCATATTTTTTTTTTTATTTTAGTAGCTTTGCATCTTCCTTACGTTTGACTTCCACTTCTTTCTCAACTACTTCCCCACCATCCTTCTTCTCCACTTGCAGTTTTCTACCACTTCTCAAGGTCACTGCATTAACATGTTCCTTAAGATTAGCCTCGGTATTCCCTGGGAGTGTCCCTTGTGGTCTTTCAGAGATTAGCTTTGCAAGTTGACCAATTTGGTTCTCAAGGTTGCGATTTGAAGCCTCTTGATTCCTCAGTGATGATTCAATGTTGGATAAGCGAGCTTCATTGCCTTGAATATATTATGTGAGAAGTTCTTCTATACTGGGCTTCTTTTCTTGAGGAAGAGGAGGTGGGAATGGTCTTTAAAATCCAGGTGGGCCAAAGTTGGTCTTCTGCTGGCCTTGGTTTTGATTTCCCCATGAGAAATTGGGGTGATTCCTCCATCCTGGATTGTAAGTGTTGCTGTAGGGGTTATTTTGTTACTTGGGTGGATTTCCTAGATAATCAACCTGTTCCAATTGTTCAGGTGCTCCATACCCCTGCATACCAAAGTCACTTACATCCGATTGCACTCGTTGAAGGCCAACTAACAGTGCATCAATCTTCTTACTCAATAGGTCCACCTTGGCTGCCAAAGCAGTGGTCAAGTCCACATCATAAATTTCCATGGCCTTTTACTTGGCTCTAGTGGTTTCCCACTGATAATTGTTCATCGCTATTCCTTCGATCAGGTTTTGTGCTTGCTCAGGTGTCTTTGTGTTCAAAATACCTCATGCGGATGCATCAATCATCTGTCTAGTAGATAAATTGAGACCATTGTAAAAGGTCTGAATCTACATCCATAATGGGGGCCATGATGTGGGCACCTCCTGAGCAAGTCCTTAAACCGCTCCCAAGTATCATATAGCATCTCCGCTTCCAATTGAGCAAAACAAGAAATATCATTCCAAAGTTTAGCGGTCTTCGCAAGTGAGAAATACTTCTCCAAAAATTTCTCTACCAATTCATTCCAAGTTGTGATTGAATTTTGTGGTAGATAGTTCAACCACTGTTTTGCTCTACCCCTCAAGGAGAAAGGGAATAGCCGTAGTCGGATGGCATCATCCGTGGCTTCGTTGATTTTAAAAGTATCACAAATCTCTAAAAAGTTAGAGATGTGGGCATTAGGATCTTCGTCTTGGAGACCGTCAAACTGAACATATTGTTGCACCATTTGTATGATGTTAGGTGCAATTTGGAAGTTATTAGCCGCGACAGTTGGCCTTGCAATGCTAGAGTCAGCTCTAATAAGTGTAGGCCTTGAATAATCGGACATGGTCCGATTTGCTTCATTCCCGTTGTTAGCCATGTGTGGTGGATCTTTCTGCTCGATGAATTGAGTGTTGGTCTCTTCACCTTCTTCCTTGATTTCAACGATTGACTCGTCGTCAATGGTTGCCACAATTTGTCTAGGTCGTGATTTCAAATTTTGAAGGGCAGTTCTCTCAATTTCAGGATCAAGTTCTACCAAATATTCCAAGTTACTTCGAGTCATACACTGCAAGGGTAAGAAATATAAAATCAATTGTAGCTCTAACTAATGAAAATAAATAATGAAAACAAAAGAAAAAAAAATGGTTAAAGTAATAAAGCAATTAGTGTTCTTAATATCGAAAATCCCCGGCAGCGGCGCCAAAAACTTGATATGAGGCAAGTGCACCTATCAATTTTAATATAGCGGATGTGAGTTCGAATCGATTTCTCAAAGACTTCGAGTACTAATATTAACCTTAGCTTTATTATTTAACCGGAAAATTATGAAAGTTTGAATTAATTAAAAAATACTAAAATTAACAAACTACTTTAATTAAAAGACTTAATTAAACAATTGAAAAAACGATAAAATCAAGAACGACTTCAAGAAAGTAATAACGTATTTAGGAATTATTTCTCATAGAGTTAATCATGTGATCACTTAAAATATATTCAATTCGGTTTCTATTTTTCTTGACCGAAGGGATTCACAACTAAAATTAATACCTTTCTCAAGCATATTAACCCTAATCCTAAATTATTCACCGGAATCTCTTCACTTAGAAATATAACTTAGAATTGCATTAATGTATAACGAATTCCCACACAATTAATTAACTTTCCGGAAGAAACATGTATCTTATCTCTAAGTATACATGTAATCCTCTTCAATTATGTAAAGATCTAATTACACATGCAATTTCTCAATCACATGCATAATATCATATATTGATATTCTAGAAATATCAATCAATAATTAAACGACATAATCGAATCAAGTAAAAATAGAAACTTTATTGAAATTTTTAAATCAATCCAAGAATCACATGAAACCGTAGGTTCCATAATCCTAAATACTTAAATTCTAAGCTATCATAATGAATCTAAAAACGAGTTTCATCAATAATATAAAATAAAACATGGAAACCCCTTTTGATTGATGAACAATCTCTCTAATCTTGAAGTTGATATTGTTCCGCCTGTTTCTTGATGTTCTCCTTAAGTCTCTTTCTCTTTTCTTGTGTCTCTCCTCTTTTGAAACCCTAAGATATCCTTTTATATGTGTATTAAAAAGATTCTGTTTTCGTCACTAGACACGACACGGCTTGGGACATGGTCGTGTCCCCAGGTCGTGTAACTTTCTGCATTAAGGCAAAATCTTCTGCACAACCTTAAAATTTCATAACTTCTTCATTTGAACTCCGATTTGAGTGAAATTTGATTCCTTTTCTTCGTTTTCGATCATAGAACACGTTCAAACCTAGAAATCAAAATTTTACTCAATTAAGTATCAATTTCTTTAAAGAAAACAAAAAAATGTGAGGAAAATACTATAAAATCATCCTATGAAATATGTTTAAAATCCGAGTTATCACTTACTGAGCTATGGTTGCCACATCCCTATAGACGTCGTGCAGGTGCTGGCTAAGAAGCGACAAACAACTACTATGAAGCTAGCAACTGTTGGATCCTGGGGAGTGAGGAAAACCATTGGAGAATAAACGCATATTTTTAAGGTCTAAGTTTTTATTTTAGAATTATTTTTCATTTCCGAATGATGTAATAACTAGGAAATATACTATAGAGAAATATTGTAAACTTTAACTGCAATAACCGAATTATAACATATATATATATATAATTCCTCACTTTTATAGGTAAATGATTTATTTAAATTACAAACTGTTTACTTCAAAGCGAGTTAGTCATGAACGCCTTGTGTAGATCAGATCTAAGATAGCAGTTATAAGGCCAACTTCTATCATAGGATGGTTTACACGGCGGGGCTGTTACGACTCTGCCGCTTCGGGACGTGACAATTATTACATGTTATAGGATAAAATCTAATTCCAAATTTTGAGAATTTACAGGATAAGGTATATATGAGGTCCCATATCTTACTCGTTCTATATCTATCCAATCCTAATATCAATTATCATTTGAAAGTTATTGATTACTCTAAAGATAATGAGGTAAATTTAAATAATCATTAAATAAAAAAATTTAAGATATGTTTGAAAATTGAAAATTCATATTATGATAACTTTATTATGTATTGTTGAATATAGATACATTCCTAAGTCTTCTATATTTATAATGAAACTCAACTAAATTTTATATGTTTTAAGCGTGTCCTTAAAGTTATTTATGTTTTAGGCTATGGTAAAATATAAAAATGTCCTCTACACTTGCATTTCTACACCAAGTGAATCTCTCCATCAGTTTCTCTCATGAGTCATAATAACTATATATAGAGAGAACTTTGTAGATATGATGATACGTACGTATAGAACTTATATCACTCAATTAAAATATGAATAACTTAATTAAATTTTGACATAAACAGAAGTATTAAAATGATTAACTTAAAACAATTTAATTAAATAACATATATAAAAACTTCTAATGTGCTTGTCATGATAGTATTGTAAAGGTTTTCGACCAAGGAACTGCCTCCGACAATTATGAATTATTATATTATCATTTCTCCACGTTATGAAGCCCAACAATGACGAGTATGTAATGAAATCTCCTATTCGATATGGTAGTATTGTTTGGCAATTATATGTGTAAATTATAAAAGTTAAAAACCCCTTAAGTAACTGCTATTCAAGAATTACTATTCAATCCATAATCTAATAATATATAACAAAAATCAACTCTTATTCAATTATCATTTAATTTAATAAGGATATATTTATCAATTTCTTCATATATATATTTTTTTTTCAACCACTTTTTCTCTCTTTACATTATCTCTCTATCCTATTAACCATATTGTACATTTGTTATCCACCGAGCCTTACTTTCCTACTTATATCATAACTTCCTTTTCTCAAAAACTAGAATTGTCCAACATTTTGCTACTAAAATATTGTATATCTTCATCTCTATATAATTAGTTCAAAAATTATTTTATGTCACACCTTTTAAAAAATAATATGCATGAAAACATTTAATATATTATTTTTTCATAATCCTTCAAAACTCTTCTTAAACAACTTATTTAAGAGTTTTCCTTAACTTAAAAAAAAAAGAATCACTATGGTTATATAAACAAAGTTTCTTACACTTTTATTCATTATGCTAATGGTTATTTCATGACACACGTAACACAAATGCACATCTACTAATTGTTCTATAAAGTAATATTAAACATCTTTATGATAGTAATATATAATCAGTGGAATATATAACAATTTTAAAATTTGGCCCTCTTAACTCATTATTTTGAAACTATTTATACATCATTTCAGAATTAGAGGTATTGATGATAGAGATATCATGATAAATAAAATAAAATAAAAAAGATAAATATACCTACAAGCATCAAATAATGTGACAAAAAAAGTGGAAAAATTACATACAAAAGGATGGACTTTAAGGTTAAATAATAAGGGTTAATGGCTCAATTTACATTTAAATTTTACCGCTTTCATAATTATATATTTGAAGTTTTAATTTATTTAATTGTATAGCAAATTGAAGATTTAGTTATTACCATCTATATCTCAATTAACTCTAATTCGTATCGTTAATCCAGTCAACATGATTAACTAGTGAGATGGTTGCCTATGGCCTTAGAATGTAATCCCCTGTTCATGGCCACCGACCACCTACTGCAAATTAATGGGTCACGATTTATTTAAAAAAATATAAGTTGAAAGGCCATTAGCGATCATAAATGGCTGGACACAGCTTTAAGAAGGTCATATAATCCTCTTAAGGCTACGGGTAATTATTTTATTGGCTCATTATATTAAATGAACTATCGTTATAAATAAAAATTAATTGAAATATAAACAGTGATAATTAAATTTTCAATTCAGTGTATAATTAGATAAATTAAAATTTTAAATATATAATTATAAAAAATAACGAAATTGTTATGCTAAATAATAAGATCGAATTTTAGAATTGTTAAAATAAATATCGACATTATGATAAATGGCCTGTTAGTAATTAAAACAAAAAACAAGCGTTATAATAAGTAGTTAAAATAAAAGATGAAGGTCTTAATTTCATAAGTGATTTTACTAGAGAACTAAAATTGGAAAAGTTATAAATAAATATTTTAATTACTTAAAAGTTTAATATTTTATTTTAACAAGTTTACATTACATTTTTTCTCAATTTGAATGTTCAATCCCCGTTTAAACTTACACTCTCAACTAATCTCCTCTTATGTAATTATAAAAACTAAATAAATATATAGCTAATATGCGCCGAACACGTATTGCCGAACCCGTACACTCTAGACTTCACTGAGGCTGTTCACGGGCTCGTGTTCGTCTGTTGGGCCCACAAGCTCTCTCTCTCTCTCTCTTGTTTTGTTAGTTGCAATTTCCACTTGGTTTTTTCAGCTACCGCTAGCGACGTGACTCATGCGCAAAACGTGACTCACGACTCTTCGCTTAACTCAGTATTCGAGGCGACAAATGTATTGAGAATCCAAAACCTAATTCTCCCTCATCTTCGTCTCTCTCTCTCCCTCCTAATACTCGGCGCCAAAATTTCCTTAAGGTAAAAGTTCTATTTTCAATTCGATCTGCATGTGCACTTTTGATCTGTAATTGGAATGATTTCCTGAATTGATGATTCTTAGGTCATTCTCGACGTGGATTGTCAAGTAATGTCTTTGTTCAAATCTAATTGATTTAAGTATTTCAGATGTCCTAGTTGGATTATAACTGGAAGGTTTCTTTAATGGGGCTACATATAATGAGCGATTTGGATAGGGATCGTACAAGCGCATTATGAAAGAATTCAAGGTCTCTGCTAATATTCGTGTGATAGAACGTGTTTATTGCAATTGAGTTGAATCGAGTCAAGTGATATAAGGGAGAAATTGAGATGATTATGATTTCTCATTGAGCTTGAAGCATCTTTAATCATTTAGCCTCGTATACTTATTTAATCATAACATAGATGGTGAAAATTAGAAGTATTAGAAGGAAATGTTCTATTAATCTTTGAGCTTTACAAGGTGAAATTCTTGAGGATGTTTCTCGGAGTGAAGTACTGACTGCAGTGAGTAGCAAGTCAGAGTAGTAAAACTTGCACTATTTTTATGGATAATGCAGGTGAAAGTATAGGATTTTATTATTCTTTGGTAACTCTACTTCGGTTCTCAGTTTGATGATAATGTGAGACCATGAATGTGGTTGAATGCGAATCATCTGGAATCCAAATGGATTATGGTACCCCTACCTATAGGTTTATTTCATATGAAAATAATTTCAAAAAAGCAAAGCAAGATGGTCATATGTCCATTGCACGTGGATCTTCCTAATTAATAATATTAGGTCTGGCAGACTGATAACAGGAAACACTTAGAAGACACAAATGTAGAGAGAAATTATGATAGTGGCACAGGATGACACAACTAACCTTCACATGCCATAAAATGATAAGGTAACAGAGCAAATTAATTATTATTTTTTTTTATTATAGTTATATTTACCATTGACACAGATTCATCATGAAATGAATCACTTGCCAACTCAAATTATAAAGATATTTTGAGATCTCTTACATAAGATTTGTTGAGAAGAAAATTTTAATTAAAATTGATGACAGGTTCACTTCAACATATCAATTCTCAATTTATAGTCTATTGACTTTTAAGGTAATTGATTTGCAGGAATTGGATTTTTAATTAATTGCCAAAAACAGGCCTTTGAGAGCTAGAGAGGAAGTGGAACTTACATGGTTTGATGAGAATTGTTTGCAGAAGCAGGTCTTGATGGCATAAGCTGATTTGAGAGTAGCATCCTGTTCAATCATACTGATGTCAGATCCATCACATGATTCTGGCTTGAGTAAAAATTCTCCGATGAACAGCAGCATTCCGGGAAGGAAAGCACGTACTAAATCTTTAGTCGCTACAACTGCTTCATCTTTCCGCAAGAATGCTTATGGGCACATAACTTCTCTACGTCATAGTGGAAGAGGGAGCAGCTTAATTGTTCATGGAGCTTCTTTTCTAGTGAAAGTTGCAGCATTAGAAACTTTGAGAAGGTTCTCTAAGGCTAAATGCCCATTTGTTTGGCGTTGCCTTCAAGCTCTCCAGCTACTCTGCTGTCCTCCATTCAAATGGATACAGAAATGGGCCTTCTTTCGGAATTTAGTAAAAGGCATGCAGGTTTGTGAAGATCACCATGCCCTGATATATTTATACTCTACTTATTTCTGAGGAAACACGTATTTGATGCTGTCCAATTTAATGGAATTAATAGGTTGGTTTATTTTTTGTTTTAGAATGCTATACTTGCCTCATCCAGATCTTTCTTAGTTGTAATAAGGTTACATATTGTAAATAAATAAAATGTAGGAGCCCCATGGCTTATGATTTACCACTGTCATCCAATAATGATATTGCTGTTTCTATCTTCTTTCAGAGATTTCGTATGGTTCATTTGATTTTTTGCGATTAATTTTTGTTTGTACCCTAGTAGTTTTGATAGTGTAACTTGCTTTACAATATGCATCAGGAGGTAATATTGTTCTAGACATTTACATAAACACAGGCTGCCCTTATTTTGAATTTTTACCTCAGACTATATCCTGCTTCTACATCAAGTTGAACAACTCTATATTTGCAGACATTGTCTAGGCCCCTACTATTCCTTTCAATAGCAACAGCTTTCACTGAACCAGAAGAGACAAACAATGAGAGCTCGAACCACGTTGACAATCCTCAACCATGTTCAGATCATCCTCCAGAATCAGCTGCTCCACAGTCTACCTTTGACTCAAGTTGCCTGTAAGAATAGAGCCTTTATTGTGCACAGTTTTTATGGTGTCTCAATGTATTTTCAATGGAAGGCTGTTGAGGCCATGTTGAGGTGCTGTTAATATGAAGCAGTATATTTCGTACCTGTATCATAACTTAAGTTAATTCTTTGAATGGATTTGAAATCATACCTTGTTTCTTCTTTGGTTGCAATGATGAAACATGGACTTCTGTGAACTCAAGGCACCCAATCTTAATCATCTATTGGACAACCTTTTGGACAATGAAGATAACTGAAATCTAGACATATATTTTTCTTTACTATTACTTCTTTGTAATTTCTTGATTATCTAAAATATTGTTCAAGAGATAAGTACTTTGTGGACATCTGGTAGGCCAAGACTTTGGATTGAGAAAGTTACTAATATCAAGATATGTTTCTAAAGAGCACAATTATAAAAACGATGATCTCCTCATATTAAGGGTAAAAATGTGCTTAAGATCCCACAAAAATCCATTGATGTATGGTAAGTGCTTTGAGGTTCAGAGTTGGCAACAATAGGTTCTGAAATTCTTTTCTGGAACTGATAGGGGTCATGTGGTGAAAAATGGAAAAAGAAAGTGTTCATGACTTGTATCATCTATGTTGGTATACGTTTGTTAAAATATAATATAAATTTAGCACTAGATTGCCAATTTAACTTGTGCTCCTCGTGGTTTAGATCTTTTACATTCCTGTAAATACTTATTTGGTGTCTGATTGGAAATGCACCTTGCCTTTGGGGTTCCAATCTTTAATATGTAGGTCCCTTGTAATTCAGTTGATTTTGTGGTCTTCAGGATCTGCAATGAAGCTTCTCAAGTTGTTACTTCTGAAAGTTGGATTGCTTGTCTTAAGAAAGAACTGGAGAACCAGGGGATTAGACTACCCTATAGGTATGTTGATGAAGCTGTCTAGATTTATTCTTGGACATGCGTATTCACTATTCATTAACTTGTTACAACCAATGGGAGAAAGTATGGGTTCAAGCATTGAACAGAACATTTCTCATGACCTTCTATTTTACTTAAGAGTTCTCTTTGCATATTGCTATTAGTAGATGATTTTACACCAAAGGGATGCATCCCTTGCCCAAAACAGGAAGAAATGTTAGATCATGGGTTGGATCGAAGGAGACCTCATTCATGTTCACATCAATTACTATTAGTTAACATAACAGTCCATGACTGGATAATATTTATGCAGAATCAATGAGGATGAACTTCGAAGGTTTCATGCTGCTGCCAATGGTGACTTCTCTTGCTTACTGTCATCAATAAAGAGGACAATCCGTTGGAGGGATACCTACAGGATACTCAATGCTGAAGAGCTTGAATCATGGTCACACATGGTTTTCTGGCATGGACATGATGTGAATCAGAGGCCCTGCCTCATAGTACGGCTTGGACTAGCTTGTTTCAACTTACCCTCCCATGCCAGACCCCGGTTTGCTCAAGCTGTCAGTATGTTTCTATTTCTGTCTTAGCCAATTAATTTGCTTTCTTGTCCCCAAAATTTTTGGCTACTCTCACCCTTGGAGACGGAATGTTGGATGATTTTATTTATCTAGTTGAAAGACAAAAGTTTTTCTTGAAAAGATATGAAAAGGACCTTATTATTAGAAATTTTCAACTGCTTCAGCACAGCAAAGATTTAGATTATTGTAAATCATTGAATTTTGACTCGAATTGCTATAAGATGCCTACATAGCTTTATACTCTGCAATGAAGCTTATGAGTGAATTTTGGATGGAGTGAGTTGACATCCTTCTGCTGCTCTTGAGATATCAAACTATGAAAAGGAGAAGAATATTTGAGCCTTATGGAGATCATGGTACTATAGACTAGGATAGCTTCAAATACTCAAGCTATCCTGTCTAACTTGGTGGTTTAGGTTTGGGACCTTGTTACGATTTACATTACTTCTTATGACAAAAACATGTTATATGAAGAGATGAGAGTATTTTTACTAGATTTGGTTTGCATTCTTTGTGTTGTTATTTTTCCACCAATTAACTTATGAATCTATGCAATTATGTAGTTTCTCAAGTAGAGCATGGAGTTCTTCATCTGGAGCAGGGGAACAGCCAAATTACTGTTTTGGTTGATTGTGAAGGGCTGACTCCGTTTAAAATTCCCATGCAAACAATGAGGTCATGTTTCTTCCTTCTTCAAGATCATTACCCAAATCGTCTTGGCTGCTCGTTTGTAATCCGACTTTCCCCAGTTGTTCGAGTTATTGCTCAGACATTAATTCAAGTAAGAGAACCGGTGTTTTTAAAGATCACTGTCCTTCCATTGTAGTAATCAATGCCAGATATCTAAGTAAAGTTTCTATTCCTCCAAAAAAAAGAAGAAGTAAATGTGTCTCTGGATGCAGGTTTTAAAGCCTAAGACTCGAGAGAAGTTGAGAATTGAAGGTGAAATGTACCAAAAGGTTCTGCCTGATTATCTACAGACACTTCCATCGTATCTTGGTGGAAAGTGTGCCTGCTTGAGATGTAGAAACATTGAAAGTTATGGTGAGAGGAGTTCCCAGTCAAGTCAGGCAGGTAGTACAGAGCCAACGTTTGCCCTTGTTGAGGCAGAAGGAGAAGCAGAACCTGTCTTTACACGTTCGAGATATGAGACGGATGTTGACCTAAATGTTGACTGCAATCAGGTGTTAAGAACTGCTATGATTGCGATCCTTATGCTATGGCTTCTTGCAGCTTTGATTGCTGGTATACTTGATCCTGAAAGTCGTCCTGCTTTCCTGCTTTTGACACAAGGATGAATGCTGGATTATGAGCATCGTGTTGTGCCTCCGAGGCCCCAAGGTGGGCTGCATGTTTTTTGGCAATCTGTTAGGAGTGTTCAAAATCGTGCTGCCGGGCCCTTAATATAAGTTGTGGTTTTCCATGTTATCTTTACATTGTAAAATGTCCATGCTCGTTGAGGCTATAGGGTGTTCAGCCTAGCTATATTTCTAATGTCTCTGTCAAAGCATATAGAGTAATTTTACAATCATGTTTGCTTTAGTGAGTACAGTATGAACATAAAAAGTTTAGTTTAGCGAGTTTAGTATAAATTGAAAATGCAGGTGCAGCCAGTCAGCCACTTATAATAAGATCGCAATTTCAATTTTGACGGTATTTTCAATTTAAAGATTTAAAAGTAGAACTTGTTATCAGCATTTCTTAAAAAACTTTCTTTGTGCCATTACGGTTATGAGATAAATAATCAAGACCGTCAACTGACCATTTAACTGGCGGGGATACGATCTAAATCTACTTTTCCATTTCGAAAGAATAGAAATTCAAATGCTTTACCAAAGTACTATAGAGATCTATTTTAGCCTGGCGAATTCTTTATATTGGTAAGGTTCTTCGCTTTACGTTGAATCGAACCACACGCGCCACCACCTACGCAGGCCTCCATCTTCCAAATGCAATACGACTATCTTGCTTCAATAACTCCTAAATTTTCAGAGAGAAGTATGAACATACTGTATTTTCAAAGAAAAATTTACTTAAAAATGGTTCCTCCGAAAGTAATTTGTTTAGCATGTGTGAATGTTTGGGTTTTTACTGAAGCGGTCATATTCCTGTTATGCGAGTGTCATGTTATATGTTGTTTCGAGTAGTGACGCAGTTATGACATCTAATGGGATGATTGGATAGAAAATGGTAAAGAGGAGGAGCCGATAATTCGAAATCTCGAACGCACAAGTAATAAATAAACAAGTTTAGGAAACCTTGTAGGTTTTACAATAAAACACCGGTTCCTCTTATCTTTGAAGTAGTATCAAATAAAGAAGAATGATTAAGTATTTATAGACTTTTAGATATGATAATGCCTATTAAACTATCTAAGTGATCAACCGATATCTCTTAAGTAGTGTCAAATGAAAAGAAACGATTGATTATTTATAGACTTTTGAGCATGATGATGTTAGTTGAATTATATAGGTGATTAACAAATGAAATGAAGCTTACTCAATTTATAATTATCCTAAATGAAATAGCTGATGAGCTTAAGACTGATATCTTTCTTTATTAGTGTATGGTTCCGCCTAAGAAAGGTTAGAGGTAAACGAATCGATCTAATAATCTTTATTCTAAGCCAATTGAACTAAATTTTCCTAAATCATCTCAAGTATGAACCGAACTCCTTAACCCTTATCACTTAGCCTGAAAAGTCAAGTGAGATAAACATTTAGTTTAGCATAACATTTTAATATAACAATTTTAGCGATCTACCTTTTACCCTCGATCAAAATTCTTGGGCATAATATAAGTATTTAGGGCATCAATTACATATTTTGAATAACCGAGTCGTTACTTAGTACATGTATATTACAAAGCAATCAAATTGCTATTAAAAACTCAAGAATTTATTATATTGATGTATCTTAGTGCTAGAGCTATTAACTTATTTATTGTAAATTTTAGTATGCAAGCTTATGGTAAGTTTTTTAGGCTTGCTGGAGTGATATTGCCTTTTAAGACAATATATTGAATAAATCTTCTTCCATAAACAACTTACTTTATACAAGATGACCCTTCTTTTCTATCCCAATTATTGCCCCATTAAATTGCATTACTTAGGCTCTCTTATCTGTTACTTATGTATTCGAGATTTCGTGATTACCTATTCCTCTTTCTTGTGATTCTCTCTTCAATCATCCCATTAAATATCATCTCTACATCATTACTTTGAAACCATGTATATCACAGTATTCGCATGATAAGCACGTGAACAATCTATTCAAAACCTTGACATCTACATTTTGGCAACTCAATTGAGCATATGATTTGCTAGTAACATCATAATTAGAGTGTGATGAAAGCTATAGCTCGTATTTTGGCAACTCAATTAAGCAGTTGAGATTGTTCTTTACCTGAACGAGTTTGATCTTAAAGAGCATAGATTTCACAGTAGAATTTTATTTCTTCTTATCTCTAGAGTTAGGTCAAACGAGGAGGAATTTGTGAGTATTTATAGGGCTTTTGAGTATGATGGTATCTGTTGGATTATCTAAGGGATTAATGGATGAGACGAGATCTACTTAATTCATGATTATCCTAAATAAGCTAGCTAATAGGCCTAAGACTAGTAACATTCCTTATAAATGTATATACCTACCAAAAAAAGGCTGGAAGCAAATAATCAGGCTCAACGATAGATGTTTTAAACCAACCATACCAAATCTCTCATAATAATCTCAAGTGAGGATCAAACTCCATAGACTTTGCCACTTAACTTAATGAGTCAAGTCAAATAAATATTTGGTTTAGCCTAATATTTTAGTATAACAATTTTAGCCCCTCTATAGTACGGTAGTAAAAATTTCAACCCAATGTTTTTCCTAGTATTCAATACTTATACACTTATGGTTACAAGTACAATTATCGTTTTTATAGACATCTACTCTACGAAAATCTTATTGCAATTCATATTCCATATGAAATGTGAGATGCAATGTATATGAAGTACACGGTTCAATTAGAGAACCATCATAAATATTCCAATACCCGTACTCCACACACTAGTGGTGCTAGCATCATTTTGTGCATTTGCATCTTCAATGGAGTTTAGTAAAGAAAATGCAAAGTCTATTAAGCATAGTTTTCACTAAAGATATACACAGAATATGTGCTTTTATTTTATCTTATAAAGGTATATTCGAAGGGCACGTTTTTATTCATTAAAAGTAAAAATGCATTCAATTTTAGCAAACTTCACATTTTACGATTCGTTATTTTTGCTCTTCTTCCTTTTTTTTTTTCCCTATAAACACACTAAAAATGCTTTAGAGAAATCATTTCCAGCAACTTCAAATCACGGGTTTTGGCTCCATTTAAATATAAAATATAATACCAACATATTACATAAATTAATGAGTAACATATAAATGTTAATATACTTTTACTATATGAAAACATAATTGCTATCTTTTTTTCAAAAGTATATACTTTTATTATCACATGTATAAATATTATTAGTATTTACATCATTGCTTTACATTGAGTGTTAGTATAATTGAATCTTTTTTCAAGATATGGGTACCATTTTTCTCTTCAATTTTTTTTTCTTTTTCTAATTGTAGCTTTGTTTACATTTCTAAACCTAGTTTCTCTCTCTAAATCTATAATAATAAATTTTGTTCTTTATGGGGAAAAAAAAATAAGGTTTCTTTTATAGGTTTCTTTCTTCACTTTTTTTTTTCTTCCTAAAATAGATATAACTTTAGACTTGGATACTCTAAAATTACTTTCCAAAAGTTTTTCTAAAGTTATCCTCTTAAATTATAGTAACATGTAATTACAATTGATATTACAATTAAAAAAAAAAAGAAAAAAATATTACGTTGATATCATGATAACATCATTTTGATATTTCAAAAATCGAAATAATCTTAATCACTAAATTTATAATTTTACCTAAAGTATTTTAAAGGATCATTACCTTCCCGAACTTGCAATCTCGAGTAAAATCACAAATTTTATAAAGCATACAGGCCAACAACAATAGGAGTAGATGTCAAATCTATGAATAAATTAAAGATTATGTTATTAGGTTTTTTGTGACTTGTTATGGAATTTAAAAGCATCTAGACGAATTAGTAATAGATGTTACTCACTAATCTTAAAAATAAATTGGTGTTGTATTGAATGAGCAATTAATATGATGCGTTAATCTTACACTTATCTTGCTACAAAACTAAGGAATAGAACAATTGAATGCAACTGTAATACATCTGAGGGGTAAATTAGTAAATAACAAAAATACTAAATAAAAGAAGCAAAACAAAATTCAGACTAAAGTTCGTCAGGTCTAATCGTGCTATTCGGACGTCTACATGCATACATTATAAAAGTAATGTCTGATCATGCTATTCGGACGTCTACATTCATACATTATAAAACCCGTAATGCATTATGTTGTGGGAGTGGCTGAAAGTGTAGAGGAGGTACGAGACCTAATCAAGTAAAAGGGTTAAAAGGCAGGAGTTGCAAATGAGCTTAAACCATAGCATTCTCTCATAAGTCCAAGTCTCTTTCGAGATAAGCTTCTAGCACCTGACAAGCTAACTCTATTGTACTAAACTCCATCATCAGTAACGCCAGTGGTTATCCCATGCTGATACTCATTGAAGATCAAATGCAGCTCTTTGAGTTAAGCATTCCTTTTACTATTTTATGTCAACTTAGTTTCTTCAATGAACCTAAAAATACGAGGTAGACGGACCCATAAGCATTGTCATTTTGGTGCACAGAATGCTCCAAGAGAGGAGGAGTTAGTTATAACCAGCGTCCCGTCAACTTATTTGAGACAGCAACTGGAAGAGCTTAAATCCATGCCGAAGCCAACTCTACTGCCTCAGACGTATTCTTAAGCATCTTGCTCGTGTTTGGCCCAATGCACAATTCCTCAGTCGTCGAGTGCAGCTTCTTCAGTAAAATTAATTGATTTTCCCGGTTTTGTAGACAGCGTAAGCTAGGAAGAGAGGAATGAAAATGCTGTAACCCGGGAAATGCAAGACCGGGTTCATGTCATAAGCTTTCATAAGAGCCCTGCAGTTCTGGATTTCAGTATAACAAGAAAACATGAGAACAATGTGACAAAATAGAAAGAAGAAAAAACAAAAAAACAAAATAAAAATGAAAGAAATTAAAAACAAACAAATGAAATCTCTATACATTCAGTAGCACAGACAACTAAATCATTTTCTCCCTGAACTTACTGATGCGAAGAAACGGTTTATAGGACCATATCAGCAGTCTCTCAAAGGTGAGACAAGGTATTTGATATTTGTTATTAGATGATTAAAAAGATAAAAAATAAAAAATAAATAGGTGAAACATTTTTTCATTTGGCCTCTCAACAAGAGCTTGAGCGCACCTGTTAACATATTCCTTCATATTAATGCAAGATGACGTTCAAAAACTTACCATTATGTGCTTCCAATAAATTGCCAAGCAAACCATCAAGAGAAATTTCCTTATCCACCGATTGTTGTATGGCAGCACTACTCGTCTACTTCCTCGGCTGTCACCCAGTCGAGATCCCATCTTATCCATCCCGTAGTCATCTTCTTTTTTCACCAATGTAGATCTAATATTTTCCTGGCAAGCCGTTCTTTCAGCAGCTAGAGCTCCTATAACAAAAACTGTTGGTAACACAACAAAGACGAGATGCGGAATAACAATCACCATGACATCTGGATTGGCTAAATATTCATGAGTCACTCTCTGATCAACAGTCCTCACCACCCAACCCTTATAGGTCATATGTCCATTTCCTCCATCGGTAAAAACTTTTCCAATAAACCAGGGAAAAGTTACCAGGAATAACAAGTATCCAGCGATGCCAAACCATACAAGGTTGATATTGGAAATCTCCTGTAAAATCCACATGATGAAATTCATGATGCTTTTGTCGGTAATAAATCTTCTGTATGTGAATTCCATCTTCAAGTATACCAGCACTTTCGGCACTAGAAGGATCAAAAACAAGGAAAATAAGACACACCAAAAAATTGGCATATACAAAGAAGCCCACTGACATCCCATGACGAAAAATTCTTTCCACGTCCATGAGACTCCAGCAGCAAGACCATTGACAGAAAACGGCCTTAGTTCACTCAAGCTCAAGTGGCCTGCAACATCCCTGGCTTCAATTTGAAGCCAATATCTATCAGGAGATGGGTCCTCAAAGGCCCTGTAATTCCATGGTGCACTATAAATATCTCCACGTGACATGTTATCCTTATGCTTGGCCATATCTGCCTGCATGACCACATTGAGATCTCCAGACCTTGTGTCATAAATTCTAACCACAACTGCCTCGATTGAAGCAAACGAGAATACAAGACCTCTGATTGTCTCATAGGATGAAGGAACCATAAATTGACATTCATACTTATTATGTGATAAAGCAGTGGACATAAAACGTGAATCTAGTGGAAACGTGGGCACAATGATGATATCTTTCACGCCTGACTTAAAGTCAATGTCTGCATACGAAACATGACCATTGTCGATGGCCAGAATCCGCATGGCCCTACTCTTTCTCCAGTCACCCATCTCCCATTCCCAAAATTCCTTAACCGTTGGGGCTCCAAAAGAACAATCTGGTGTAATCTTATTGGATCCTTGGCGTAAATTTAGCTGAAAGAACTTCTGTAAAGATAATCGACTTGATTCATAATGCCGCTTCAAATTCTTGCCAAACCTTGAATGGAGATGCCCACAAAGATAAGCTGAGAGGGAATGCATAAGGAAAACATCCTTTAGGCTCCTTCCAGTGGATGACTCCGTGGAGAAGGAAAGTGGAAAATGGCCAAAGGATATTTTAGTGACTGGCTTTTGGGAAGCTGAATCCCATTGTGAAAGGTGTGAATCGATTTCAGCCAAGAGATGATCTGTCAGATGTCCGAAAAGATTGGTGGGTCCTCGGACTCCCACAGACATGGTTGTATCAAAACCCACAAAGAGATGCAGGCGATCATGTGTCTGTCTTAATAACAAAAGAAGCACATAGGTACCAAGTATGAGTCATAATAGCTAGAGAGACAGAACTGAACAAACTGTATAAATGAATATTGTCTTTATTTCCATTTTTGAGAGATCATATCTCACCTGGAGAGTGACACTATTGACATGGCGCGTAAAATTAGTTCTTCCTGCATGGCCACTAATGCTGTACTTAGAGAAGAAATCCAAAGGACCACCTACAAAGGGTACACCGAAATTATCGTGGTTGCCTCTAAGATCATAGAAGACGGTCTTGTCAAGTCCACTGCGAGCAATAACATCCTCCATCACACTCTGATATTCTACCCATTCTAGCTCGTTTTGTTTCATGATCAGCAAGTCTTTGCTCTTTCCATCTGGTATCAACAAGTTTTTTGACTATCAAAGACATTCCTTAGGCAACTAGTTTTACTTCTAAATTGAAGTTAAAGACAGTAACGACATACCAGTGAGATCGCCAGTGATGAAAACAAGAGAAGGCTTGATGAGGGAAAGAGCAGGCGCAACTAGTCTCTGAAAATCAAGGGCTCTTTCAGGGTGGTGAACACTGAAATGGAGATCTGACAATTGAACCACCCACAGAACAGATTCTGGCCCACCCTTCACCTCTATTACATTACTGTCAACAGTATTCAAATTGCCATTACCACTAGCAGAAGCCACTTCTAGGCTGCAGACAACCAGAGCCACCACACATACCCACAGAAACCTACGCATACCTCCCTTTCCTCTTCTCTCCTCTTGTCTCCCCTCAATCCAAAACCCTTTAAGAAGAGAACTAGGAAACAACTCGACCATTATACCATCAGGCAAGTCGCATGAGAGAACAAAGCCATCAAATTCTGATTAAACAACTTCAATCAAATTAAGAACCCTGCTCAACCTGCTGAATGCAAAGCCAAATAAGGATATCAAAAGAGGAAGATGGAACCCCTTTCATTTCAATCTTTTGATCATTCAAAGCATCACATAACACAACAACATTTCCTATCTTGCAAACTAGTGGCAGTCAATCCTCCATCATAACCTTCTGCTGATCTGATAATGTTTGAAATAATGAGTGAGAATTCCACTCTCTTGGACAAGCTGAGATCTTTGATGCGTTACATATTATACAATCCATACTTCAAACCTACACAAAATATTCCTAACTTACTAGCAACTTATGAACAATGGAATTCAAAGAATCAGAATATTTCTGATGATACATGACACAAATGGTTGACCAAGTTGCCCTCATAAGATTGCAGTGTGACACCTAGTATTGCAATTTGATCTTAGCAAGTATGGCATAGGATTTTCTACTTTCCTGCTGTCTACAAGAACAAGACTCCCTTTAAGATCAGTATCTGCTAAGATGAACATAATGCAATCTAATAACATATCAATAGCAACAATCTAACACAATGTAGCCCTGTACTCCCTATATTATTTTTTTTGAAGAAGAAGAAGAAGAAAAAGGAAAGATATATCACCATGTGATATGAGAGGAACTGAAGACTAGAAATCAGCAGCATAAAAGGTCTTTAATCATAGCATTTGGTTTGCTGTGTAAATTCATGGTTTATGTTCAGTTTTCTTTCTTTCTTTTTTTTTTTTTTTCGAACAATTTCTGTTTGGTTTTCAAACGATCAAATTGATGTCTTGCTTAGTAAATCTACCATTGTTCTTATCTTTTCTAAACCATTTCACCTTTCTGTGAGATTTCATTATAAGACATATTTACATAGCCACAGTTTCTATATAAAAGATGAGCTTAGAATTCCACGGCAGCAGGTTAAACTACTATATAAAAGAAACTTATAATTCCATAGTGGCAGGTTCAACTGAAGGAAAACAGGTCTAGGTTTATCCTATCTTTGACAAAAGTTGAAGGCAAGACACAAATAGATTTCGTTGGACCAACTTCAGCCAAGGGCATATGACTAAAAGCTGCAACATCATTCACGAAGCACTAATCGGAGCAGAAAAGGTCCATTCAGACAAAACAAATAACAATAAATCTTATCTCCATACCAGAAAACGTTAGTAGCACCTCGAAGAAGGGCAGACAAGTAACGAAGCAACACCTCCGGATTTTCAAGTTGAACTTCATTACCCAAAAAAAAGAATCAGAATATTAATAGACCAAAATACGAAAAAAGATTCGTTGTTGTTGCATGCTATTTAGACCAATTAATCATACGCATGAGCAAATGAAAACGTGACAGATGAAAATTTAATATTCATTTCTATTGATTCTTGCCCGCCGCTAAAATGGTATGTCACTTCTACCGAGTCGTTTCTTACCAAATCACATTAGAGTGAATTTGTCTCAAGCAAACTTGTTACTGTTATTTCAGGATAAAATTTTAATATTCATGATTAATGATTTTTATTATAATAAGAAAATATTTAAACTTTGGAACGAAAACGTATCATGTTCCTCCATTCTTAACTGCTTTCACTTAGATAATAACTACCAACATTGAGCACGGGCCAGTGCTTAACATTCCACCATCTCTAAGGACCGGCAGCTATACATCAGAACAAACAATTAAAGCTACCGGTGTAATATTGGACAACCATAAGCAAGAAAACAATAGCATATACCTCAAACATACTACATTAACCGAACTGGACAAGTGCTTCATTGAAGAAAACATACGTAGTAATTTGCAATTCTCAAATACGATTCTCTCAATTCACTGAAGGACTTGCCATCAATTAAAGCCTTAATCAATCGAATTCACTCAGTACGAATCATAGTTTATACACGAAATGGAACAAGACAACATGAATCACGATTCAAGGAGCTTACCAGACCGTCGAACCCATAAGGCTCTATGTTTTTCGCACCGACATGAGAAAAGAGTCGTGACTGGTGACTGTCCAAAAGATCTGATTGGAAAAAACAGAAAGGGAGAGAAAAAATCATGTATTTAACGGCAAATGTTCGTCCTCCATCAAGAACCGTTGGATGATTCAATTAAACTTAATCCGAGCCGTCCATTGATGCACGGGAAGAATTTTATTTGTTGTGCGTGTAATTTGTGTTTGAAAAAAAGCTTATTCTTATTTTCTATTTGATTCTTTTTCCCTATATTAAATTTATGATGTACGTTGGAGTTAAGATAACTCGATATATAACTATATAAGAAATCGCATTTATAGGGCATGATAATGTTACATTTGTTACCAAAATTTTGGACAACTTTACAATTAAACACCTTACTTTTTAAATGTTGTTATATGTTGGGTTAGGAAAAAAATCTCGAACTGCACATCAAATCGTGAATCAAATTAAAAAATTGATTTTTTTATAAATCATTTAGTATATAACTTAGTTCGGTTATATATAAATGATTCATGGTTTGATTCGTCGATCTAGAAAAGTGAACCAAATTGAATTATTTTAAACTAAACTGAACTGTTTAGTTAAATAAAATATATATATAATTATTTTATACTTTTTTATATTTTTTTCTATCAATCTTTATAAATTTCATTAAATTTTTCATATTTTGTTATTATTTATCTTAATTTTGTGTTAATTATTAAAATTAAGTTGAGTAAATTCTATTTAAAATTTTATATTTATTGGAGCTAAAAATATTTAATGAAAATTAAATATAAATGGTTCGAATATTGGATCAA
Organism: Lumnitzera racemosa; assembly: GCA_024138005.1. Classification (NCBI taxonomy): domain Eukaryota; kingdom Viridiplantae; phylum Streptophyta; class Magnoliopsida; order Myrtales; family Combretaceae; genus Lumnitzera; species Lumnitzera racemosa. The sequence continues at coordinate 93,763,363 of JAMXBC010000009.1, forward strand.
ACCGAATTGGTTTTAATTAGATTTGACAAATTTATGAACCAAACTATATGATTCGATTCAACTTAAAAAAAAAAAAAACGAACTATTATATTAGTGTAGACACCTCATTTTTGTCATTTTTCATTTTCGTTAGTTGAGCCAAGTTGAGAAATAAATAAGAATAAATAAAAAAATAGGAAAATAAAAAAACTAAAATTAAAAATAAAAAAAAGAAAATCGAGTCGTATCATATCGTATCAAGTTAAGTCGAGTTATACTGTATCGAGCTAAGTCAAGTCAAGTCGTATCAAATCGTATCAAGTCAAGTCAAATTGTATAGAATCAAGTCGAACCGTATTAAGTCAAATCGAGTAAAATCGAGTCGTATCAGATCATTTAGTATTAAATCGGATAACAATGTATGATTAATTTAATAAATCATTAAGTCATTTAAGAATTGAAATTTATTAAAATAATTTTGGCTCAGTCCAATTTAAAGTAGATTTTTATCTAATTTATATTAGGTCAAAATAGACATATGATTTATTAGATAAGTTATTAGACTATCTCTAATTGGATCAAATTAAGTCTTGAAAAAATAAAAATCCTATATTAAATAGGATTTCTAAAAGTTAAAATAAATTTTTAAAAAATCGTAATCATATGAAAGATTTAATTTTAGGTTTATAAATAGTTAATCAGCATATAATATTGGAGGCTCTTTTTATTCCCACAATTCACATCCAACTCCCCAGGTGACTTCAATTTCCACCGTGCAGCAATCTTAGACGAATTTCCACCGTCCACAATCCGAAGCCCCCTGACGCAACGCCAATTCCAACTTTGCAATCCATGAATTTCCTGACACTCCAAATCCAACGCCAATTCCAAGTAACAATCCGAAACCTCCTAACGCAAAGCCAATTCCACAATCCAAGTCCAGGAAAAATCTAAAACCAATCCAAATTCGAGCCGAAGTCTAGACGAAATTCAAGCGTCCAGCAATCCAATTTCGTAGACGAAATCAAACGCACGATCATCACGCTTGACTCAATTCACTAGTAAAAATTATTTTATTTCATTTTGTTACTTATTTTATTTTAATTCAATTATTTTTACTAATTAATTTTTATTTTAGTACAAGTTTATTATTTTTATCGTTAGATATTTTTTAAATAAATTGAGTTTTTTCGTGAATTTAGTTAATTAAGAAATTACGTTTTTTTTTTAAATAATGTATCTTGCGATTGAGATGTATATCTTACGGTTGAGATAGGATTTAAAAAAAAATACGTATCAAAATAAGTACCTAATAATTAAGATTTGGAAAAGATATATAGTTAGGATTTAAAAAAGATATTTTTTTGAAACGTAGTGGTTTTAAAAATAAAAATCTTAATCAAAGTTTTAAAAAAGATTTAGTTAATTATGGTTTTCTTCAATTTAGGAAAATTACATTTCTTAGATATTTTTAAAATAAAAATAATAATAAATTGATAAATAAACATAAACTTGGCTCGATTTTTGAAATAAAAATAACTCACCCAGGTACTTTCGGAACAACTGTTTAAAAGATAAAAGAAAAAAAAAACTTTTTTTCCCATTTTCGTGAAAATTTGTAATAAAAAATTCACTTTAATTGTCTTTCGCATATTTAGATATATTTTAGTGTTTTTAGGAAATTATAAAAAATAAAGCCCATCAATTTTTTTTTAATTTTTACATGATGACTAAATCTTAATAAGTTAGCACCCGAATCCGGTTTTTTTGGTTTAATATTTTAAAAATCAAAATTTTTAGAATATCCGTAGACTATTGGTTAAATTAGATTTTTCCCACCCGAAAACCTTAATTTCAATTTTTACAAGTTGAATTGGTTAGTAACTCTAATTTTTTTTTAAATTTTTAAGAAAAGTATTTCCTTAGTTTAATATTGAGCAATCTATATTCAACAAGCTGAGCTTAATATAGATTAAATTAAAAAAAACCAAAATAAGGCTCAACAATTAGGTTCGGCTCGATAAAAGGGGCGAATCGTACCAAATCAACCGCACCCACCCCTAATTATATGACTACAAAGTTATAAACTATAGTGCAATATGTGTTGTCGGGTAGATATGGTTCAGGTGAGTACAGTTCATCCCTTCAACCGAATCGAACCTAAAATTACAGTTCTTTTTTTTTTTTTAAACAAACTTAACTATATGGTTCGATTCATAATTTTTTTAACTTAATATATGGTACGGTTTGATTCACAGTTTAAACAGTTTTTAAAATAAAATATTACGAATTTTTGGACTTTGGAAGTTTTAAAACAGCTTGTTCATATTTGCAAGTAATAGTCCATAATTTACTTATAATATTAACAAAATCATTATTATTTCCATTCATATTTAGCATATTAACATGTAATGGAATAAATTGTTCTGGAAACTTTTTTAGATGGACCTACACATGTCATAGGCTAACTTTCCAATGCCCCTAAGATACGATTAACATGATCTGGAGTATGGGAGATAAGACAAATAAGATATATATATATATAAGAGATTTACATGGCCTATTAGAAGAGAATGGCCCAAACCTAAACTTAAGGAAGATTCTAAAAGTTAGAAGGCTTTAAAAAGGTTCCAGAGATATCCAGATTCAATATATAATAGTAGGTAGGTAAGATTCGATTGTAACCGTTAAATTGAATAAGTCTCGACCATCCATTGTATGGGGCCATTTGTATATAGACATTGAGTGGACCTTAGTTGATAATTAGAGTCTCTCTCTTTTATCTACTATCCTTGGAAGACTTAAAGATCTCCTACTTTCCATATCATCCTCTTCTTCTCCTTCTTCTCCTTCATTGCTTATGGAATGCCAATCTTCCTCCTTTTGAAATTTTACTAAGCTCTCTACTATAGCAATGGCTTTTGATATGTTCTCCACTCCACAACGCTCCAACTTTAACTTAGCCTAAGGTTTCAAGCCATCTAAGAACAAAACAAGAGCATCATCCGAATTAAGGTCCAATATCTCTAGCATCAGCTATGAGAATTCTTGAACATAGTGCTTCATACTAGCCTTTTGTTATAGATGCCTGAGTTTAACCTTAGCTTCCCTCCTCACATTTTGGGGAGAGAATTGATCTTGGAATTCCATCATAAAGTGTATCCATAAAGTAATCTCATTGACCCCCCTTCTCTACCAAATAAATGTTGTATCCTTCAAGTATAAGGTTGTCGTCCTCACTTTACTTCCATCATAGTTAAGCCTCAATGCTTTAAAGTACTGTTCAACTCCCTATAGAAAATTATCTACTTCCCTTACAGATCATGTTCCCTTAAAGCACTTAGGCTTCGATACTTCCACCCTTGTGACTAGTTGGGTAGTTGCTTTACTAGCAATAGTAACTCGACATGTTGCCAATTAATTCTTAAGGTCTTCAATCTCTCGCTGCATAGTGACAATGGTAGCATCAGTCTTTGCCTTATAAGCTTTTTCCTTAGCTTCAAGTGCACCAAATTATGCCTCAAAGATACCCTCCTTTTCTTTAAGCTCTCCATTACACTTTCTTAGTTCCTTTAAGGCTTGGTTCAAAGCTCCCTATAACTCACCTCAAAGTTCTTCCTGTAACTCATCCATGGTAGCTCCATAGTCATCTAGTTGTTCCTTGGATTTAACGACGCCTAGCTCAACCTTATTTACCTAAGTAGCAAGGGAATTCAGTAAATCCTTAAACCTGGCCCTTTACTTGGTATTCTACTTTCTCTTTGGCCATCCACGTCATTGACCATAGAGTTGTTTTTCTCATTTCCAAATAATGACATTCTCTCCTCGAAAGCTTACTTTGATACCACTTGTCACAAGCGAAATTCCTCTCGATGCTCCCGTGCAGCACCTAACGCTCCTGGCCACCCTAAGGAAGTCTAAGTTCAACCTGAAAACCACACACATAAAGTTTAGACCCCCTATACATACAAATGGCCCTATACAATAGATGGCCAAAATTTATTCAATCTAACGGTTACAATTGAATCTTATCTACCTATCTACTATTATATATTGAATCTGGACATCTCTGAAACCTTTTTAAACCTTCCAACTTCTAGAATCTTCCTTAAGTCTGGGTTTAGGCCTTTCTCTTTTGATAGGCCATGTAAACCTCTTATATATATATATACATATATATATATCTTCTTTGTCCTGTCTCCTATACTCCAAATCATGTTGGGCATATTATCACGCTCCTAAACGGCAAAGTCGAACAGCTCTGCCGTGTAAACCATTCTAAGATAGAAGTTGGCCTTACAACCATTATCATAGACCTGATCTACACAAAGCGTCCACGACTAACTCGCTTTGAAATAAATAGTTTGTAATTTAAATAAATCATTTACCTAAGAAAGTGAGAAAATATATATATACACTGAAATTCAGTTATTACAATTAACGTTTACAATATTTCACCATAATATATTTCCTAGTTATTACATTATTCAGAAATGAAAAATTCTAAAATAAAAGTTTAGACCTTAAAAATACATGTTTGTTCTTCAAATGTTTTTCCTCACTCCCTAGGATCCAATAGTTGCTAGCTTCAGAGTAGTTGTATGCCGCTTCTTAGCTAGCACCTACACGACATCTATAGGGATGTGAGCAACCACAACTCAATAAGTTAGGATTGAGGACTTAAAATTACACCATAAACATAATAAGGTTATCAATCAACTTATTAGGTGTAATGCATGTTCAAGCAAATGCCATCACACAACGTTGTCTAGCTCATCGTAAGATTAGAGAAATTGCGCCTACTCTAATATGGGTTGAGGAGTTGCCGTTAATGCAACAGCTCACAACCAAACCCAGGCTTGTGTAATGGAGACATCGCTCCTCTTGCGACTACCTTCGAACTATTGACTTCACTCTCGCCGCGACCTCCTCTCTTGTCATTTAGTTCGACTAAGGATGAAAAATGAACCATTATGCAATCCTGCGCTATCCCTTTTAAAGGGGTCGGTATTTGGCCGAAGAATCTTCGGTTTCCCCTAATGAGTTGCCATGCAAGTCTGATTATGATTATAGGTCGTATATTTGATTAGGTCCAGTTTAGGGTGATCAATCATTTTATACAAATCATACAATACAAGCCAGAACAACAAACAGAATCATAGCATTACTTATAATCAAGCACATGCACACAACCAATTATCTAACAAGCACAACCAAGTATAATCTCAAGCCTCCAAAATACAGTATCATATTAATCCCAACTTACCTGGACTCCTTGCTCACTCACTCGTAGTTCAACTCGCTCAAGCCATAGTTGATAACGCTTATTGTTATGTTTTGTTTAGGGTTTAATATATCTAATTATCTAGGTTCTCAAATCTTTTACAATTATTGTAGGTTTAGGGTTAGGTTCGAGTTTAATTTCCGCATCGATTTCTAAATTAGGTTTTAGTTCAATTTCTAAATACTCTTTTATATCCGAACCCTAGAAATTCGTTTCAAATCATAATGTGAAATTAATCACATTACTTCCAGATATCCTAAATACCATCATTACCCCTAGTTAGTGTTTTATTCCATCCGGTACACTTAAATCCTTATTAGTATACTGAATTTACTCCTGATGTGAGAAATTTTTACATTTTTTATATAATTATATAAATTTAAGTTTTCCATCAGATTTATTATATATCCCTATTATTTTTATAATATCAATTTATTCTAATATCTTCTATTTATTATATTTCTAATGATTGTGTATTATGTACTATTACTTATTATGTACATAATACACATCTTATATTTTTATCATTCTAATTACCATCTCCCAACATCAATTATCATTTCAAAATGTTTAAATTTATTCTAAATCAGATTTTATACCTAATTATCCTAATTTACAAAATTAACTTAAAATTTATTATTTTCCCTATTACTTATTTACTACATAATTAACCTAATAATTACATCTAATACCCTAAATGCTATAAGTATCATACTTCATCAGATTTCAACATCCTAAAACATATAATTATTCACTAAATCAGTAATCAACTATTTAATTACTTAATTAACCTTAAATTATCCATTTTATGCCTCATTTTAAGGCCTAAAAATTATCTAAAAATTTTGAAAATTAATTTTTGAAAAAGGGCTTTATAACACTGTTCTATATCATCTAATCAGTCTATACAAAAATTTTAGGCTCAAAATTACACTCCTAAGGTCATTTATTTCTAAACCAAAATATGATTTCTTAAGGACCATATATCATGGGATATATTCTAATCAAAATACTATTTTTCCTAAAAACTACATACAAAAATATTTTAGAATAAAAAAATTCATAATTTTCTAAGAATATTTACTATTTTTACAAAATTACATAAAATCGGGCTGGAAATCGAACTCACCGGTTTGGGTGGCTCCAACCACCATCGGTGGCCATGGGTATGTCGGCCCACGTAGGCACTACCACTAACGTATGGTGGTAGTGGCCGTCCACTCCTGACTGCTCGTTGAGTCTAGGTTCTCCTTATCAGTCCTAACTGTACAGTTTTCTATTTTTTTTTTCCTAACCCTAATTTTTCTCTCAATTTCGCCTCTCTCCATTTTTCTCACTCTCTAAACCTACCAAATGAGCTTTTGAAAAATTTGGAGTATTTATAGAGTTTTAGGGAAATTATTGTGCATTAATAAAACAAGACAATTGCTTTATCTCTTCTTTTTTCCACTTTCTATTTGTTGCATTTTAATTGGTTGATTTTTTTTCTTCAATTTCAAATTGCCACGCCCCACTTCTAGAATTTTCCTCATTTTTCTATATTTTTCTTGATTTTTTCTTAATTAATTATGAATTTTCTTTAATTATTTATTATTATTTTAGCACATTTCTCATATTTTAAGTAATTACGTGTATTTCTACATACATGTAAATTCATATATAATACAAATAAATATTTCTAAATATTATTTAGGTTTTTTTTATGATTTTTAGTATACATATAATTTATCTCTAGCGATTCGTTAATTATCGAAATGTATTTTACGTATTTTACATATTTTCGATAAATAACGAGTTATATACTTAAAATTTGTAATTTTTCTATTATTTTATTTTATTTTATTACTTATTTTCTTAAATTCAAACTTACGGGATTATTTTACTAATATTTCTAGCTTTACTTATAATTTAAGCTCGATCGGATCTTTCAGCCGATTAAAATCTTGAGTAACTGGTTGTGGGGCTTACATATATCTTAGCGGCCTTGGAAAATTATGCCATGACACATGTTTATATAGATCCTGTTAGAGTCAAGTTAGTAAATTTGTTATAACTAAGCTTTAATAAGTTTGACATGGACAAAGATCTATATAAGTATTATTTATATGCACTATTTTTGCCCCCATTGTATCATCCATGTATTTATGAGAAATGAAAAGAGATTTCTGCAAGTTTTATATGCCCTATCTCCAGCAAACTTATATATTATTGCAAGTTTGCCCGAAAGTCGGCATGAATTAAAAGAAAACAAAAAGAATTCATCAAATGACTCATATCATCTGAGAAGTAGAAACTAATAGCTTTTTTTAGAGAACAAATCCAAATCACTTCACCTTGGTCCTTGTGTTTTTTCTGTTTTAAAGAAGGGAGGAATCTAAATGTGGCGGGAGAGGCACGACGTAGGTTAGGTTTAGGGTTAGAGAAGACAAAAGTGAAGAGTCTAGAATTAAGTTCAAGACTTCAAGTCACAAAGTCACATCTCTTTTTTTTTTTTCCACTAAAATTGGTACAATTCGGTTCACTGTACCAAGCCAAATTGAACCATGAAGTGGAACACCAATACTGAACCAAAACACATAAATAAAGAAACCGAATTTTTAGTTTGGTTTACTATTTGATTAATGGATCATGGTTTTTTTTAGCTAGCCTTATCCTTAGTTATCACATAAAAAAACTTAAAAGCTAGATGGATTTTTATTAATCAAGATGAATCGATAGAAAAGATAATTAAAGTATTATATATTAATAACGACACTTACTTATGATGTGTGTGATAAATTATAAAAGGAAAAAAATTATCTTTCTCCCTTAAATAATACTAACGAACTAAGTGATTGCAACTAAGCATAAAATAATGACAATTAATATTCATACAACAAAACAATGCATACTGTTAATTGTACATTATATACAATGTATTTTAAGAAATAGGTAAATATATGATTATGTTTTTATAGATATTCAATGTGTTTACTTTCACGTATATTTTTTTTAAACTAAAATTATCATCTACAATGCTTATACAGATCGGCCATTGCATCAAAACATGCCTTCTAGAATTCTCTTGATTCATATATATTATCTTTGAACTTATTAGTGAAATCAATTTGTCATTGGCTCATTCACTTCATGGGATAGAATGAAAGGAAATGGAATTAGAATTTCATAAGGAATGGAATAAGGGTATAATATATATTATTTTATTTAGTTGGATTTATAAGCAATTTAAGAATAAATGTGTAATATAACTTTAATGACTAAATTATTCTCGTTTCATTTTCTTTCTTAACTAATCCTAAAGTAGTAGGCAGCAATGGCGGCGACGGCTATGGTTGTAGTGGCGGTAGTGGTTGATGGCAGTGATGGCTATGGTGATTACGGAGATTAGTGGTGGTGACGGTGGCTGTGGCTGTGGCTGTGGCTATAATGATTGGTGGCAGTGGTGGTTGGTGGTGATGGTAATGGTGGTTAGCCATAACTAGGGTGATGATTAGTAACGGTGATGGTAATGTCAGCAGCTATAGTAGTGGTGGCAACAATGGTGATGGTAGCAGCTATAGTGGTCAACAGTAGCAATAGTAGCAGCAATGGTGGTGGTAGCGACTGTAGTGGTGACTATAGCAGTGATGGCAGCTGTAGTAATGATGGCAATGGCGGTGATGGCGATGGCGATAATGATGGTAACAGTAGTAGTGGTGGCAACAGTAGTAGTGGTGGCGGTAATAATAGTAGTGGTGGCAACAGTAGTACTGGTGGCGGTAACAATAGTAGTGGTGGCAACAGTAGTAGTGGTAGCGGTAATAGTAGTAGTGGTGGCAACAACAATAGTGATGGTAGTGATAAGGAATCGTGATTCCTTGAGGAATCCTTATTTTCAAGTAATAATGACTCTTCAATAAAAATTCTTACAAAATTCCTTAACTAAATGAACACCATAATAAAGAATAACAAGGGAACGAAATTCCAATTTCATAAAGTAAACATAACATCATTGCATTATTTATTTTACTTAAAGTAAACCATAAAAAAATTAGAGCATTTTAACTTTTATCATTACAACGTTCATATATTACTTTAAATAGCCACATTTCGTGCTTTTATTCTGTGGAGATATTTTATAATTCTTTAAGCATCAAGTTGCAAAAACATATTCAATTAACAATTTTTTTTTAGTTAATTTTTCTTTTCTACTCTTTCAGCTTCGATTTAAAATCGTGCTTTTACCAAGATAAAATATAAAATATACGTATGTAAATATATGTTTTATAAAATTAAATATCTAACAAATTCATATAACCTTACATAAGTGTATAAACTAATATAGTTGTCTTTTAGACTGTCTAAATTCATATTTATATATGCATAATTTTAATCTTCCACCCCATGTAGTGTAAAGAAAAAGTAATATACTCTTTTATCTTTCATATATTATGAAATTTTAAATGTCACCTTAATTTTACCATCTTTTATAATTATATATTTAAAATTTCAACTTGTTTAATTATATACCTTAACTGAAAATTTAGTTATTATTATCTATCCTCATTAACTCCAATTGATAATGTTAATTCAGCCAGTATAATCAACTAATAAAATAGCCGCTTATGGCCGTAAGGGGATTGCACATCCCCTGATCGGTAGTGGCTAGCACCCCTTGCAAAATAGTAAAACTCAACTTACTTAAAAAATGTGAGTCGTGAGACCTACTAATTACCGTAGGTAATCATTTACAGCCCTATTGATTGATTGTATCGATTAAACTAATTATATGAATTGAAGTTAATAAAAATATAAACGGTGATAATTAAATATTTAATCAGATGTATAATTAAATATGTTAAAACTTCATATAGATAATTATAAAAAATGATAAAATTAAGATATAAATTGTGATATTGTTCTATATTTTAACTTGATAAATTGCTTTATAATATATTATTTACTTTATAGAAGAATTTTAAACATTTAAAGATGGAACACACAAAATATTCTATAATTGAAAAAACTAAATCTAAAAAAGAAACTTAACACATAATGCAGTACGAAAATGACTTACTAAATAATAGGCGTCACCTATTTCAAGGTTAGATGAAAAGGGAAAATATTGGGAAGAAAAAAGGGTGCGAATCCAAACAACTCTCGAAAGTTTAGCGGGAGCAAGGGACCGTTTAGTTGGAGAAAACTCACTAAAGTTATGCATAATTAACCTTCCCTTCCCGAAGTTTGACTCTCAAACAATAAACAAAACAAAAATTTTGATTATAAAATTTGTATCACGTCATCTAACAACACAATGGCGAAAATAAAAAGAAGTTAATAACAAATTGTCACATCTAAAATGAAATTACAAAAACGAAGAAGTCACAAATTCACCACTCAAGTTTTTGTAAGTTTAAAATTTTGCAACCAAAATAGTTAACCCCATTCACATTATATGTAAATCCACCGATCATAGATGTCTTATATAAATCCACATATATCATATAAACTATTATAGCCAATCTTACAACAAAGAGACAAAGAGATTATTTTTAACATATAATTCTATTATACCTAAAAATTGTCTATATAATAGTGTTATAATTTTAGATATTAGTCAAGTAACTTAGTCAATAGTTGCAATTACTAAGATTACTTAATTAAGTAAGAGAGTAAATGGTTATAATTAGTAAAATTTGTTGAGAAACTAATTACTATAGGAAATATTATAAAAGTCAATTGACCATTAATTCATTCATAATTAAACTCAAAAACTATAATCCTCATGTTCTCTCTATTTCTTTCTCAAATTTCTAAGAATTTATTTTTTACTTAAACTAAATACTATTACATTTTTCTTGTTCAAATGAGTAGCCATTCCATCAAGGGTGCTTTGGTTGCTTGTTCTCATTACTCGTTCTCGTTGATCCATTCCTTTCTCATTTGTTTCTTTTCTTTCACCATTACAACTTTTTCATTTGCTATTTAATTTTATTTTTTTATTTTTAATCATAATCAATTTGCAAGATGTCAAGATCATATTGCAATAGCATAAATACAAAAATCATTAGAGTAAATAATAGTGTAGATATAAGCATCATTTCAAAAATGAATGGTATCATTCGACAAAATGCAAGAAAATCTAAATAAACTCAAAGTAAATAATGAGTAGTTAGAAGAATTAATTGTTAAATGTATTAAAAAAAAAATAAATTGATAAAACAATATGACAAAGATGTTACACCAATCATAAAATTCGCGGATGAAGAGAATTTTCAAGAAATGATCTTTTTTAAAAAATGATCAACAAAATGTAGCCATTAAAAAACAAGATTCAAATACTAATATTGAAGATAATATTCATCATAATAAAGAAATTGTGGCAACTCTTCAGTAATTGATAACTCTTATTTTAAATACATTTCACATGATAAATTTATGGTATTTGCCTTATATTTTTAGATTTTTTTTAAGGAAATTGATACTTAATTGAGTAAAATTTTTATTTGAAGGTTTGAACACATTCTTAAATTGAAAATGAAGAAAATTAATCAAGTTTCACTCAATAAGAAGTTCAAATGAATGAGTTATAAAGTTTTGAAGTTATATAAATAATAGGAAAAAGTGACAATTTTTTATCAGAAAGTTACATAATCTGAGACACAACTGTATCCCCAAGTTATATTTAACCGGGATGTTTTTTATACTAAGGTCAATAAGTTACACAACCTGGGGACATAATTGTGTCCCAAATTATGACCGGTGACAAAAAAAAAAAAAAAAAAACTTCGTAATACATTATATAAAGACTTGTGAAGGTTTTGTACATAACTTTTGACATTCAAAAGAGAAGAAGAAGACAAAGGTGGAAGCAATACCTAACTTCAAGATCTAAGAGATTTCTCATCGAAAAAAAAGGTTTTTCATGCTTTCCTTCTTGATTTTGTTACACTTTTCTTTTAATTTCATAATGATAGTTTCAGATTCTTATATTTAGGATTATGGAACCTAGGGTTTCGTATGACTATTGAATTTATTGATAATTTTTAATAAATTTTCTATCTTTCTTGATTTAATTATGTGTTTTCAATGTTAATTGATATTTCTAAGATATCAATCTATGATATTATGCATGATAATTGAGAAATCACATGAATAATGAGATCTTGACATAATTGAAGAGAATTACATATGTACTTGAGATAATGTTACAAACCATGACTAAGAACAGACAAAGCTGGTCGTTGGATTGGTCCAAGTTTGCAAAAAGATTGAAAAATATTAATGGGGAAAAGTGCAAAAAGGCAAAAATGAAGAATGAAATAGTAAGCAAAACCAACGAACAACTCCAAAGAATATAACGCACCAATAAAACTTCCAAAGACTCACGGCTCAATTCGATATGATGCACAGATTGGTTCAGTGAGGCTATTCTTCACTTAGCCTTACTTAAGGGAAATGATAAGAGTGATATCGAGAGTAAATAAACAATGTTTACGCAAGAAAGAAAAATACTCAAAGAGTGTACATTAAAAAGGATCTGAGGTTCTCATAATTACAAGTACAAGGGTATTTATACCCATAAATTAGAGCAAACTGCCCAAAAAGGAATAAACAAAAAAAGAATTTCCTAAGGAAGTAATGTACAAGACACAAAAAGGTAAAAATGAATATACAAGAATAATAAACATTGATGCAACGGATTTTACACATAATACTGTACACGTGGCGATGTTACATTGGCAAAGTCGTTAGAAGATGCAGACAAAAAGTAAGAATAAATGGGCTTATTCGAGTAGGGATGGCTTAGTCAGTTTGGACTCTTTCTCTCCGCTTTTCGGTAAGGAGGTTACCGAGTAATTGGTCTACTTGGCATTAGAGAGTAATCATCAACTCGGCATACTGCAGAAAAATAAGCGGCCATATGGCACGACATGAAGGGTGACTCAGTAAGGAAGTACTTAGCTTCGGCAGGGGTTGGTTGAAACAAAAGGATTCATCGTGCCAACCCCTCTAGTCCTCAGCTCAGCTACAGGTCAGAGGTCCAGTAGCCTAATTCCCATCAAGTAAGATACATGATTCTTCCTGAAAGTTATTATTTTTGTGTGAAAATCAGTCTACATTAATGCAATTCTAAATTATATTACTAAGTGAAAAGATTCCGATAAATAATTTAAGATTAGGTTTAATATGCTTAAGAAAGGTGTTAACTTTAATTGTAAATAATAGAGATGAAATTGAATAGATTTTTAGCGATCACATGTTAAACACTAGGGGAAACAATTCCTAAATACGTTATTTGCTTTCTTGAAGTCATTTTTAATTTTATCGCTTTCTAAATTTCCTAGTGAAGTCTCATAATTAGATTAGTTTATTAATTTTAGTATTTTTAATTCATTCAACCCATTACAATTTTTCGGTTAAATAATAAAGCTAAGGTTAATATTAGTACTTGAGGTCTCTAAAGGATTAACTTAAACTCACATCCGTTATATTAAAACCGATAGTTGCATTTGCTTATATCAAGTTTTTGGTGTCATTACCAGAGATTTCGATATTAAGAACACTGGTTGCTTTATTACTTTGATCATTTTTTTTTCTCTTTTGTTTTCATTGTTTTCCTTTTTTATTACTTTAAGCTGCAATTGATTCTATATTTCTTGCCCTTGTAGTGCATAACCCGAAGCAACCCAAAATATTTAGTAGAATTTGATCCTAAAATTGAGAGAACTATCATTTAAAATTTGAGATTGCAACTTAAACAAACTATAGCTATCATAGAAGATGGGTTAATCGTTAAGGTTAAGGAAGAGGGTGAAGAGGCCAACAATTAATTCATCAATCAAGAAGATTCACCATACATGGCTAACAACAGTAATGAAGTAAACCGAACTGTGTCCAACTATTCAAAGCTTACGCTTATAGGAGCCGACTCTAGTATTATAAGGCTAACCATTGCGGCTAATAACTTTCAAATTACACTCAACATAATACAAATGGTGCAACAATATGTTCAATTTGACGATCTCCAAGGTAAAGATCCTAATGCTCACATCTCTAGCTTTTTAGATATTTGTGATACATTTGCAATCAATGAAGCTATAGATAACGCTATCCGACTGCGACTATTTCCTTTCTCCTTAAGGGGTAGAGCAAAGCAGCAATTGAACTTCCTACCGCGGAACTCGATCACAACTTGGAATGAATTGGTAGAGAAATTTTTAGAGAAGCATTTTCCACCTACAAAGACCACCAAACTTAGAAACAACATTTCTTGTTTTGCCTAATTGGAAGCGGAGACTTTATATGATACTTAGGAGCAGTTCAAGGACTTGCTTGGGAGGTGTCCACATCATAGTCTCCCGTTATAGATACAGATTCAGACCTTTTATAATGGTCTCAATTTATCAACGAAACAGAAGATTGATGCATCCGCAAGAGGTACTTTGAACACAAAGACACCTAAGCAAGTACAAAAATTGATTGAAGGAATAGCCATGAACAATTATCAATGGGAAAGCACTAAAGTCAGGCAAAAGGTTACAAGAATTTATGAAGTAGACTTAACTATTGTTTTGGCAGCTAAGGTAGATCTATTGAGTAAGAAGATTGATGCACTCTCTGTTAGCCCTCAACAAATATAATCGGATGTAAGTGATTTTAGCCTACAGGGTTATGGAGTACAAGAACAATTGGAACAAGTGGATTATCTAGGAAATGTACCCATACAACAAAATAACCCCTATAGCAACACTTATAGTCTCAAATGGAGGAATCATCCCAATTTCTTATAGGGAAATCAGAACCAAGGCTAGTGAAAAACCAACTTCGGTCCACTTGGATTTTAAGGAACATTACCACCTCCCCCTCCTCAAGAGAAGAAGTCCAGTTTAGAAGAACTTCTCACTAAATATATTCAAGGTAATGAGGCCCGGCTATCTAACATTGAATCATCATTAAGAAATCAAGAGGCTTCCAACTGCAATCTTGAGAAGTAAATTGGTCAACTTGCAAAAATGATCTCTAAAAGGCAACAAGGGACACTACTAGGGAATACTGAGATCAACCCTAAGGAATATGTTAATGTAGTGCCCTTGAGAAGTGGTAGAAAATTGCAAGTTGAGAAGAAAGATGGTGGGGAAGTAGCTGAGAATACAAGTGGAAGTCAAGGGTAAGAAAGACACAAAGCCACTAAAATCAAACCAAAGTATGGAACCACCAAAAGTGAAGGAGTATAAGCCTCCCATCCCTTACTCACAACGCCTCAAGCAAAGTTACACTAATCAAAATAAGGAATTCAGTAAATTTCTTGATCTTTTCAAATAATTACACATTAACTTATCTCTTGTTAACACTATCTTGCAGATGCCAAAGTATGCAAAATTTTTAAGGATCTTCTATTGAACAAAAGAAAGTTGGAGGAGCTTACAACCATCACACTAAATGAGGAATGCTCAATACTTCTCTAGAAAAAGATGCCACAAAAATTAAAAGATCCAGTGAGTTTCATTATTCCTTGTGTGCTTGGCAATTTGTTATTAGATAATGCTTTAGCAGAATTAGGAGTTAATATAAATTTGATGCCATATAAATTGCTCAAAAAGTTAGGGTTAAGAGAACTACAACCAACATGCATAAGTCTTCAATTAGCCAATAGGTCTATCACATGCCCTAAAGGCATTATAAAGGAAGTTTTAGTGCAAGTAGACAAATTCATCTTTCTCGTGGATTTTGTTATACTTTATATAGATGGGGATATTGAAGTGCCAATCATTTTAGGTCGACTCTTCCTAGCTACTGCTAGGGCTGTTTTTTATGCTAGTGAGCATAAGTTGATATTAAGGGTCGAGGATGATGAAATAGTTTTTAAAACTCCAGAAGTAATGAACAAATTGCATAACTCAAAAGACACATGTCATAATGTTAATGCCATTGATGTCATTATATCTACATGTGCGTAGGATATACTTGTCAAAGATTCCTCAAGCTATTGCTTGCAAAAGGGAGATGAAAATCCGGTTACCAACCCTAACCAAGCAGAAGTAGTAGCTCAAATAGAAGTTCATAAATCTATTGTAGATAAAAAATGTGTTGATCTACTTCACAAGCCAAAGGATCTTAGCTTAAGATCCTTCAAAGAAAACCAATGTTGGAACCAAAACAATCAAGAAATCATTTAGAACATGTCTTTGTGGTGAAAAATTCAAAACTCTTAATGACAACCGCATCTAAGCTAAAAGTGGACAAAATGAAGAAACTCAGGCTTCGTGAATTTGATAAGTGGCATGATAAGGAGAGAACTGATGGAAGTCATGCACCAATGAAATGGAATTGGTAAGGTCGATGGTCTAAGGGCAAATTTACACTTGTATAGAGAGTTCGAAAGCAAGATACGGGAGGAGTCATATCTCAACCTAGATGAAGAATGAGAAGACATATCCTATCGAGCTATTGATATTAACTGTAGTTCTTCTTTGGAGGCAACCCATGTCTAACTCTCTTTTTTTTATATATTTATCCTACTTCAATTTACTTTCCTCATACTTTCGTTCTTTTAGTTTATTTCATTTTATTTTGCTTTTATTTGTTTCTATTTTAGTTATAGGCTTTTCTTTTTAGTTTAAATTTTTGCATTAGTTTTCTATGACTTATTTTTCTAGTTTAAGTACTTTCATTTCTTTAAGTTTCTTTTATTTATAAATTCATACATTTAGATTAGGCATACATAAAAAATAAAAAAAAATAAAGGTTACACAAACGTAGGACAGATTGTATCCTAAGCCCCTTTAACCGATAGCCAACACAGAAAGTTATACGGGCGTAGGACACAGTTGTGTCCCAACCTATGTTAGCCCAGCATATCCACAACACATTTAAAACACAAACATACACTCATGGGCACAAACATAGAATCACTCTTCTCTCCATCTTCTTCTCACATTCTACTTTTCATCAACTAACTTCTTCATCAAATCCAACACAATCCAAGTAACCATGGCAAATCGTAAAAAGTAGATCATTTAGAGAAGGTCCAAATCTGTTACTTCATCATCTACTCATGAGGGTACTATTGTTGAGCTATTGGCTACCCTTTCTCCACTAAAGTATCCTATGTTTCAAGTTAGGGAAGTATTAGTTTTTTTTTCAATACATGTATTCCCTTTTTACCTATGATATTTTATAATTGTTTCATATCTTGCTATTGTGCTTTCTTAGTCATACATTGAAAACAATATACATTATTAAGTGCGGAAGGGATATATGTAAATTTGTTACTATTTAGGATATTAATTATTCACATTTGACCTAATTAATTTTTAAGTCAACTTACAATATGTGATTAGCAATTATTTGAATTTGAAGTGTTTAATTGGGTT
Source organism: Lumnitzera racemosa (assembly GCA_024138005.1). Taxonomy (NCBI): domain Eukaryota; kingdom Viridiplantae; phylum Streptophyta; class Magnoliopsida; order Myrtales; family Combretaceae; genus Lumnitzera; species Lumnitzera racemosa. The sequence goes on from JAMXBC010000009.1 coordinate 93,780,982, forward strand.
GAATCAACTATTTCATCCTAATCATTATTGATCTTATTATACTTTACTAGAATTGATTAATCAAATATTTGGAGGGTAAAGTTATGAGTTATTTAGCTCGGGACTTGAAGACTTGAGATTGGAACAACATCACTAGTTGAGAGTTACTCATAGCTATTTTTAAATTTACTTTAATGTATATCTTTCTCTTGGAAATTTTTAGAGCCTTATAATCCTTAACAAACAAACAAACAAATGAAATTCTTCTTTCAAGAAACCCCTAAAAAATTATAATGATTGGAGATAAAAAGTAATAATAAGTGCATGAATAGTTAAATAAAAAGAAAAAAAAATTGGTAAGGATTCGCTTTAGTCCATCAAAAGAGCGAGGTTGAATCCCACTACTAATGCCAATAAGATAAATTGGTATGGACTTGTCTTGGTTCATTAAAAGAGCGATATTGAGTCCTAATGCCAATATCAATGCAAAAAAAAAAAAAAAAAATTGGTATGGATCGACATTGGTCCATTAGAAGAGTAAGGTTCTTTTCTATTACCAATATGGGGGCTAAGTTGGTATAAATTGGTCTTGGTCCGTCAGAACAGCAAATTTATTTCCTACTACTACTATGAGAGCTAATTTAATATGGATCGATCTTGGTCCATCAGAAGAGTGAGACCTTTAAAGATAATTGTGGTTAAATAAAGTAAATTTAAAAACCTTCAAGCAAAAGCATGAATTAGGGGGATGATTAGAGGATTAGTTGATGTAAAATGTAGTTATTTTAGATTATGGCACTTGGCAAGATTGAAGAGAGAATTGTGTATACTTTAGCCAAATGGACAAAATTTTTATGATTCTTTCCCAGCTAGCGAGATGTTAAATTCAATTTCAAGTTTAGGAATTCCTAGTTAAATAACTTTAGTAAACTTTGACTTGCATAAATTAACTAATGAACTCTAGTATTAAGTATTGTTAAAGTATTCGAATATGGCCTGGTGAAATTGATTGACTTTATTATTGCAAGTTAATTGAAAATGATTTTCTTAGTTTTCTTCGAATTAAGTGTATTCGTTCATCGGTTTCCTAAGTAGTGATAAATTTTAATTAGTGTTTCTTGTCCCAAAATTTTTGTTTTCATTTATTTGCTAGGGACAAGTAAATATTCAAGTGTGGGGAAGTTTGATAATTCTTATTTTAAATACATTTTACATGGTGATTTTATAGCATTTCCTTTATATATATATTTTTTAAAGAAATTGATACTTAATTAAGTAAAATTTTTATTTAAAGGTTTGAACACATTATTGGATTGAAAACGAAGAAAAAAAAATCAAGTTTCACTCAATTTGAAGTTCAAATGAATGAGTTATAAAGTTTTGAACTTACATAACAATAAGAGAAAGTGACAATTTTTTGTCAAAAAGTTACACAGTCTGAGACATAATTATGTCCTTAGGTTGTGTCCAACTGGGATGATTTTTTGTGTTAAGGTTAGTAAGTTACACAATCTGCGAACACAGCCATGTCCCAAGCTATGTCTGGTGACAAAAAAAGAACTTTATAATACATTATATAAAGACTTGTGAGGGTTTTGCACATAATTTTTAACATTCAAAAGAGAAGAGACTTAAAGAGAAGACAGAGAAAAAGGCATAAACAACACCCAACTTCAAGATCGAAGAAATTTCTCATTAACAAAAAGGGGTTTTCATATTTTACTTTTTAATTTTGTTGCACTTTTCTTTTAATTTCATCATAATAGCTTAAGATTCTTGTATTTAGGATTGTGAAACCTAGGGTTTCATATGACTATTGGATTTATTAATAATTTTCAATAAAGTTTCTATTTTTCTTAATTCAATTATGTGTTTTCATTGTTAATTGATATTTCTAGGGTATCAATTTATGATATCATGCATGATGATTGAGAAATTACATGAATAATGAGATCTTGACATAATTGGAGAGAATTACATGTGTACTTAAAAATAAGATACATGATTTTTCTGAAAAGTTATTATTTTTGTATGGGAATTCATTGTACATTAATGCGATTCTAAATTATATTACTAAATGAAGAGATTCCGGTAAATAATTTCATATTAAAGTTAATATACTTGAAAAATGTGATAACTTCAATTGTGAATCCCTCTGATCAAGAATAAAAGAGATAAAATTGGATAGATTTTTAGCAATTACATATTAAACATGAGGGGAAACAATTCTTAACTATGTTATTTGCCTTCTTAAAGGCGTTCTTAATTTTATCGCTTCCTAAATTACTTAGTCCAGTCTTATAATTAGATTAGTTTGTTAATTTTAGTGTTTTTAATTCATTTAAACCATCACAATTTTCTTGTTAGATAATAAAGTTAAGATTAGTATTAGTACTCAAGGTCTTAGAGGGATCGACTTGGACTCACATTTACTATATTAAAACTGATAGGTACACTTACCTCGTATCAGCAATCTACTACCATAATGGATCTCATGGAAGCACAGTAGGAGGAGTTAGTAAGAGAAATGCCATTAAATATATGCTTTTCAACCATAGAAATCATTGAAGCTCAATTGTCTAAAGACCAATGGTCGAAAAACTGTAATGGTAAGCTGAGCAAATATCTAGGGAAAATGAGTACATAAATCCCAAACATGATCAATTACAAGGTACTTGGTTGCAAAGATGATGCTTGAAGATCCATCCCATTTAGGAATGGCATTATCGAAGGAAGACAAGTCGATAAAACTCCTTGAAAAATGATTTGCTTACTGTTAATAAATTTTTACTTTCATTTAATAGAATCCGTATATCTTTTCTTTTTATTTTTTATTTTTTTGCTCATCTAGTTCCCTTAAACGTTGAGGATAAGATTTCTGTAAAGGGTGAAGGAAATTATTATGATTTTAAAAATTAGTTAAGCAATTTAGTAAATGGCTACAATTGCTAAGTTTAGTTAGTTAAGTAAGATGGTAAATAGTTGTAATTAATAAAGTTTGTTATGAGATTAGTTACTATTGGAAATATTATAAATACCATTTATAAAAGCCAAAGGATCATTATTTCATTCATAATCAAATTCAAAAACTATTTTTTTTAAGTTCTCTCTAATTCCCTTTAAAATTTCTAAGAGTTTGTCTTTAATTCAAACTAAAAACAATTACATTTTTCTCATTCATATAAATAGGCTACGCAAGGTTCTAACAAATAATTCATTATCATGAGCAAAATTACAACAGTAGAAGAAAAAAATTACAATAAACAATTTGTAGAAGGCCATTCCATAACTAGGTCTCTAACCCACTTTAATACCATATAGCGATTTCTCAAGTTAGTGACATAGCCTTAAGAACCAAGCTTAATTTAGAAACATTTTTAAGGAGAGATTAGTAAGCTTATAATAGGGATCGCTAAACCGTTTCATCTAGTTATGGCTTTGCTTAATTTTCTCACGTAGAATAAAAGGCTAGGAAGAAGCCCTTTAACGTAGCTAGGACTTCTAGCTGTAAAATCTTTTTAGAAGGCTTAGGCTCATGTGAAGAAAAGGTGAGCTTCTATTGTAAAGGGGACTTGGGCTTAGCCTTTTAAAGCTTTATAAAAGAGTTGGGCTTGGCGTAGCCTAAGTTAAGCCTAAAACCTATGGTTAGATAAGACAATGGTGCTTAAATCTAGGTCATCCATCATATGAAACAATCTAGTTTTCATTATCCATGGTCTATCTCAATCGTCTATCTCAAGATCATCTATTCTTCCTCATTTACAACATTTTAAGCATTAGCAAACTTCACACAAAAGTCAATACTCTACCAGAATTACTGCGTAGAAGAACAAACATTATCATTCCTTAAAAATAAGAAACATTAGCATTCCTAAAAAACAAGCCAAGAACACATTAAGAACATTAGATTCAATCTTCCAGTACACTTCAAGAATATGAGCATGCCTATTCCTTCTCCAACTTCTTTATTTACAATATCATTCTACATATCAATAGATCAAGTCTTTTTTAAAATCATTTGACATGCTTGTTACACATGGTTAGCTAACTCCAATAACCTATCATAAGCGATTTAACAAATCGCATGTTAACCAAAAATGTAAGTTAAACTCATTAGAATCGCTTTTTAGGTATTTTCTTTAATCCCTCATTATCTTATCTAGTAAGAAGATATGTTTCATAGACATCTATGTTTTGGTTTTAGTCTAAAAAGAAAGAAGATAGTAAAAGAAAAATGTAGAGGAAGCATGTAAAAGAAAAAAACTATCTGAAAGTTATCTGAAAGTTTCTATTAACATGTTAAATTAGGAAGGTAAGGAGAAGAGAGAGTAAAAGTGATATATAGTCTAAGCAAGTTGAGGACTTTGACGGGAAAATCTATACTTTAGGATGTATGAAACCAAACCATATTCACTTAATATATAAGATGTTTAAAAAAATAAACAACAAAAAATTAGGGAAAAAAAATAAGCACATCTTCTTCATCTTCCTCTTGAGTTAAACACTTACCGCCTTCACCCCCTCCTTTCTCTTTAGTAAATATGCTCACCATTACCACTACTACTATCACTACCACCACCATTATAACTATTTTCATACCTACTACTCTTTAATCACATTTGCACATAGCTCTCTCTCCATAATCTCTTTCTCAAATTGATGACATGAAACTTTTACAATCTAATTCTGAATTTCATTTACTTATCACACATTGAACTTCAAACTTAAAAATAGATTTAAGGTTTCTAATACATGTTAGAGCTTATAGAGGGTTTGGAAATTCAAATCTAGGTTCAAGGTTTTGATATAGTTTATAAGGTTTGGTGTTTGAATTTGGTTTATAACTTTAGGTCATTAGAAAGCTTTTTGAAATTGTTGTAATTCTTATGGAACTTCTGCTCAAATTAGATATGATTTTGGGAATTTGATGTAATGGAAGAAAGGTTTATGTTAGAAATTTAGTTTTGAGTTAGAGACAATTATTATTCTTTTGTTTGGACTCCAATTACTAATTATTCTATAATTAACTATTTATTATAGGCTATTCTCTTGTAAGATACATAAAGAAGGTATATTGTACTCGGTAGAGTGGAACAAAAGTGAAGGTGTTCTAAAGGGAACATATCATAATTTTTGGGAAAGATCTATAGGGTATGTGTAGCTTGATACGAAAAAGAACTAATTCCTACCTATCGGAGTTTGTGGTCAAACTGATAAACGTAGATAATATTAATCTATTATCAAGTATTGATGCAAATGGAGGGCTCTTATAAGGTTAGCAACTAAATGTTAGATGTTAGGGAACTGCATTTATGAAATTAACATAAATATTACTTCATTGGGGTGTTGAAAGAGGTGGCTCATGGTGAAGATGGATGAAAAGTAGTTCGATTTTGTTTTCTTTTCAATTTTTTTGCTAATCAATTTTTTTTTTTTGTTTGGGTTTTGATGGTTTTCACTTCTTTATAATTTTTTATTTTATTTCGATGTAATTAATTTAAGTGCTGTATTTTGGTAAAACGTGTGTGTTTGTTTTTATTTTTTCAATGAAATGTAGGGATTTTGTACTTTTAATTTGATGAGAAAGACACATGTTGCATGCTTATTGGCTTAAAGTGGTACTTCTTCTAACACCATGTGATGGATTTAATGAGGTATTGACTTTAACAACTCAAAGTTCAATTAGACATTGAAATTAACATCTAAACTGCTTACGTAAATAATTGCAAAATGACTCAATGTTCAGGTACTAGATTTGAGATTAAGCTTAATTATAAATCCATAATGAAATGAAGTAGTGTTATTGATGATTTTAACTACGTAAAAAAAATAAAAATAAAAAAAGCTAATAGAGACTCTCTCTCTTTTTTTTCAAACAAAATCTAGAGATAGTAATGCTAATATTTTACCCCCAAATCATTTCAATACTATTGTTGCATGACTAATATAATAAAAAGTCATCTTGATGTAAATTTTAGGATTTATAAACTTTCATCCACCAATAATAAAAATCATACCAAAACCTTTTATGATATAAGTTTTTTCAATAATTATTGTTTTTACTTTATTTAACGTAGTCATCGTTGGTTTCATTTGTAATTGCATAAGAATTTTTTCTAGGTTACTCTCACTAATCTTTGTAAAAGTGATGTATCCATTTCCAAAGTAGATTTTTAGATCCTAATTCTTTTTGTTTACCTTATGTTGTATGTGCTTATTTCTTGATGTGTTTGAATGATTTTATTGATATTATCTTATAAAAAATATAGATAAAAAAAAAAGATAAATAACACTTTGAAAATTTAATCACTATACAACTAACTTTTTGGGCTTCTTAATTTTATATAATTAAGTTTTTGTTATTTTTAACTTTTGGTTCAATACTATACCCCTTTTGGAAAATGACTATTGTTGTAAAAATTTTATATTGAAATCAATTATAATTGAGTTAACAAGCTAAAAAAAAATTTTAAAATTCTAAAACAAAGAAAATATTTTAAAATATGCAATATGGTTGTTTTGGTAAATGAGTTCAAATTTAACTTTTGGGTTTATCAATCATAACTCTATCTTTTTAATCAATAGTATCAAGTCGAAAAAAGTTAAATAATACATCAACTAAATTTGTTAGATATCAAATAATGGTCACCAATAAACCTTTTGGGGTCCTATCATGCCCGAACACTGTAAATGTAACTAAATCAGCATATATTCTTACCTTGATAGGTACTTGCAAGGCTCAAAATTATTGATCGAATCCATAAATTCACAAATCTTATAATCTTCAAGTATAAATAATTATTATGAAAGTTTTGTCAAACTAAAATCTATCTAAATCCATTTATCTACGCAACAATTGTGCTAACATTGCTCCAATCCTAATCCAATGCTTCAATTAGCTCATAAACACTTGAAATATAAAAAATCTTCGATTCTCTAACATGCAAACACAAATACATGTCATAATTGTGCAAGGGCCTTTAAATACATAGGACAATCTTGACAATTCAAAATCCAAAACACTTAAGTTCCATTCTATAAACTTATAAGAACTGTAACTTAATTCATGCTACAAATCAAATGTAACTGAGCCCATTAACTAATCAATCATACAATAGTGCATATACATATCAACATAACTACGTAACACCTTATCTATGTAATAATATCCTATCCACATAATAATATCATATGTAGAGGTTAGTCCTCTTATGATGTGCCCAACATACTAATCTTCTCACATTGAGTTTTTCACCTATTACCCAGATATAAGTTACCAGGTCCATCTATAATGTTCTAATTAGTGTCCCATTCCATCAATAAGCATACCATTGTAACTTCCTTCTTATTTGCTAACCTATCAAGCATAGCTTCCTCATTATTTGAGAGGTAATAAGTTATAGAAATTATCTTGGCATTTAAACTAACCATTTCATTTAAAAGATCGAAATTGTCGTCCTATTGTCCATAGCTGTACCTGTAGGTTAATGTAGCCATATAAATAATCTAAACAATTTATAAGGCAAATATTAAATATGGTTCACCATCCTACATATGACAACAATAATAGCTACGTAATCAATAATCAATTTAATACCTCAAAAAACCCCATCTGTAACTAATACCTAAATTCCATATAACAAATTAATATTTTTACAAACTTACTAAAATCATAATCTCAAGTGTAAGGTTAAAACTCTCCATGGTATATTTGATTCTAAGCCTAATAAGTTCATATTAAATCATTATAACTCTACTATAGGGTTAGTTAACCTTGCCATAAGGCTTGTTAATCTTGCTATAAGGTTAATCAACCTTATCTTTCTTAAATATATACTTGGACTATCTTATGTTGCAATTTTACCTCATAAGTATATGAATGCTGTACATATTCTCTTGTACACAATTGGGTCTAGAATTATTAGAAAAATCCCTTAAGAATGAAGAAATTGCTCAATTTTTATATCTACAACCGTGTACATAAATAAGGATTTCTACCCTAACCATGTAATATACCCTTCATTTTCCTTTTCTTTATAAAACGTAAAGTATCGGCTATAATGTTTATAATGATAGGGGAATGAATTATGATCATAGAAGTCCCTTATATACTGTCACCAACAAATAATGCTTTGGTGAGGTATATGTATGCCATAATATATATATATATATATATATATATCGAAGCATAACAAAACAAATTTAGAACAACCATATGGTTTAGTTGAATTGGTTAAAACCTTATTCGAAGTAAGATTTTAGTTTAAAATATATTTATATTAAACAAAAATGATAAGTTTTTAAAGAAATTGTCATTACCAATATATCGATAATATATGTTTTTTTAATATAATAAATATTATTATTCGAGCATATAAGTATATCCTACTCGTTGTAGTTTGATGTGACTATTGATAGTTTCTATATGTCTATATGGTTAATATAGTATTTAGAAAGAGCTAAAATCTTTTAAATTGCATAAATGCATATTAATTGTAAATAGGTATATGGTTTTATATTAAGTCGTATAAAAGCTACAACTTTATCGTCATCTTTAATATAAAGAGATTTATCTTTTGGACAAACAATTAAAAGGAAAACTAAATTGTTAATGAATAGGGGTGAGTGGGTATAGAGTAGGCAGGGTATGAGGCCTTACTCATACTCTACTTTATGGGCATAAGTTCCAAAATTTTGCTATCCGTACCTTACCTTATGTCATGGTCTCACGTTCATTACTTTCACAAGTCATGCATTAATTGGAAAAATTAGCTCATTTTGAAAATAGTGGAATTGATATACAACTAATTGACCAAGCTTTCAAATTTTGATAGAAAGTTGTGGAAATCGCGAAAATTCGGTAAGCGTATCAATCGATAAGTAGTATAAGTTGAGATCCAAGGTCGTATTTCCCAAAAAAATTATGGGTTAGCTCTCAACCATTGTAGCCCCCTTCAAAACTATGCAAACTTAATAAAACTCAAATTTTATTTAACTAAAGTAACAACTATCTTAAATCGATAAACTTTACATTTATATTAAACTATAATTAGTAACTAACCTAAATGTGCTATTTAGGAATTCCAACTCCATGAAAGGATATAATTATGAACCAAGTGTTGAAATGTCTAATAGCATAGTGGTTATGTCATTCCAATAATCTGCATTACGCGCAAGCTATTAATTGGTTATTAAACTAAGCCCTAATTGAATTAGAAGTTGTCAATTCTTAATCCATCTTAGCCATTCATGGAATCGATTAAAATACATGAATAAGTTCCATTAGCCTAATCTACTCAATATTCCTAGAGTGAAACACAAGCAACATGAACAAAATCAATAACCTACAACATACAAACACGAATGGAAACAACAAAACCACCATTACACAATCCAACCATAGCATTAATTCACAATCTCATTAAGTTTAAAGGATACATCGAGTTAAAGAACAATGTTCTAGAAAATACAAGTAGAAAAATGAAAAGAAACAACCTGAAAATAGGAGTTCTATGTTCGAATCTATGCTTGAATGATGTTTCCTGAGCATCCCCAAGTTGGATTGCCTTATTAGATTGTAAAAATGAAGCTAAAAGAACCTAAAATTTGAAACTCTAGTAAAGAGAACAAGGAAAAGTCGAAGGAAAGAAGAAAGAACGTAAAATGGGTCCATTTGGCATGTTGCATTTTAGCAGCTTTTTATATCCGGAAGGTAGTGTCTTGATGACACCATCAGCTTGAAGGTAGCTGGGATTATCGTCAGGACAATATGGTTTACTCTTTGCGATACTTGTAAAGGTTCTACTCTAAATGTCAGCTTAACGGTAGCTAGGATTACCGTCAAGCTAGTAGTTTCTATTTCATGTCTTCATCTTCTTCCCTTTTTTTTTCCCTTTTTTCTTTTTTCTTTTAGGCTTCTCATGTGGGGGTTGCCATCATGGTAGCCTTAACACCTACATGATATATGGGGAAAAAAGTACTAGTTTAAGATCTAAAATACTAATTTTTGTGCTAAATTGGTCAAATTGTAATTTTTGTTTGCGTAAATAAATTATATGTAATTTTATACTAGCTTAGTGCATTTAAATTCATTTTCATGTAAAATCACATACAATTTAGAGAAAATTATATACGATAATAGTGGGATTTTTTACACTTATGACTTACCCCCAACTTTAAAACTTTCTTGTCCTCAAGTAAGCCAAGAACAATAACATCATACAGGGCAAGCTTATATTCTCTATTCATTGACTTAGTGAATTTTAGATCACCCAAGCAAAATCAATGTTCACTAAGTTGTGATCTATACATGAAAGAGCTCCTTGTAAGCAATTAATTGTCCATGAATTCTTGAGATGGAGGATTAAGTGCACCCAAGTACATATGCAAGAGAATTCATTGACTAATCTATGATTCATATAGTTAATCTTCCCATTTAACTAAAGATTACACAATCTAAGAACAAGTAAGATGTCACAAAGTGGGAAAGACATATTTACGTTTTTATAGATTGATCGATATGCATAAAGTCCTAATCTACCTCTTAAGCCAATCATAATATAGTAAAAATGACAAAATTGAGTCATTCTTTACCTGGATTTTCCAATAAATTTTTTATTTTTACTTTAACTAATTACACTCATGCATCTTAAACTTATATTCAAGAGAGCTTTTTATTCTTTACATTTTTTACAGTATGGATACTAAAGGCTCATGAACCCGTCCAAGAATTGTTATTCAAGGAAATGCACCATGCGCTTATTAAGTGCCCTAAATGTTCACTTGTTCTCTCTTTTATTTTTCTTTTCTTTTTCTTTCTCTACATATATACACACATATATATATATATATTTGCCGATTTTCATTCTACTTTTGGCTGGGAAATCTTTTCAAGACTAACTCAATTTTAGCATCTTTGCTAGCACTTTAATTAGCCACTTGAGACATTAGAGAACATGACACTTAGTTAGTCAATGATCATAATGCAAGCACCTAACTCAAACCAATGACATCAACTTATTCTCATATCATGAATCAAAATTTAAATGCAAGGTTAACTATCTAAACTAAAGATTCCACCAATCAATTCTAAGGTAGTATAAATGGCTCATTACAATTCCATCCCCATTCATGTATAAAATAAGAATCCTTTGAAATTGCTTGCTCTTCAATGTACAATTTCAAGAGGAAATTTTGAAAAAATGTAGGTGATTTTTAACAAAACTTCACCGAATCAATAAACAATTAACACAAATGAACAATGAAGCACAATTGTGGCAAAAATATATATATATTCTTTTAATTTGTATAGGAGAATGAACAAAACCAGCGGATGTCAACAATTCAAAACTCTATATATTAATCCTAACTTCACAATTCAATCACAACACCTCAGGTTCAATCCCAACTTCTAAAGATGTTTCACCCCTGACTTCAAACTAATGATATCTTTTTAGTTTAAGCACTAATATAAAAAATAGAAGAAAGGGAAAGAACAGGACTACCCTAGAGATTAAGCTGAGTTGCTGTCTTTTAGCACTTATTAGCTTACAAGTCTGATCTTTATTTATGTACATGCCGGGGATCTGCTAAAAGGAAAAGGAAACATCTCACAATACCTTATTCAGCCAAAACTGAAAAAAAGTAAGGTAAACAAAAGATAAACTAAAAACTAAGACAAATAAAGCCTAATCTATAAAAGGTCCTAAGAACATAAATTAGCACCATCCATTCTACAGCAACAGTGCTAAAAACTTGGTCTCGCATTCACCACTTCCACAAGTTACGCACTAATTAGAAAAATTAGCTCCTTTTTAAAATAATAGAATCGATATACAACTAATCGATTAAGCTTACAAATTTAGATAAAAACTTGTAGAAATTGTGAAAACTTCGACAAGCGTACTGCTCAATTAGCAGTACAGGGTGAGCTCCAAGGTTGTATTTCCCAAAAAAAATGGTGTGCTAGCTCTCAATCATTTTAGTCCCCTTCATAGCTAGGCAAACTTAATAAAAGTCACATTTTATTTAAGTAAAACTAACAACTATCCTGAATCGATAAACTTTACATTTGTATTAAACTATAATTAGTAACTAACTTAAAATATGCTATATGGGAATTCCAACTTCATGAAAAGATATATTTATGAACTAAGAGTTGAAATGACTAATGGCATAGTGGTTATATCATTACGCATTATGAGTGAGCTATTAACCAGCTATTAAACTAAGCCTTAATTGAATTAAAATTTTTAATTCTTAATCCATATTAGCCATTCATGAAATCAATTAGAATACATAAACAAGTTTCATTATTCTAATCTACTCAATATTCCTAAAGCGAAACACAAGCTCTATAAAAATAATCAATAATTCACAACATTAAAACACGAATGGAAACAATAAAACCACCATTTCATAATCTAACCACCACATTGATTCACTATCTCATTAAGTTCAAAGGATACATCGAGTTAAAGAAAAACATCCAAGAAAATACAATTACAAAAATGAAAAGAAACAACCTAAAAATAGGAGTTCCATGTCTGAATCCATACTTAAATGATGTTTCTTGAGCATCCTCGAGTTGGATTCCCTTATTATATTGTAAAAATGAAGCTAAAAGAACCTATAGTTTGAAACTCTAGCTAAGAGAATAAGGAAAAGTCGAGGGAGAGAAGAAAGAATGCAAAATGGGTTTGTTTGGCGCGTTGCATTTTAGCAACTATTTATATCGGGAGAGTACCGTCGTAATGGTACTACTAGCATAATGGTAGCTCATTTAAGATGGTATGGTCCACTCTTTGCGATACTTACTAAGGTTCTGCTCTAAATGCCAACTTGATGGTAGTTGGAATTACCATCAAGCCGATAGTTCCTACTTAGTGTCTTCATCTTATTTCCTTTTTGTTCTTTCCCTTTTTTATTTTCTTTTGGACTTATCATGTGGAGGCTACCATCATGGTAGCCCCAAGACTTGCAAGATATGTGAACAAAAAAATTTAAGATCTAAAATACTAAATTTTTTATGCTAAATTGATCAAATTGTAATTTTCATTTGCATAAATCAATTATATGTGATTTTATATTAACTTAGTGCATTTAAATTTATTTTCACGTAAAATCACATACAATTTAAAAAAAATTTATATGCGATAATAGTGGAATTTTTCACACTTACCACAGTATTCTGAAACCATTCTATAGATTATAGATTGTACGAGGTATAGGATACCTATAGAACCTGTATTTTTTTTTTTTTTATGTTCCCTATAAATTTTAATATGACTATTTTTTTTTAGAAATATAAAACAAACTTAACCCTTTTTTTTTTTTTGCTCAATTTAACTAATCTTTCAAATGGTTCTAATGAATGCAGTACATTGAGGTATATTCTCAACCAATTTTTCTTTTCCTTAAATAGTTCTTTAACCATTATTATTATAGATAAATTTTTATGGAAACATTATACAAAATATTCTTTATATAAATGAAATATTAATTTTGTAATAATTGTAATGCGTAGATATTTAAGGGAATAAGTATACCATTTTAGAAAATGAAAGCAATAAATATCATACTTAACGCAAAATTTACAAAGTTTATTATAATATGAATAAAAAATTCACAAGATTATGTAATTCAATAATTATAGATGTGATAATAATATAGAATTAACTATGGAAAAATGTAGATATAACATGAAAAACGGAATAAAATGTAAATTTAAACTAAAAAATATTTCTTTCTTAAGGTAAACACATCAGTAAAAAAAATCTCTTTATACTATAAGAAAATCAAGTTTCGTTCTAATAATAATACTAAATCTTTTATCAAACATAAAATAAGGAAACTATTCAATTATAGAAAATAAGCCTTACTAGATGATAAATTTAGCAAAAGATGAATAAGTAAAAAGAAAATGATGATGGAGTAAAAAATAAAGACAAAAAATGGAGAGGAAATGTCTAACAAGCATTCAATTTAAGGTTTTCGATAGATTGAGTTTTACTTTATTTTAATAAAACGGTATCATTTATTTATTAATTTTAGTTAATTACTTACAGGGGAGAGACTTTAGAACCTGTATCCTGCATGCTTTAAGGTATAAGCTCCATGTTAGATATAGGGTACCATGACTTCTTACTTACCCTACTCTAAGAGAGTAAATTCCGAAAAATTATTACTCGGAATCTATCATGTGGCTTTAATTATCTACTTAGAACTTACCTAGTTGAGTAGGGTTCGGGTGGGTACTCTTTACTATAAGATTGTTCGCTTACCTCTATTATTAACTAATAAATATTAAACATTAATGATGATACATTATAAACTACTAAAAATTATAAATTATAAATGAAAAATTATACTAATAATAATTAATTGAGTGAAATGAAAAATAATAAATCACAAAAATAAAACGTAAATGACAAGAACTTTGTCATATATGTCGCTAGTCCAGTAAAATTAATTAAGATTGGGCCTTACACATGGTGAATGTGAGCATACAAAAGAAAGCACAGTAAAAGGTGTTCAGGTATTATCTGACATGATCACTCTGATATTTAAATTAATGATAATTCGAAAGGTAGTAAGAGAGTAAAAGAATTAGTGAGTTTTGTGTGCTTAGTGTGCATAAGGAAGTCAAGATGTGTTATTGATAAAGTGCTTCGACTATTTATAAAGAGGAGTTGGCGTGAATCTAGGAGTACATACTGTACATTAACTTGTCCACTGGGTTTAGTAACTAAGATCGTGCTAGCTGATGTGTTCTAAGAATATTGGGACTTTATTATTAACCAAATCTTAAAGCCATATCAATTTGGCTTATGACCATCCTGATGTAAAGCTGAAGGTAAGACCGCAACTAACCCTTGTTTGAAGCTCTTTAATCAAGTCGGTCATGAGGTAGGGTAGATCGGTCTTGACGATAACACTTCAATCATGAGCCTACACAAATCAACCCAAGATCTATCGAGGTCAGTGTAAGATTAAGAGATCCATGTCAAAATCTCCTATCAGCAATATATATAATAATGCATGTAACATATATTTTGATATAAAATTGTGGCTAATGAGAATCAAAAAAAAAAAAAAGAAAAGAAAATTTGATTTAAGATCGTAACTTACCATAAAATTAGAGGTAAGGATTTGTTGGGTTAGGTAGTTAATGATGTTTTGAAATTAATAGAGACACGAAAAGATAATAATTACCATAAGGGACGTACACAACCATAAAATTAGAGGTAAGGATTTGTTGGGTCGTATTCCTACTTGATGGAATCGTAACCAGCCCATAGCCCTACTGCTTTAAGGCCCGACAGTGTTATTTTCAAGCTTTGAGCTATGGAAAGCATTTGGTTGCTATCATTTCATGTTATAATATTTAAAAAAAAAAAAATAGTAATTGAATGTTTGATTTATTATTGGACCAAGTAATTGGACAAAAGGCCCTTTAAGTTATTAAAAAGAAAAAACTAAAAGTTTAACGTAATATATTTTATTATACAAAATTTTATTTCACAATGTGGTTAAACATATATAACCCTGCAACAAATCTTTTTCTATGCCCAAATCATTGTCATTTGCCAGTTGGTACAATCTAGGTCAAGCCAAGCTCAATTTCAATGCGTTCTCTCGTCATGGCAAATCCATATCCTATTTTGTATTGTCCATACAAAATATAGTATAAGAGAAGTGCATTGTACTATTCTCGATATACTATATTATCATGCCTTCCATTAAACTTTCCTGTTCTATGAACCAACTACTACCTAATAGCAAGAGTTACCGAGTTTAATTCCATGTTGAAACATATCTGTAATCAGTTTGCTGTTTTGTCTTGTTGAGAGAGATGAGACATTCTCATCTCCTTACTAATTAGAGCTAAAAATGTACAAGTAAGTTAAATACGTCAATCCTATCCAACCTATTTTGATTAGTAAATTAAATGAATCAATCAATTTCAGTTAACTTTATAAATAGGTCAAAATTTTGCTAACTTAATCCAACCCATTTTAATTAATAAATTAAATAAGTCAACTCACAAACTTTTTTTATGAAATTGATTGTCAATGAATCCAAATTTTTTTATTCACTTGTGGATGTATACACAGCTTTTTGGAGTTATATAGCAAATCGAAGACTTATTGTGTCGTATTTACTAATATCATCCTATATTTTTTTAGTAATTCTCTCCAACCAGCAAAGTCATAACTTGAAAAATATTCCTCACTAAAAAAGTATGCCGTAACAAAAGTGTTTGACCCATGGTGAAAATTCACCTTGCAACCACATGCAAATAAATATATTGGATAAAAAACGAATCAACAAATAAATAATATAAAATGAAACTTACGTCCAGCGCAGCCAAATGAATGAAATCAACGTGTATGATTACAAAATTAAGCATTAAGTGGCAATCACTTGAAGACAAAGGTTATAATAACAAAAGATGTTAAAGTGAAGACCAACAACTGATGCATTGAAAAACATCACCTAACTCATTTTAGAAAAAAAGTTAAATAGACCAATTAGCAGGTGAAAACCTCGATTGCACACCTTCATTTTTAATACTAGTTGACATAGGTTTCAAGAGGTTAAGGACCTTATCCGGTCCTTAAACATTTTAGGGTTTTTGATTAAGATTTCAAAAGACTCAATTTTTTTGTAATTTTTAAGTGTTATTTTTGTCAAGAGTTTATATTATAAGCCATGTATATAATATAAATAAACATTAAAAACTCCACAAATATCAGGTCCTTAAAAAAAAAAAAAATTCTTGAATTAGGGATACTGCATTTAATGTGACTCCACTATGATAGTACGATTAAGAGCCCATGATTAGACCGTGTTAAGAAAAAATTGGAAGTATATGTCCTTTCCGTGGAGCATGAGCCCATACCCAAGTATGCATCTCATTGCAGCAAATTATCGTATGATCGTAATAATGAGACCCCATTATTGAAAGTCATAGCACTATTTTATTTGCATGGTTGTAATAAGATTGAGTATTGCCCACGAGCCCCCCCAACACCCAAGAGTAAGTACAGGCACCTGTTTGTAATAGCAATTCTACATTTTATAAGTACATGAAATAGTAATTTTATTTTTGGCCTATTTTTAATTAATTACTTGAATTCTAAAATTGTTAATTTCGATATCTAATTGAATTTTCTATTATTAGTGTTGATACTTGAACTAACTTTGTTATCTTCCATTACATGATGTAGCATTATATACTATAAGGTGTGCATTTTCTTGTTAAGAAACAAAAACACAACAAAGAATTAAACATAGCCGTGTGAAAAATCATAAAAATAAAATAAAAATGCCAAATTAGCTTGTAAGTAATATTTTAATATTCCTCAAAAATTAGCCAAATTTATTAAAATAAAATTAAAAAAAATATGAAAAAGAACAACTCTCTCTCATCTCCACAATAGCTATCTCATTTCATTTTGTAAAATTTTTTTCTCTCTTTTTAAGTTATTAATACATTATTTCGTGCATGCACGCGCTTGAATCTTTTGAATGTCCCTTGAAATAGTAAATCGAGTCCCTCGCTCTAATACATGACTCACAGAGTCGATCTTGTTGAATTTTCTTGAGAGCACTCGTATTTTGGAACTTCAAATTGTTTTCATTTTCTACGTTACTTAATCGGATCCGGAGGCTTAAAAGTTAAACAATCTTTCTCCTGCAGTGAAGGTTCCACGTACTCCACACGTCCCATGCACCCACTTTAGCACAAACATGGTAGATTGTGGTGCTACGTCACCGGAAGGGTCGAAGACCCATGATTCGTCCATGAATATTAAAAATGTTGTCACTCACATTTTGCAATTCCTAGTCATCGCCCTGTTTCTTTGCATTTAATTAGGGGGAAATTTCCCCCAGACGTGGAGATTCTTAATTGAAACAGGAGCAATACATAGGTAGCCGTAGCCCATTATTTTTATGTAGTATACTTATGAAAATAGTGGAATCGTATTGAACATGTGACACGTACAAATAATAGAATTCTTATGAATTATATCTTCAGTAAAGAGTGTTGTTAAAAATAAATAAGCCAATGATTTATGTACTCTCTTTTTTTTTTTCCGTTTAAATTGACCCTTCATGTTCCCAACAGATAAAAACAGATGATTTGGCGCAGCTTCACGAAATGCTTTTGGACGGCACTTTTTTTCATTAGTTGGCTGTCAGGTTCTGATGAAGCTATTCGCTTATCACTCCACTTTTGACATGGATCAGTTGATATATATAATAGAATTACATGGAGTAATGATGATGGATAGGCTGATAATATTTGCCGAAATCATTTGTCGAACAACCTATTGGTTGTTAACTGTTTTTATTTTTCAAACGCTTATATAGAGTTTGGTAGTTATTTTCCATGTATTATAACTTTTTTTGAATTACATTAATTGTTTTGCTTGCACTTTCTTACTATTTTTTTTTTTTTTTTTTTTGCGTGCGTTTTCTTTTTAATGATTGTTTTATTATTACATTTGTGTTCCATGGAAAAATTCAACGCAAGTATTAATATTTCAATATTAAGTGCAATTATGGACGGTTGGAATAGGAAATTATCCTGTAGTTTCGATACAACTAGAGATGAGAAGTTAATCACCAATCTATTCCTAAGCATTATTTGATTTAAACTTATGTTTCTTGATATGTTGGTGATCTTATGATGCCAAATGTTTTGCCTAGAGCCAGAGTCTTTTATTTATAATCACACAAAGCATATTTTAGTACTTAGTATGCTACTTATCTCCAATATCTCCACTATATCAAACGATTTTAGCTTTAAATGGTTCTTTTTAACCATTGCGTTTCCTTAAATTTTATTGAATTTAGTATGATCAAATATCTCCATGATTTTCTTGTTATAGCCCAATTTTTATTGTTGTGGTCATACCTGGTTTGTTTTTGGATGACTTGAGCGTACTCTGCCAAGTTAACTCTTTCGCTTTGGTTCCATGACTCCACAGCATCCTAGCTCTTTTTTTACCCACTCGGACATTTTAGCTCTTTGCTTACTTTGATCCACTTGAAAAATGGATACTCTAAATTTATCCTAATACTTTAGCGTGTTACTTCATTCTATTCTCAAGCAATTTCGAATAATGACATATAGCTATGATAATAGATAAAAAAAGATTGGGATATTAACAATTTTGCTTTTAATAATGGATGATAGTGAGACTGTGAGAGGTAATACATCATCCGTCACTGGCGGCTTCTGTCTGCTTTACCGCATCCAACCACCTTTGGCTTTGGCTCTTTTTACCAGGCAATTCTAGTATGTGAAACTATTACAGTGACATTCGTGCAAAAGTTGTTTTCAATAAGATTTTCGACGAACCAAACAGTAGACACACTTTGCTTCCGTATTAGGTTTTACATTTTCCTCGATATGCTTCATGTCTTACTCCTGAAATGACCCATTTCCTATACGGACGTGACCTTATCATAAGTTAGGTAAACGCTATTCACTGTTGAAAAATCTTTATAGTGCAAGTGCAAATATGTGGCACCCTGCAATGGGGATAATTTGTGTGGTCCCAGTTATTGTAGGCCAATTCTTTTAGTGACTATATAATTGTCAAATCCAATATATATATATATATATATAATATATGGGAAAGTATGCACAACGCATTTACTTAGCATAAATTGAAGTGTGTTTTTTGATTTTTATATTTGAAGTAAAGTAGTTAAATCATATACTTAATCAAAATTTTAATTATTAAGTTTATTATCTTTGTCATCTTCTCTGGCATCTTCCATACCACTTATACTCTTCAGCTAATTATAAATGTCCATTATATCACTATTTCTAAAGATAATGTACTAATTATTAAATTTGACAAATTAAAAATTGATTGAATATGATGTTAACCAATTTCAAACTTTAGATCAAAATTTAACAAACAAAGTTCGTTGCATATATTTCTAGTTAAAAAAAGTCCAATTGGGCATATGACATCATGAATAAAATTGGGGGTAAAAAAAAAACGAAAAATTGGCTAAGACTTAGCTTGATTTAGGCGTATTCAATAAAGTTTAATTTGGTTTGATTGAGCTAATAGAATCTCTTTGCTTCTAAGGTGTTGTTGATAGGATTCTATTAATAAAGATGAATTGGATTAGGCCTTAAGAGATCTATAGATAAGTCTGTAGCACAAGATATAGTAAGGGGCGCCGAGATATTATTTGACGTAGACACTCCGATATTTAAATCAGTAAGTGCTTAAGAATGAAGGAAAGTGTAAGAGAATTAGAAAGTTAAAGTACTTAGGGATTGTTAGAGTGTATGAAAATAGTTTACCATTGGTAGCATCCTGCTATTTATAGAGGGGGGTTGAAGAGGATCTAAGAGTACATCTACACGTAGAGGTATCCATTAAGCCTGGAAAATGAGGGTCATGGTAACAGTTATGTCCCATGAGTTTAAGGATTGGGTAGTTAACCAAGTCAAACCTTATCCAATTGCATCTAACTTGGGGCTAAGTTTGGGATAGTGCGGTACATGTCTTCAAGCTTGCTAAGCCCTCATGTTGGTTGAATATGAGGCTAATTAGGTTGACCATGGAATCAATTAGGTTAGTTAAGGAGAGATCACTTTATCTCTAAGTCTAGATAAATCGATCCAAAGAAAAAATAAATTAATGTAAGTTAAGGAATTCATATCCAAAATCTCTTATCAAGATAAGATATACACTTGACCGATATATATAGATTAGATACTTTTTATACATCTTTTGGCCAATGATGCTTCTCATACTTCATAAATGAAAGTTTTAGCCAATAGCAAATATATTTTCATCACAACGGATTAATAAATATGGATAAAGTTTACTTTCAAACTCCTTTGATATTCTCATTCATATTAGTATAGGTTATGCGCTACTGTATAGTGATAATAATATATGATATATAATATGTATGAAATATTTTGCATATATATATATATGTATGTATGTGTATATATCTGTGTGTATATATATATAATCTATTGAGCTCCTTTAGTATCTTACATATATTAAAAATATATCTCTATTTACCCCTTTAATGTTTCAAAGGAAGCTTTTCTCCCGCTATCCAAAACGTTTGATAAGATAATTTCTCTTCTCGACTTTTTTCTCCCATCTATCATCAATGTATGGAATAACGGGTTACTTACTTTGTATCCAGCATCTTTTACATGGAAGTGAGTAAGATGCCTTTGGTACCTCATATAGTTAAAAATATTGTAACGTTATCATAAATAAATGAATGAATACAAATGGAAATATTACAATTGGCTTAAAAAATATAATTGAAAAAAAAAAAAAGTTACAATTACAGAGGACTATATTCCGCGCTGAAGACAAGCTTGTCTTACATGTATCGCACTACATATTCGGCGAGACAAGGGCAGCAGCCGAATTCAAGTAGACTTTTGGAGCTTCTTTTGACGTCAGCAAACGTGAAAAAAGGTAGATATTCACGAGCTGATGTATGGTCACAATCCAAAGTGAAGGAAGGAATGAAATATCATTTTATCAATACCTTTAAATAATTCCATTCGTATAGACAGATATTTAAACCATTAAAGATATATCTATTCCTATAACTTTTTAAAAAATATACATATATTACCTATATCATCACCGTTAAGACTTATGAAATCATTGTTAAAGGGTTCATAAATGATTAATTTTGATTCTTTAACAACGATTTAGGATATATCACTATAAGAAAAACTACAAGTCCAAAATTGGTAGCCCTTGATCAATAGTTGTTCTAATTGCCGATTGGTAATAGCAATTTCAAATTTTAGTACATATGTGTAACAACAATTTTGTTCCTATTGAAATGATAGCTTGTATGTTAAGAATATTTTATAAAATTAACGTATAAAGGACACCCGCAAAATACTTATTGCCATCACAGTATGTCCAATTACTGATAATTCAAAAGTACTGGGTATACTACAATTACAAAGTGCATTTAGCGAAATTCTTTTATTTTTCAAATTCTAAAAGAATGGACCTTTTTTAAATACTTATTAACAATAGAATTGTTATATATAAGTCGACAACTGTAATAAGTATTCATAATCCACTTCTAATTTATAATCTCTTTCCCTCTATTTTCTTGTATTATGTATTTATTTTCCTTTTTAAAGTTAAAGATGTGTGAAGGCATATTTAGAATTTAGACGGTTCATCTGTAACTAACTAATAGCTTTAAGCACACTTATTGTCCATCAGAATTATATTTCTTGAACCAATCCAGGTTTCGGTAAATGGAAAAGGAAAAAAAGAGCAAAATTTTCCAATGTTTCGTGCTTTTGTGTAATTTCTCGAGAAAGTTAATGTAATTGGTACTAACAACATACACGAATGTCCTATGGCATTCCCCTAAAAGTGGATTAGCACATTTTGTGTACTGCGTAAATTATATATAATTTGTTCCAACACCATGAGGATCTATAAAATTGGAGCATTGCCAATACTTGTATTTTAATGTGAAAGGAAAATATATTAAAAAGAACGTGAGGAGGAGGAGCTTTGCTTTAACGAACTTAGGTGGGAGTATTATACTAAGCATTCCATTAGCAGATAACTACCTCGCTGGAAGACATTTTTATAAGTTTAAAAGAAAATTTTTTGACATATTTCAATATTAATTGCATACCTCGTGATAAAAAGAGTTTATGAAAAGACTTAAAAAAAAAAAAAAAAAAAAACCTTCTTTATTTAATCTCTTATTAAGTATGGGACACTCTCGATAACCTTTTCTATATGTTAATTAGTATTATCAAAAACTGGGGAAGGACTTCACTCAATTCGAGTTTAATTTTGGATCGAACCCAACTTTTCTCCGTACTCTTATTATTAAATCTCACAATACTGTTATTAATAACAAACGAACATATCAACCGCTCCACACTTGACCCTAACCCATCTTGAAGGAACAAAAACTTCGGAACATCGGAACCTCATGTACGTCGAGTGGAGATCTAGAGAAAACCCACTAAATGCCCACGTTTATCATTTTTTTTTTTTTTCTTTAGTTGCCCTAGGAGACTTCTGTTTTAAATTTGTCAGGATATGCCTTTTTGTTATGTCCACTATTGTCCCGATAAATATCAATTCTCCATGATGACAAAGGCCAAAAGGCCACCAGCATTTTCTAGAGATTAGTGGTAATCATCCAAGGCCATTATCGGTAAATCGTGATTGATGTCATGTTGGTTAGATCCTATGTTGATAGCTGAGGCTGTCTTGAAGTTACTAATTTATGACTATACATGTCTAATGTTTTCGAGGGGTGACTTAGGAAGATAACTAATTGACATAAAAAATGAAAAAAAAAGTTATTAATCCAACTGATCAATAGATACACAGAATTAAGTGTGAGTCCCAGAAAAATTTTGATCGGTTTCTACCTAAAGTGTTTGAACTTATACTACAGTATTCCACTTAAAAAATCGCTTTATCTCTCTCTCCTTTATTCTCACAGAGTAGAGCGTCGACCATTACATGTCCGTCCTTTCCATATTAACCAATGCTATCATTTCTTCTGCTACACTTCATCCTAGTTCATATTTGAATATTTGCAATCTATCATCTATCTATATGAATATAAGTCCAGTGAAGTTAATCCTTTCTTATGTAGGTTTCTTGTTATGTGTTTATTTTAGTATCTCCTATCTCTTCCATTATTGCTTAATAATTTTTTTTTTATTACAAGAAGATCTCACTTTTTTTTTTTTTTTTGGAATAATGGTATCATTTTGTTATTGAATCTTTAAGGTTCTCAGTTTATTTCACTAGTATGATATGCACTTAGTTTACATATTCTCACTAAATGAAATTCATATTCCAAAGAAAGAAAAGGCATTGTGTTATATATTGACACATGAACTATTTATGATCAAATGGTTCGATTTGCTAAAAAAAAATAATAATATCAAGGACTTGGCATTAAATTTTACTTATTCTATACATCTAAATATATCTTAAAGTCAGAACTCAAATAAAAAAATTGCATTCATATATCTCTTTGTTTCTCAAAATGGATTTCTCATCCTTTCTAGTCTATAATAATTAATAAAAAATGAAAATTACACTTTATATACCTGTATTTTTATACCTTTTCAATTTCTATACACGTATCTTTTACAATTTGCGTATATGTTTTACTTATCTATGCATACATTAATTAACAAACACATGTCAACTTTTGATTGGTTTTCATAACTAATTTATTGAAAATAATAAAAAAAATTCAAAAATTCAACAAAAAAGGGATGAGAAATGGCAAGAAAGGAAAACAATAAAAGAAGCGCCTTTCCTATACCAAGAAGTAGCTGACCACCACTTAGGTAGGGTTAAGTTCTTACAAATCTTCAAAATGATGGCTAGCCATCTAGCCCTAAGGTTGCTTGTAAGGTCAATGGTATATGATCCAATCACGACCGCTACTACAAGTAGGTGGTTTGTCTCAATCAGGTTTAGCCTACTAAGATTCAGATCCTCTTACTTTTGCGCCTTTCATTTTCCCCCCAATTTACAATGGTACAAACTGTTTAAATTCTTGAAATACATAAAACCTCTATAAATTAATAACGTTGGGACTATGAAATTTTATTAATTCAAAGAGGTATTAATTAATTAATAATTTATTAATTTAAGATTGCTATTTTTATTCAATGAATATAAATTTAATTATAAAAAATTCATTATATATCACTAATATATATATATATCATATTTCATGAATTGATTTAAAAAGAAAATTAATTGTACATATATATATTTATGAAAATAAGTACATAAATGGTATTCATTGTCTTTAATACTTAAACAATATTTGTTGTATTGACTAATTAAATAAAATTCAATACAAGTCACTTGCATCTATGGGTTTATGTACTAGAATTAAATACATTCAACTTATAATAATGAAGGGAACTACTATATAAACAACATAAAAAAGAATTCTTAAAATCATACCCAACAATTACTTCTCATCTAAAAGGTGTCCAGATATCAACCATAACCAATCAAATACGTATAACAATGAAAAAGTTAGAGGTAAAATCTACCTAAATTTAAATTTAAGTAGAAACAAATAATAATAAATTCATATTTTAGTAAATTATCTTCGTTATATTTTTAATTTCAGAAAATTATTAATTTATAATATTGACAAGATTATAAATTTATATAAGGGTCTTCTTAAAAATTATTATCTTAGTAGTTTATTAAAATTACTAATTTTGTAAATAGGTCCAAGTTGGAACTGAAATAATAATATTATTTTAGAAATGTTATTAATTTATAGAAGTTTAATTGTGTGATGTGATATTAGTATAATGTCAACTTTATATAATTTTAATAATTATTTACACTAAATAATATTTTAAGAGAGTAAATTAATAAATACTGAGAAAACAAAAGATGGAAAAATCCTTATTCTACAAAGATACGAATAGAGGGAAGGCGAGATGATAGAAGTAAATGCTAACTTTTTAGGCTTTGTTCGGTAGCAAATTTGATTTGTCAAATCTTAAGTGTGCGTTTAGTTCATCGAATGGAATAAGCCTGTAATAGAATAAACATTTATCATGAATTGAATAAACCTATAGTAGATATTACATAGTTTACTTAGATAAAAAAGCATATTAGGAATATAGTTATAATATAGAAAAAAATGTCAATAACAGCTTCTTCTACTTCATCTTTCTTCCTCTTTCTCTAAAAGGTTAATAATATGAGAAAGATAAGCACCCAATCCTTCCTTCTCTCTTTCGCTCTCTTGTTTATCTACCAATCTATCATCTCTCTCTCTTTTCTCTGTCTCCCTTCTTCCTAATGATTTTCTTTTTCTCTCCTTCTCTTTTCTCTCTCTTCCTTCTTCCCAACGATCTTTTTTTCTCCATCTGTTTTTTCCATCTTTTTGTTTGATCAACACATGTTGCTTGTGTTATTGTAGCGTCGAATTTAGGTTTAGTTCGAGTGTATAGGTTGGTGGTGGTCGTTATTTGTGCTACTATGGAGGTCTAGATCTAGGTGTAGTTTGAGTGGGTAGGTCAATGGTGGTCATACTAGTTCAAATGGGTGGGTCGATGGTAATCGTAGTGGTTCAAGTGGGTGGGTCGATGATGATCGTAGTGGTTAAAGTAGGTAGGTTGATATGGTTTAAGTGTTGATCATTATTTTTGCTATTGTAGCAATCATTGTTTGTACTATTATGGTGGTTTAAACCTGAGTATGGTTCAAGTATATGGGTCGGTGGTGGTGGTTATGGTGCTGGTGTTGGTAGTTGTTATCGGCATTTCGTTTGGTTGTGGTGTAAGTAGGTCGGTGTGGTGGTAGTTATGTTAATGAGTGTGTGGTGGTTGTGTGGTCAGCGAAATTTAGCTTGTCATTGGCAAAGAGGATGGCGATAATTGTTGTTAGTGTATTGGTGGCCAATATTGATAAACATAGAAGCAATAAGGGATAGGGAAAGAGTAAACGGAAAAAAGGATATTTTAAGGAAAAATTTTTATAAGATGAGAATTAAGATTCTTTAGTTGATGGAAAGAATACCTATTACACGAAATTGAGTAATTAAGATTCTCAGGAATCATGATTCCAGGACTTTAAATCAAACTAAACAATGTAATACGGAATAAGGAGGAAATGAAGATCTCATTCCCCCAAAGAGAACATGCAGTAAATATATGATGCAAGCAAAATTAAGATCGTTGCAGAACTACAACAGAATGCCGACATGCAAAGATTAGATTAAGCAACCATTAGATGAGTTAGTAAGGGGAAAGGCTCCATTGGAAATAATTGGGCAAAAGGATTCCTATGTGGTAGATAAAAGAACAAATCATAACATATGAGCATTGTAGCTATTTGTGATAGCTATCTTAACATAATAAATTAATCATTAAACACGATATCTCATTTATAATGAAACTTTTCCACCTTAACATTGATCCTCTATCAAAAAAAAAAAAAAAAACTCTTTCTTGGTACCCACAAACCCATTTCCCTCTTTCATTCTTTACCACACCACCATCACTGTTTATCAAGGTGAATTTAGATCATCTCAATTTACTTTCTTTCAATTGTTTTAATTTAAAAATTAATGGTTAAAATTATTTTATTTTTGAAATGCTTTATGATATCATGATATTATATTTTTCTTTTTAATTTTAACAACAAATTACACACGACAATATATTGAGAGGATAAATTAAAATACGTTGAGGATCCATTTCATGCCAAGGTAGCTAATTAAATTAAGAGTATAATTTTCATTGGTAAAGCTTTTGGCATTCTCTTTCCTTGTGCTTGACATTTATAAACAAGGTCGGGACTTCTTTATGCTCATCTTGGCTCAACTGTGGGAACAAAACGATAGTGTTTCTAGGATAAGTTACTGTATGAATCATAATTAGTTGAAAATTAATACATATTATCCTCCTATGCAACAAATATGTACAATAGGTATATTGCAAAAGCGTGTTCCTTCTCAACATCATTAAAGTAACTATACTCAGCAGACCGAAATCGCCAAAAAAAAGAAGGGGAAGGGGGGGTTGGTGTAGTGCAATCTTTTTCCTGTTTCTGAGTGTGTCCACTTAACAGTCTCGTAAAGTGTGGTACGTCTAGGACAAGTTAGTGGCTACATCTGTTCTGTTGTGTTTTTTGTTGTTTTACTTTAGCACTATGGGCAAAATATTAGCCACGTTTTATTTCCCCCTCACTTACTTATGTCCAAAATACGGAAAATACTTACATTAGCACGGTTAGGGGGAAAAAAACTCCCTTGGACTATTAGATAATAGATATCCGACAATAAATATATATATAATATTTATTATATATATGTATTGATTATATGCGATAAAATATTTATAAACCTTGCATCCACAAACCTATACTAGATTATTAAAGAAAGGATTTTATTAGTCCTATAACATTATGTATTGGATTAATGACTAGTACTGTTATGCAATAAACGAAGCATTTTTCTTAAAAAAAATGAAAAGAAAAACTCATTTAAAAATTATTTAACCATTTTAAAGGTTACTTAGAGGTATATGTGTATACACTTAGCAGATACATATAACTTTCCAAATACGCTAAGTTCTATTTTTATGTTATGTATCATGGTACAACGACACCATATTTGGCATGAAAGACAGAATCGGAAAGGGAAGGGGAAGGGAAGTGAATGAAAAATGCAATTTTTAAGACACTTTCTATTATTTGGGAAACAATGAAAAGAATTTTGGATAAAAAGTTTTTCATAGAACCCATCAAATTATATTTCTCTTCAAATTGGACATTCTATCTCTTTCCTTCTCTTTATTACCCAAACACAAGGGAAAAAATTAAAATATTTTAGTATCTTTTTCCGGCCACAATCTTTCCTTTCTATTTTATTCCTTCAGAATCCCTTCCTTCCTCCCAAACAAAGCGTAAACGTCGCATCTTTAAGATATGTCCTAACAGTATCCTACGTCATTCTTCCATTCCGCTCCCCCATGTTAACCCCACTAGACACTGTACTCTTCCACGTGGTTCCAATTTTGCCTTCTCTTCCCCCCCCCTGGCCTACCCCTAGCTCTCTCTCTCTACATAAACCCCTCGTCCCCTCCAAATTCTCTCTCAGACCAAACATTTTCTTCTCTGCTCAATCAAGAAGACAAGAACTAGTCTCTTTCTCGTCAACTAGCTATTATTCCAATCGCCAAACACTAACATGACAATCATCGACTACTCCGAGCAGCGTGCCCTAGCCGTGTGGCGCACCTGCCTCGCCTCTGCCTTCCGGGCCACCTTGGCCTGCACCATTATCGGTGCGGTTACTCTGTACAGCCCCGAAGCCTTCCAGCGCCAGGTGGCAGTCCCTGCATTCTCCTATGTAACCGCTGTTCTCATTGTAACCGATGCCACACTT
Organism: Lumnitzera racemosa; assembly: GCA_024138005.1. Taxonomy (NCBI): domain Eukaryota; kingdom Viridiplantae; phylum Streptophyta; class Magnoliopsida; order Myrtales; family Combretaceae; genus Lumnitzera; species Lumnitzera racemosa. Next base: position 93,809,929 of record JAMXBC010000009.1, read on the forward strand.
GGTGACACCCTACGTGGGTGTTGGCTAGCTCTATACGCCACCGCTCTGAGTGTAGGGCCGGCCATTCTGAGCCTATGGTTCATAGGGCCCAAGCAGTTGTCGAGCGGCATCACGGCCCTTGTGGTGGCCCTGGCGGCATTTGTGGTGGTGTTGCCTGAGAACTTGCACTTGGTAGCAAAGAGAATTGCGTTAGGGCAAATAGTTTTGATTTACGTTGTAGGTTACGTTAAGAAAGAGGAGGTAGATGCTGTCATGCATCCAATCCACGTGGCAGCATCCACGGCCGTTGGGGCTTTTGCATGTGTTTTGGCTTTGTTGCTTCCGTTTCCGAGGTTGGCCGTTCACGAGGTAATAACTACGAACTATTGTATATAATTTGTCGAGAACTTGAAATCTTATAATTCAATCAAATATCATACACATAATTTCGGAATTGGGATCGAAACTCTCCCTTTACCTTCTCGATTTCCATCAATTTTAAAGAAAAATAAAGGTGATGGAGTGCATAAATTTAATTAACCATAAATTATAAAACTCACTCCTTTTAAATATACTTTTCACGTAATGTTATGTGATTGGGCTTGATTGAATGGTAAAAATGTTTATTTTGTTAATAATTATTGGATATGGGTGTGAAGATTAGGTATAAATAAATCATTATTAGCTATCTAGCTCATATATTCTGTCTTCTTATAATATGTGCTTTGCCTACGTAAATATTCGCTCGTGTACTAAAGCAACGGTCTACATGAAGTTTCTTTTTTTTTTTTTTTTTTATAACACAGGAGAACCTTCATAGAGAATATTCGTTGGCTAGAGAAATTTGATGTTTATGATAACGTATAATATATTTTGTTGATAATTTTAACTAGTATTCTGAAACAAAAGTAAACAATCGTATTTCTTCTCGTCAACTTTGGTATACGTATGATGATGATCATCCACTGGAAAAAGGGGGGATTTCCGTTTAATTATATAATCGTCCGGACATATCCTGATATAATAATAATGCAACAGGTGAGCGAGAACTTCGAGCTGCTTGCTGAAAATGCTTCAGACAGGATGCAGTCATACGTGAAGGCATGTTGTGCTGCGGACAAAACAGCAGCTCAGTCATGGATGTGTCGATCCAAGTGTTTGGCTCATGCTGGAAATAAGTTTCTCCAAAATATCAAACGCTTCCAGGTGAGACACCGAAGATCAGAGCTCAGCTTCCCCTTGTGAAGTGAATCCATGCATGCATGCATTCCTAGTATTTCTCGAACATTGTCGTCCACCATCATCATCAAGCATATTGGTGGAAATAAAGAGATTCTCTTTCCGTTACTAATTAACTATGCTAAAAGGTTCTTTAACGGATGACGGTTCGGAAGCTTCAACGGCAGTTGGGCATATAAATGTACATTATTTTTTTTAGTTTAGGAAAAATAAAGCCGTGTTTTGAGAGTTTCCACATGTTTCTACGCCTAATTAATAGTTTCAAGGTGAAATTGCTATTTACGAAAACAAATAATTTATGATAGATAGGATAAGCTTCTATTATCTTCCACATTATTAACTTTCATCACGAAATTAAAAATAATAATAATAATAAGTATAATGTATTTAGCCTATGTTCATACACTTTCTATGCAAAGATGTATATCAAATACGCTGGAGAAGGTCCGTTTTAATTTATCCAACCCTCATATTCAAGCATTCAAGTGTGGTCCGCTTTTTACTATCTTTTGATTTACTAGCCCTAAAAATGTTGTGAAAGATTCCTTGAGCTAGATAAAAATTTTCTTAAGTTTAATAGTTAAATTTTTTTTTAATGCGGAAAGTACAACAAAATCCTCAACATTTATTTCATTTTCTATTTCAGTTTTCAATATTTTAAAATTTTCATTTAAACTCTTAACGTTTGTAAAAGTTTATAAATAAGTTTTTTTACTGATGGTGTTAGATTTTAAATTGAAAAAATATAAAAAGCCCTCAACATTTATTTCTTTTTCTATTTTAGTTTTTAACGTTTCAAAATTTTCATTTAAATCCTTAACATTTATAAAAATTTACAGATCGATCCTTTCAACCAATAATATTAAATTATTATTTTACATTGACATGTGGCAAGATTCTATTAGTCTAAGTATTTCCTTTATATAACTAATATAATAAAATATTAAAATTAATTAATTAAAAAATTATACAAAAATATTAAAAAATAATGAAAATTTATCAAAAAATTGGAAAAATGAAGAATAAAAAAAATTGCTAAATTAAGAAAAATTACTGAGATAATATAAATAATAATATGTATATATATGTACTTAGATACATGTATATATTAATATTAATATTAAACTAAATTAATGAAAGTTGTTGGCCTCTTTATGCCCTTGGATGGTCGAGTTTGCTTATATATATATATATATATATTTTTTTTCATTTTTGTAATTTTTTATTTTATTAATTTATTTTAAAATTAATATTAATATATATGTATATAAATATATCATCTTAGTAATTGTTTTTTATTTCCAATTTTTCAATAATTTTTCATTATTTCTTAATATTTTTCTATAAATTTTTTAATACCTTAATTATGTTTAATATTTTATCATATTATTTATTTAGAAATATATGGACCAATAAAATATTATTACCCGTCAATATATAAATGATAGTTTAATGTCATTAGTTAAAAGGACTATTTATAAATTTTTACAAACATCGAAAAATTAAATAAAAACTTCGAAATATTAAGTACTAAAATAAATAAACGTTGAGGATATTTTTGTATTTTTTTAATTTAAAATCTAATACTATCAATTAAAAGGACTTATGTATAATTTTTGTAAACTTTAAAGATTTAAATAAAATATTTAAAATATTAGCGATTTAAATAAAAAGTGAGCTAAACACCGAGTACTTTTTTATACTTTTCTCTTTTTTTATCATACAGTTAAGTGACTAACGATTCTTTATTTGATTAATAGGGAAGCGTTCAATGGGAGCGAATTCCTTTGAAGACATGGAAAAACGATGCTGTCTCCGAAGACAAATTGCAAAAGTTAGATCTACATTTAAGGGGAATGGAAATTGCTTTAGCAAACGCTTCTTTTCCACTAAAATTGCCAAACGATGCTCTCAAAGACGATCTCCATTCACTAGAAGAGGATCTTTCCCAAAAAATAAAAAAATCCAAATGTTCATCACAATCAAGCTCAGAAGAGATAGTGAATCCATCCCAATCCCTCTACTCAACTCCAATCTCAGTTTCACAATTGCCCTCTCTCTTCTTTTTATTTTGCACGAAATCACTTTCCTCGATGTACAATGATGCTACGTGTCATGATTCCAATTCAAGCCCAAAAGGCACTAAATCGTTCGCATATGGGCTTTCGTTTAGAGGAATTTGGAACACCAAGAGGCTCATGCCAGCCCTGAAGTGCTCGCTTTCATTGGGCCTTGCGGTATTATTGGGGCTCATATATAGTACACCTGATGGTTATTGGGCCGGGCTTCCCGTGGCCATAAGCCTTGCTTCATCAAGGGAGGCTACATTTAAAGTGGCCAACGTAAAAGCCCAAGGAACCGTCCTAGGGACCATATACGGCGTCATCGGAATGTTTCTATTTGAAAGGTTCTTGCCAATTAGGTTCTTCGCACTTATTCCATGGTTCATCTTGACAAGCCTTTTGAGGAACAGCAAGATGTATGGTCAAGCAGGGGGGGTTTCGGCAATAATTGGGGCAGTGTTGATTCTAGGAAGAAAGAACTTTGGGCCTCCAAGTGATTTCGCAATAGCAAGAATTGTAGAGACTTTTATTGGGCTTTCCTGTGCCATTTTGGTTGAGCTGGTCATGAGGCCCACGAGGGGTGCAACATTGGCTAAACAAAAACTCATCGAAAGCTTTGGAGTGCTGGCTGAAAGCGTTGACTCATTTAATCTTCATGATGACAGGGACAATTTTGGAAAGAAACTAAAAAGCTTGAGACAACAATTAAATGAGCTAAGTTCATACGTTGGAGAAGCAAATGTGGAGCCCAATTTCTGGTTTGTGCCTTTTAATAGCAATTGCTATGGTAAACTGTTGGTGTCTTTGTCTAGGATTTTGGATGTTTTACATTTTGGGGATCTTGCATTGAAATCCTTAGAACAAATGTTACAAGATTTAGGTGTGGGCTCTTGTTCAAAAGATGTCATGGTCAATAAGATAGGTAATGACATCAAGCTCTTCAAGGATGTTGTTGGGTCGTCAATCAAATGCTTTAAGGAAGTCACGTCTATGAAGTCGCTATCGATGCTTGAAAAAAGAATTGAGGAGAAAAATATCACTTGGGATCTTGAATTGGGAAAAGATCCTAATGCAAACATGATCGTGGCAACTTGTAATTCCAAAGACGATAATCATGAGAAGATTATGAGCTCTTATCTTCAACATTCACAAGAAGTTGTCGATGGAATCGATAGCGGTGAAGACAATAAAAATAAGGAGGCGATGAAGAGCGAAATGGTTTCAAATTTGTGTGCTTTAGGTTATTGTTTGAGCGGATTAATGAAAGAAACGGGAGAAATCGAAAGTTTCGTAGGAGAGCTAATTCAATGGGAGAACCCTTCAAGTCATGTAAACTTGTATGAAATTTCTTGCAAGATACGTGCATTGCAAAGTTAAATTTGTATATAGATCGTTTCAAAAGGCATTCCTTTGCTATGATAATTTCAATCGAGATAGCAATTGTTTGGTATGCAGTAAATTGAGAAAATAGAATAATAAACGTGACTATTTTCATTTAGTTATGCCATACATTGATGAGAAGGCCGTATTTATTTGCCTTTTTAGAATTACAGACCGGTGTTAATTAGTAGAATCACCTATAAATAAGTCCAGGAAAATTAAGTATTACTCTGGAATACAGAAGTAAGTTTTTTGGAGGCAGAAAAGCCCAAAACACTTCTAATGGAATGAATAAAAATAGATACTATTTTGTGGCTGCTGGGATTCGAGCCCAGGTCTCCACGGCCACAACGTGGAATTCTTACCACTAAACTACAGCCACATTGTGTTACTAAATATCATATAGTACGTTATTTTAAGAGTAAATTTATCCTTACAAATTTGATAAATATTTCATATTTATGCATATTTAAGATGCAAATAAATCATGTCAGAGTATAAAACTACTAGTTAAAATTAGAACTATCATCATAATCATATATATATATATATATTTGTATGTATGTAATCGTTTGATATGTATTATAAATAAATTTTTTTTTTTTAAAAACATTCATTAACGAATTAATTCTTAAATCATCGAGGATTTAGATATCACTTTTGTCAATGATTGATTGTCTATGCAAATTATAGCCAAATCAAAATGAAATCGATATCTGTTGAACCTAAAGTTCATTATCTGATTTTGATGAAAACAAAACAAACAAATGGTTAAATTAAGTATTATTCGATTATTTTGAGATAATGGAATAAGTTGACTTAGTTTGCTTAATGATTAAATATATCAATTATCTCTGCAAGAAATTTAATCTTTTAACGTAGTGATCAAATGATCTTGAAGTTATATTGTAAAGAGTATTCGTTCATTGTGCGTTAAGAGAATTTTCATGTGATATTTGACTTATCGGATTGACGACTAAAGAAAAAACCAGGCTGATGGTATAAAGCCTTAAAAAACATAAAGAAAAACTCATTGACCTTAAGGAACTGGCTCGCCGGTTCACTTGCCAATAAAGTAAATTTTACCAACTTACCGGTAAAATAAGAATAATAGCATATAGTATGTTATTTTAAGAGTAAAATTGTCCTTACAAATTTGATAAATATTTCATATTTATATATATTTAAGACACAGATAAATCATGTCAAAGTATAAAATTACATATTAAAATTAGAACTATCATCATAATCATATATATATTTGTATGTATGCAAGCATTTGATATGTATTATAAATAGATTTTTTTTTAAAACGTTCATTAACGAGTTAATTCTTAAATCAACGAGGATTTAGATGTCACTTTCGTTACTGATTGATTGTCTATGCAAATTATAGCCAAATCAAAATGAAATTGATATCCCGTACTTGATTGTTTTTGTTACAAAAATAAACCTTTTAACAATTAATCGGAGTATAATACCCCAACTTTAGCCTTGCAAATTTATCTAGAAAGAAGATTATATGGGTATGTTTGGCAAATTTATCTAAAAAACCATTTGCCTAAGATCGATTACTATTAAAAGAATATAAATATGGGTGAGTAGTAACCATATCGTATACACTTAAACTTTACTCTACCATGTAGGTTCTAGGTAGATAAAAAATATTATAGGATAAATTATGAGTAATAATTTTTTAAAACGTACTCTCACAAGATAAAATATAAATATTATATCAAGGTATCCTATATTCATCCTAAAACTTATACTCGAAGTATATAGAGTACAAATTTTAGGATATACCTACCCAAGAGTATTAATTGAATAATACTAATAAATAAAAAATTAATACTATTATTTTTTTTAATGTTAAAGAAAATAACAAGAAAATCCACCCTATAATAAAACTTTAAGATTATACACTCTTATACCATCTTGTCCTTCTCTCTTTCTCTTCTTTTTTTTTTTTTTTGATAAAACATTTTCTCTTTTTTGGCTATCTCATTTTTTAAGCTACTTTTTTTTTATCAATCATAATCTAGAAACGTATTAAAAATATCTCAGTATTTTATTAGAGTTATTCAACACATGAATTTTTTTATCATGAGTATAAAAATTTTGTAATTTGATAAAATAATTTATTTTGATAATTTAAAATAAAAAGAGAAAATAATAATTTAGCATAATCTAACCAAAATTTGAACGTTTCAAATTGTTAGAATATTCTCTATTATACCCATCAAAAGGTTTATATTGTTACAATTAGATATGTTGTAAATATAAAAACCTTTCAAATTATTAATATGTAGTCCATTAATGTAGGTATATATTTGAAATTAATTATGTGTCCACATAAATTTTAAAAGATAATAAAGTTAAAAAATAAATACAAGTTTCACAAGATATCATTTATCCTATAAAATTTACATAATACAATGTATAAGATGGTTTCCAAGTACTATAAAATAGGTTTCAAATATAAAAATTTGAAACTTATACCTATAGAATAAGCTATAAGTAAGAATAAGTTATAAGTAAGGAGTCATGCCCTACTCACCTTATAGTCCGCACCTTTAATAATAAATTACAATAATACATTTCAAGTAATTTATATTCTTGTAATTTATATTAGAAGTATGCATAAATCCATGCGTTCATAAATAAGAATAATTTAGAATTATTAAATGTGTGAAAAATTTACATGTTTACTATTAAAATGGATAAATATTATATAAAAACAAACTATACTAAATTGATTACATAAATACCATGTTAAAATCAAAAGTAATAAAAGAGGTTTTGCTTTTGTATTAAAAATGCAATATATATTTACTTTGTACTAATATCATATATAATAAATGCGACATAAATTAACACAAAATCAAAATACAGCCTCTAAATTTTGAACTCATAAGGTTCATAAATCGCATTTAGCGATAATATGTAATTTATTAAATTATAGCTTGTAAATAAATTTTTTTTAGCAAATTATAATATTGCATCTTATAGGTGTAATTTATCTATCATTGATATTTACATAATTAATTTTATATAATAACCTTTTTTCTAAAAATCAATAAACATATATTAAATCCTTGGACATGTAATTTTCACTATGTAGAAAAGTTTATTTTAAGATAAAAAGATACCCATTAGTTTCATAACTTTTTACATCTTCTATATTTTATATTGAAATAAATTTTATACTATACTGTAAAAGTGTATGATCAAACAAGTTACATTTGCTTCATAATTTAAATTCCACCAATAACAAATGAAATTGGACAATCTGATTGGACTAAATAAAAGAAATTCAAATAAATTCAAATTTACATTTCAACCTTAAATATTAATAATAAACTCGTTTAATGAGTCAGGAAAAAAAAAGTAATAAAACAAGACCATAAAAATCAATTCATATTAAGATAAAGAAAAATACAATTACAGCTCACAAAAACCTTACACGTGCGATGAAATCGGGCAGGAAGAGAAAAGGACATGATATTTTGGAAAAAAAAATCAATATATATTAAGACGAAGAAAAAAGAAAATTACAGCTCACAAAAACCTTGCACGTGCGATGAAAACAGGAAGAGAACTGGAATCGATACTTTGGCAAAAAAAAAAAAAAAAAAAGAGAAAAGAACCTGATGCCCCGAGACATGAGGAAGCTATCCAAGTGAAGTCCAGTCGAGTTGCAACAAGGAAAAAATAAATAAATTTGAAAATAGAAATGGAAAAAGAGCATCTTTGAGTTATATTCTTGTGCATTCTACACCAACAGAACCTTCTTCGCTCACACTTCGGTGCTACAATCAACGTACGTCCTTTTGTCAAACCCCAAATTTTTATTTTATCATCATCTAAAATAATATGGTATTTTCTATATTTTTATAGTAATAATATATATAGCACGTCTACTCCAGTCTCCTGATATTAAACCTCGGATCCCTAAAACCCAAATCTCAAAAACCATTTCTTTTTTATTCAAACTCGGTCAATATTCAACCTTCATTGTCTCTTGAGGTAAATTTCAATGTAAAGTTCGTTTCTTTTTCACTTTAACATTAATGGGTTCTTTTTTTTTCTTTTTTTTTTGCCTTAAATTTCCTTTTTTTTTCATAGGAATCTATGATTTGGTGGGAGTGATGTTTAAGTTATTTGTTAGGAAGGAGCTATCATTGTCCGTTTTCTTACTTTGCTTCAATACCAAGACTTCAGTTTGTTCAATCTTTTATTTAATGAATGACTCTGTACCAATTGAATAGTTTGGTAGCACAATGTTTTGATTTGGGCAAGGTTTCTTGGCTATAAATACAAGCATCTAATATCCAAGATTTGTAATACAAGGCACTTTTTGAGCAATTAGTACACTGTTTGTCGATTTGGATCCAATCAGGTACAGTATGTTCTTCTTTGGTTGCTTTGATCATTCGTTTCCGAGATTCAAACCAAATTCTTTTCCGGCTCTTTATCTCTTTTCTATTGTGATTCGCTGTGTAGATGGATGAATTGGAACAACAATATGCTGTTTAGATTAACGGCATTGAGCATTGCATTGCCTTGTGACTGATGACTATCTTTACTTTGTCTGTAGTGTGTATTAGTGGATGATCGTCTTTTATGCTTTATTGCTATACTGATTTTCTGTGTGGATACAGATCTAACGCAGAAAGATGGCTCAGAATGGTTCAAATGGAGATCACCAGACAACAAACAAACCACCTCCAACACCGTCTCCATTGCGTTTTTCCAAGTTTTTTCAGGTAAATATGTATTTCAAACCCATTATCGCATTAATTCCCTCTCCTACACCCCGATTGCTAATCTCGGAGATCTGCTATCATGATTATGTGTTTTTGGCGTCTGCCTATTTGACTGATTCATCATATCGACTTGAATGTCTCTATAGCTAATGAAATCCTTCCGTTCAAGTGCAATCTGTGCATGAAGTTATAAGTAGCACTAGTGAGTCTGGATTTAGTAGTGAACTGCCAAGTGCGCATGATCAAGTATACTCATTTACAGCTCTCACAGAGGGCACCCTATACGGTCCCTCTTATAATTGGTCAGTTTCAAGAATTTATGATATCCTGTACTTGTCAATTTGAAGCAAATTAATAATCATTTATAATTTCTCTGTGCTATATATTTGTATATCTTCATGGAGCATTATGCTGATACTTGCTTAACTTTTTAACCGCAGTCCAATATGAGAATTTTGGTCACTGGAGGGGCTGGATTCATCGGCTCTCATTTGGTGGATAGGCTGATGGAAAATGAAAAGAATGAGGTTTCAGAATCTTTTGTCTTCTCTATCTTTTAGCTCCATTAAAATATATACAAGCACTCACCCTGCATATTGTATTAGTGAAGCACATTAGTTTTGAAAATTGGGCTTCTGTGTTCATGAACAGTATTTGTGGTCCTCAGGTGATTGTAGTTGATAATTATTTCACTGGTTCAAAGGATAATCTCAGCAGATGGATTGGTCACCCAAGATTTGAATTGATCCGCCATGGTACTGTAGCATTCCCGAACCTGTATTCAACTATCTGTTCATGTGCCCCTCGTTTGTTTGCATTAACATATCTTCTGCATTATCATGACAGATGTTACTGAGCCATTGCTGGTTGAAGTAGACCAAATTTACCATCTTGCTTGCCCAGCCTCTCCAATTTTTTACAAGTACAATCCTGTTAAGGTGCGTATCAGGGTTCCCTTGCTCCATTTTCTTTCTTCCTCATTACATACATCCTTATGCAAGCTTCTTTCTTCTTGTACTTCGCATGTGTATGTGAGTGCATCTCTTCTTTTCCCCTTTGCCTTTTCTTTCTGAGTTTTCATTTACACTGAATCTGATGACAATCTAATGGTGCCCCTTTTGATCCAACATCCCCAGATAATTTTTCATTGATTTTTTAAACTAGTGCAACATGAATTTTTTATAAGCTCTTTTCTTTTCCCCTTTGAATATGGAAACTAAGCTGAATTCTTAACGCAATATCCCTGCATTGATCAACTTTCTTTAACATTGATACGAGTCAGTGAATAAAACTGCCATTTCTTCTGAGAGTAACCTAGCAAAAACTGGATGGATCTAGAATTCCAGTATTTGAGAGAACTCCACACACACTTTTCAACATCTAATGCAATGAATAAGACTTTCTCTAATTATTATCAACAGACAATAAAGACAAACGTGATTGGAACTCTCAACATGCTGGGACTTGCCAAGCGAGTTGGAGCAAGGTAGAAGGATTGAATTCGTTTTTACAACATGACATCATCTTTTCATGGAAACAACTGATTGATTCTATTGCATTGAGCAGGATTCTACTTACTTCAACATCAGAGGTGTATGGTGATCCTCTTGTACATCCCCAGCCTGAAAGCTACTGGGGCAATGTCAATCCAATAGGTTAGCCTCCCTCTTAACCAATTGTAGAGTTATTTGACTCAACATAGCAGATGTGTTATAACACCATAACTCTGCTACCACTTAGGAATTTCTTATTTGTTTCATGGTTAAATTCTTTTTCATGATAATTGAAGATTTTGCAATTGCTTTTAGTCATTTCTATTTGCCAAGATTATCTTTAATTTTCTTATCTTCCCTTTGTTATCCAATGATAGCAGATATTTTTGTAAATATGTCTGCTATTGTTCTTAGTCTGGTCTGTAAATGCTTTTCTCTTGAGAGTCACAGAATTAAAAGCCGGAATCCGTGGCTTCCTCCAGTTTCACTGTAAAAAGTGGCATAAAAAAGAATGCAGCATCTACTTACTAAAATATACAATTTAGAATTAGAGAGCTTGTAAACTGTAACATTAATAATTAATATTGAAGAAATCTTTTTCATGCAGGGGTTAGGAGCTGCTATGATGAGGGAAAGAGGGTTGCTGAAACTTTGATGTTTGATTATCACAGGCAGCACGGGATAGGTAAATTTGTCTCTTGAATATCTATATGGTTATCTTTTCTGGTACTGTTTTCTCATGAAATTTTATTTGGGTTAAGCAGAGATACGTGTTGCTAGAATTTTTAACACATATGGACCAAGAATGAATATTGATGATGGCCGTGTTGTCAGCAACTTCATAGCTCAAGCACTCCGGTGAGTTATCGTCGACAACTTAACTTGAGGATGGACAGTTAAACCTCTATCTTGGATTGTACTCCATTCTATGATAATTTTTCACTTCCAGACATATTTTAGCCATATTCCTGGAAAACTTTTTGTTGTTCACATATTAATGCTACTAGCCATTATCATCATATTTCCACCTGGCATGTTGCAGGGGTGAACCCTTGACAGTCCAAATGCCTGGAACCCAGACTCGTAGTTTCTGCTATGTCTCTGATTTGGTATGCTGCCACAGATACCCTTTGATTGATACTGTCTCTGCATCTTGTTTTTAATAGTAAAATCTGCAGTATGACTTGCTGTCTACTTCATTGGAAGGTTGATGGCCTCATCCGGCTCATGGAGGGACAGCACACTGGACCCATTAATCTTGGAAACCCAGGTTTCTCTATGATCTTCTTGTTGTTCACGGGATTTACCTAGTCACAAGGACAATATTGCCATTGCTTATGCATTCATTGACCTTGTTGTTTGTCATATATTTTTCAGGGGAGTTTACCGTGCTTGAACTTGCCAAGACAGTTAAGGAGGTCTGCGTCTTCCTTCATTGCTCTGCTCTAGTTTTATTAAACGTGAAAATTTCGAGTTAGTTCTTATTTTATGATATCAGCTAACTTGCAATTATTGTTCTGACAATATGATTCTTTGCAGCTCATCAATCCTGAGGTTGAGATAAATATGGTGGAGAACACGCCTGATGATCCAAAACAGAGGAAACCCGACATCACAAAGGCAAAGGAGTTGCTGGGATGGGAACCAAACGTCAAGCTTCGGGACGGTCTTCCCCTAATGGAGGAGGACTTTAGGACCAGGCTTGGTGTGGCCAAAAAGAACTGAGCAGCTAATCTGTAGGCTCACCATTCTTGCTCAAATTTTGCTGTGTGCTTCAAGGATTCTTCTGTTCTCTTGCTTCTTTTCTGTTTCATTGTCATTTCAATCCGCAATGGTCCCATTTTGCTATGATGCAAAATTATACATACGAAAAGAAACCTCGATACCAATTTTAAATACAGTTTTAAGACCAAGAAATTTGTCTTTTTGTATTATGCCGCACATTTTCAATATATTTCTTAAACAACGAAAAACCGCGATGCCTGAAGACCCAGCGCTTGAATTGGCCGGCTGGCTTCTTTCGGCCTTTCGCCTGATCATCCACAATAAACTGCTGAAGCCACATGTTAAGAGCCTCACCATAAAAGATGTAATGTCGAGAAAGTTTGTTCATAAACCGTCTTAATGTCTGATGCTGGGTGAAGAGGAAGGAGGCTATAAAAGCCAATCTCATGTCGATGCACAAATTCTGAGCTATATGATAATCTTGTTCTTTTAAAGGACGTTAATTTAGTTTTATTCAATACATTTGGCTTATTAATTTAGTGGTTGATTATTTAGTTTGTGCGTTATGGTTTTGTTAAAAATCAAGCTTATTTTTATAATTTTTTTTTTTTGTCTTTTGGGAAGCCCGATGCTGAATAAGATGTTTAGTCGTTGGATTAAAGTCGTGGACGCTGTTGACCGGTTCTCATTTAGGTTTCTTTTGAAAATATTCGTGCTGTAACTTCACCCGGGAAAAAGATGGATATGATGAAATGTTATGAAGTTTGTCAAGCTAAACTATTTTGTTTTCTTCTTCTTCTTCTTCTTTTTTTCACGCAATTATGGGGCATGTGTTGTTGGAAACTGTTTTTTTTTTTTTTTTTTTTAATTTGTTCACATGATTTCTAAGGCCTATGTTTTTTGAGGTTCATTGATTAGATAATCTTGAAGTCCAAAATGATTTTCTTTTTTTTTAAAAAAAAAAAAAATTTCTTGGACAAGTTTCTTAGATTTTTAGACTTTATAACCCCACCCAACCCCCCCCCCCCAAAAAAAAAAAAAACAATAATAATAAAATTAAAAAAAAAAAAGGAATCCTTTAAAGAGATAGGACATGATGTGGATTTCATGTATGAAAAGTTTTGGATTTTATGAAAATCCTGTCGGATGACTAAATTATGTTATAAGTATTTATATGACATACAAGAAAAAGATGTTGAAATCTTTAGAAGAATGCCTTCTCACATCCCTTTCTTATGGATTGAGCAAATAAAGAGGAGAAAGTGACGGCAACATATGAAATCTACAACTAGTTAAGTGTGTTTTTGCCAACTACCTAGGCTTAATAAAGGATATTTTCACAATGCTTTCCACTGTTAAATCTTCATATGAATATTTGTATCTTGATTTCGCAATTAATTTGCTTCTGCTTTTGGTAAATATCTGGCATATATTGGCTACATATATATTGATTGAATGTTATGTGAAAAGTATAAAGATGAGTATTTCTTGGTTATGTCCCAAAAGGATTAAAATAAAAAAAAAAAATATATATATATATATATAGAAAAAATAAAAAGAGGGGATAGAGAGAGATCAAATTACATAAAGCTTGATTAGATACGGGAGTTTTACATATTATTCAATGAAAATTTTCATAACATTTCTATTTTTACTTTAATGTGATTAAACTCTAACGATATCTTTAACTTTTATTATAGTTTTGCAATATCTAGAGATTTGTGCAGGTCTATTGGTTGGATCCATGTATATATGGAGCATTTAATAATTTAGTTTTGACGATCTATTTGCTATCAGGTTTTAGCCGTTGGCATTATTTGATGTGTGAAGATTGATATTTGCATTTAAATATGTGAAAGAAAATATATCTTTCTTTCACAAATATATGCAAAAAATATTTTTCTTTTTCATGATAGCTCATAGCTTACCATCTCAAACATTTGGGGATCTAATTCTCAATAAAGCCTTTGTCAAATTCATATTCAAAATGGAGTATAAGTGATAAGTATGTTATATTTGTGAAGATTAATTCATCAAATGTTAAAATTCACAATAATCTCTATAATTGTTTTCATTATGTTAATATTCATTTTAACTACTGTTAGACACTAATATATTAATTGTCATTAGCTAACAATCATTTTAGATAACTTTAGTCTTCTCATATAGAGTAAAGCAAGTTACTTCATCATATAGATTGAATACCAATCATCTTATTTTTAATATATTAATAGTTATTAACCGACAATCATTTCAGATAGCTTTAGTCTTCTCATATAAAGTAAAGCAAGTTACTTCATTCTTTTATTAGAATTCATTTTCATTATTAATATCACTAATCTTATTCTATCTTCTTCTTCTTCTTCTTTGACTAATGATGAATTTTGCAACTACACCAAGATCAAGTTTCCTCATGGTATCAAAGCAATAAAATAGTGAGTATATACTTAAATTCATTCTCTTTCAATCTATATCACTATTCATATGATTACTATGATTCAATCGAATCTGAATCAACATGTTCATGGAGAACAAATATTTCAAACCCGTTATACATTTCAAGTTCAAATAGTATAGACATGATCATTAGCAATATAGTTTTTTATGGAACAAATTATCTTATTTAGAGTAGATCGATAAGAGGGGATTTTAGGAGCAAAACTCAAATTATAGTTTATGGATAGTATTGTCCCTAAAACTAAAAATGACTCCTAATCTGATTCCATGGACTAAGTATGATTATATGATAAGATATTAAAACTTGAATTTATGCAAAGTGAGTTTTCACAACATTTCTTTTCTGCTCAATCAACTTTCTAATCATGGAATGAGATTAACGAACAACTTAGACAAGGGAATAGTACACTTATATTTCAATTACAACATGAATTTAGTAATTTAAAGCCAACTAATCGATTGGTTGGAAACTATTAGAATGGGCTTAAATGTCGCTGAGATAAGTTGCAAGTCTTGAATTACTATCCCAATCGTACATAAGTGAATAGACTATTGCACTTGTGAGTTAAATAACAAAATTAGAGAGATTGAGTCACAAGGGCAATTAATGCAGTTTTTAACAAGGTTAAATGAGAGTTTTAAATCTATAAGGAACTAAATATTATCCATGGAGCCCTTACTTACTTTAAATAGGGCTTTTTATTTGATACAACAATTTAGAAAGAAAGGAAAATCATGTATGATAGTTCTATAGATAACGACAATGCAACATTTTTACTGCATAAGTCTGATGTTATAAAAGCTGGTAGTAAAAGAAAGAAAGGAAGAGCTTTAAGCAATAATAGAAAACTTTGTAAACATTGCAAAGGCGAAGATCATACTATAGAGAGTTGTTTTCAACTCATAGGTTATCTCAATTGCTAAAAATGGAAGAGAAGTAATAAATGACAAAATAAGATAATAGCTAACCTTGTTGCTAATAGAACAGATTTGATCACCATACTGCTCGATGATATCTATGATCATGAAGAGACTATTGCTATAAATATAAAATGAGTTGTTGATCACTTTAGTCAAATTGATCAAAGAATGGTGCACACCATCTATTAAGAAGTATGAAATTAGTAAAAGAGAAGTAAATACGAGAGGAAGAAATGGCTGATATAGCTCAATATGAACATAATGTCTTGCCTTTATCTTGCTTTAATGTTTTAAATGATGAAAGCAGTTGTCCGATAACTGATATAGGTGCCACAAGTCGCATGATACCATTCTAATCATTGCTTCATGACATTAAAACTTTACCTAGACCAATTACAATTAGATTATTTGATGAAAATTATAAACTTGTACGTTTCACTTATTTGATTTACATAAAAATACACCCAACTCTTCATAGTATACTTATTATACTTGCTTTCACACACATGTTATTAGTTCCTAAACATTGAATGATAACAAGTTCATCACACAAATCGATTCCTCTTCATTTAAGTTTTAAGACCTAAAAAGTAGCAAATGCATAGCATTACAAAGATATATCATTGATTATATGGTTTGAAGTATAAAGCTAGTGAAAGTTTCACTTCTTTAGGAGCTATTGCATGACAAAAAAAAAAATTCTATCAATGTTTATTTAATAAAACAAATGAGAAAATTTATATAAAAAAGGATAAATATTGAGGATCAAGTTCAAATAGATGATGAAAATTTCTAATGGTTCAAATAAAGGATGAAACTTTCTAATAGTTCAAACATGGCTTTAATATAACACCATTGGATTATGGTGATATGGTATATTAAATATACAAAACATTCGTCCTTTAATATGTAATTTTCATCCTTCATTTGAATGTAACACCATCTCTATATACACCATTTTAATGATGTTCATCATTTATTTGCACCACTTGAATGACATGTACCTTTATTTGAACTACTAAAAAGTTTTATCTTCTATTGAAACTTAACCTCAAACTATCATCCTTTAGCATGTGGTTTTTCTTAAAATAAATTTTATTTGTCTTTTCAATAATCATAGTCACTCGTCTTTATCATAGTTGCAACATATGATACTTGTAAAGTATTTGTGAAACTTGTTATGAAGTCAAAACACATAGAATTCCTTTTACTTGTAAAGTGTAATTCTTTACATACTTTTCACTTATTGCATGTGAATACTTAGAGACATATCCTGTTGAACCTATTTTTAGGACTCATTATTTCTTCATCGTTCTAGATGATCATACATATTATATTTAGATGTATTTGTTTGACAATCAGTCTCAAGTAATTCTCTTCTAGACAAGTTTCGTAAAGTAGTTAATCTATGGGCTGTAAAATCTAATAATGGGTTAGAATTCTTGCCAAATTCATGTCACTCCATGTTTAATGATTTAAGCATTTTCCACTAATGCATTATAACTTACTATAATGGGGTTAAATTTGAATTGGGCTTTAAGCCCAGTAATTGAATGGAAATTAACTCTTTAGGTTAGAGCTTCAAGAGTCGAGTCCATAAATATTCAGAATTATTAAAGGAAATTTGATATGGTAAGTTTAGAGCAGGACCTATTGAAGCCATCCAACCAAACTAATCTTTCTCGATTTAGCTCATTCTAAGAAAATAAGGTTACTATTAGGTCAAGACCCATTAAAAAGGTCCATTTAAGGTCCATAAAAGAAGGAATAAATTCTATTCGTTAATCATCATCACGATCTGACAGATAAGACCAACAACTACTTTAATAAATACCCTATCACCTCCTTCATTTAGACATAAGAAAACTCTTAATAATTCCATTATTCTATCGAACTTCTCATTCGAATGAATCAAATGCTTAACCTCTTCAAGAACACACACCTTGTTTATCACAAACAATGGAGTTTGATGCTATTCAGCTCCTCTACCTATCATATTCTCTGTTAAAGCCTTACTGAAATTGCTTACTCATCCTCCCATTTCTAGTCTTCACTTAATCATCTCACAAGTATTACTTAAGTCATTTTCTTTTGTCACGTATAGCATGTTTGTCATGCAATACGCATGTCACCTTTGCACTTGGACTCCTAGACTCACATTTCTAGCAACTTCATGAGGCAGAGAAGACTTGACATTCACATTATGATACCACTAAGGAGTAGATTAGCTAATCTTACTAACGATGTTAATTAAGAGCAAGATGTTACCATTGTGACTAACAAAACAAATCTACCTTTAGCTAGAGGTACGAATTAAGAAGGTAATGCATAAGAAATTGTTCCAATAACACACAACTAGCACATGAGTGAGAAATTAATCAAAATCTTAAGCAACTCATGGCCAT
The DNA here is from genome assembly GCA_024138005.1 of Lumnitzera racemosa. Lineage (NCBI taxonomy): Eukaryota > Viridiplantae > Streptophyta > Magnoliopsida > Myrtales > Combretaceae > Lumnitzera > Lumnitzera racemosa. The sequence continues at coordinate 93,828,357 of JAMXBC010000009.1, forward strand.
ATTTGCTTAATGTGCATCTGCTTTGGTCACCTTCATTTCTATACAATAAGGAGCAACTACCTCAATTTTTTTCAATGTAGTGTAACAACACAACCCACATGCTCTTAAACCATTCAATCATCCTATTGTTAACAAGGAAGTTGTAAGTTACTCCTAAAGTTGAAGAGCAACTTCCTTCAATAAACCTTGTAGCTATACAATACTTCTTACTTGAAGTAAGGAATCAAGGAGTCTAGATCAGAGGACCGTCATCCTAACAAGCTACACATGTTACAATTGTTGAATCTACATAGCCTATACCCATGAATCCTATACTTACGAACTCTATACCTTTGAATCTCACTTCCATAAACCCTATACCTACGATGTTAGTGAAGGCAGAGGCATCCACTCCACTTGAGGGGGTTCTTTCATAACCAAGGAGCAACTTACCCTATTGTTAACAAGTAAGTTACTCCTAAAGTTGATGTATTCATACCTAATGGTCAAAGTGCATCAAATGCTTAATTAGCAGCTGTGTAACAGGAATATCAAGCTTCTAAAGGTTGGATATTTCCATACAAATGAAGAAAAGAATTATCCTAAACACTGTAGATTCTATTGAAGTATCAATTACCTTACGCAGGTTGTTTCACTCCAAAAGAAGATATGCAATAAACGAGTTGTACATAGAAAATTGATCATTGAAAGCAACAATGTTACAAACAATTCGCTTTTAAACCATAATAATCAGCAAGGTGCGATTAACACCATTATTTATGAGCCCATTACAATTGAAGTAACCGATGCATAGGCCGTTGAAGGTTACAAAGATAAAGGGAAGTCAATTAAGGATCATGATGATGAATGCCCACTTGTCATTGTAGCATTGTTGAAAACAACCAATTTTAGGAACTTTTTCAATCTCTTGAGATTCAAAGAGAAAGCACGACTTACAACAACTATTGTACTTACATAGATCTCTGAGAGTTAATATGCAAAGTATACCACAACATAGCTTATAAAGAGGATGGCTATGGTACATGAGAATACAATCCTATCTACTAATGTGAATATGTATGTGAAAGATCCCAATCACAATCGCCCCTTGCATGTAGAAGGTATACTTAACAGTTGTTTAGTTAAGAGCACGTTTATTGATAATGGCTCTTTTCTAAACATAATGCCAATGAATACGCTTTAAAGTTATCAAAATCGATATCCGAAGTTTGGCCAAATAACCTATCTCAATAAATGGCTTTAGCCATGGCCCTACAGATTTCATAGGGTATTTTAATATTGATCTCACGATTGGACTTATCCACGACGCTACCACTTTTCATGTGATTGATGCATCGATCTAATATCACTTGCTCCAAGGAAGTAGCTACATGATCACTACTTAGCCTCATCAACAGTATACCAATGTATTAAGAGTAATTGAAAAGGAAAAGATATTTTCATTTCAACCACCAAGAGTCCTTTTAAACTACATGAATCATACTTCGCTGAGTCAGCTTATTTTGATGAATTTGCTGAAGAGGGTAAAGTTGCGATAATTAACCCATCTGGCATCCCACTACCTACATAAGAAAAAGTTTAGGAGGGTCAGCAAAAGAAAAAAAGGATATCCGGTTGCTAAGGGGGAAAGAAAGAAGAATAAGTAGACTAATGGAAGTGAGAGCTTCATTAAGGAAGATAGGCAAAGGATATACCACTTATGACAGTTTTAGGGGACTAAAAGGGTGTTATCTATTTTCTTCAGATCTTACACCAGTGCAAGAGGTTCAAATTTCCCCACAGTAAATGTAAGACCAAATTAAACCTCAAGCTAAAGAGATAGAAGAATTAGATCTAATGCAACCAAGAAAGTTGCAACAACTAATCTTCACAAGTAAGAGTCTTCTATAGAAACTAAAAGTTCAGATTGTTAAGTTATTAAAAGAGTATAGAAATGTCTTTGCTTAGACCTATGAAGAAATGCTAGGACTAGATTCTAGTCTTGTGGTACATATGCTGAATATTGCACCAAGTGCTACACTTGTGAAACAAGAGCAGCAGGCCTTCCATCTTAAAATCGAAATTCAACTCAAGTAAGAGATCCAAAAGTTGCTACAAACCGAAATTAGAAAGCCAATCGAACACCCCACTTAACTTGCCAATATTATTCCTATGACAAAGAAGAGCAGGCAAATAAAGGCATATGTAGATTTTTGAGATTTGAATAAGGCTTACCGTAAGGATAACTTCCCATTGCCATATGTAAACACCTTGGCAGATGTAATCACAAGACATAAGTTGTTTTCATTCATGGATAGTTTCAATAACTATAATCAAATTAAGATGGCGATTGGTGATATAGAACATACCTCCTTCCAAACTCTAGTAAGAAACTTTTATTACACCATCATATCATTTGAACTCGAGAATACAAAAGCTACTTATCAAAGGACAATGATAGCCATATTTTGCAATATAATGCACAATTTCATAAAAGATTGTTAACGACATAGTTATTAAATCGAGGCGAGCACCCAATCATACAATCCACTTGCAAAAAGTTTTTGAGTGATGTCGGTTGTAGAAGCTTCATATGAACCCACTTAAATGTATTATTGGGATGTCTTTCAGAAGTTTCTTAGATTTGTAGTTCATAGGAAAGGAATTGGCGTTCATCCTACAAAAGTGCAAGCTATAAAGTCTATAGCTTTCCTAACAACCTAAAGGAGTTTGAAAATTTTCATGAGTAGAGTCTTTTACGTAAGAAGATTTATGCCCACGTTCACGAAGATCTCATACCCTCTATACCTACACTCCACAACTAAATGTAAGGGTAGATATAAGCTCCTTTTTGACATAAGAGTGCTTTAATTATATGTAAACTTGTCCAAAAACTTAGAATATATTCTTCCAACCACATATTTCATAAATAAAATACCCATGTCCAAATTACACTAATCATCTCCTCGTGAAATTTTGTTTGAAGAAAAAGTTTTTAATGATTATCCTCAAACTACGGAATCTTTGTGCTATATTGCCAATACAAATCCTTCCAAAGACAATTTTGTCTTTATGTGTCAAGTGTATCTTTCTATGTTTTGTAGATGGATAATGGGACATAAAGTCTGACATGCAAAATGAAAGAGTTCTTGGTAGCCAAGCTATATTCTTCTTTGAATATATCTTTCCATTAAACACTTTCAAGAGTCTGATTGTTCTTCTCAAACACCATCCTCCTTTTTTAATCCACCTTTTCCTTCTTTGCCAAGTTATCTTCCACGTATTGCACTTGATACTAATCTACTTCCTTTACAGATCCGCATCCTGCAGTTGCTGATATTGATTAGTCACTTAGCGCGACTGATTGCAAAACCAATAACGACTTCCCTGCCACGCATAATTATGATGGCCCTTCTGTAGTGCAACGCTCCAATAGAGAAAGAAAGACTCCTGCACGGTTGAATGAGTACATGCACACAATACATGACGATATATCTAATTCAAATGCTTTATGCCATATTGTTCATGATAATCATTCCACAGCCCTTCTTTCACTCTTTTCATCCAATTCTTTAAACCAATATCCATCGTATTATACGCATCTTGGCACATTATTTCTTTTAGAGGTTTTTTTTTTTTTTTCCTCCTTTTTCCACCATTTTTAACTATTAAGGAATCACAATGTTATTCAAAAGTACCTAAATGTCAAAATTGGAATAAAAATCTTTAAAAAAAATAGCAAATAACCTTTTAAAATTTGATTTCAATGCAAATATATCACATGAATTTCTAAATGTATCAAATAACCCCCTCAGAGTTTAACTTGGTATAAATATGACTTATAAACTTTCCGATGCTACAAATTACCTCTTATATTTTGATAAGTTAACAATATAAAGAATATCTATTGACAAGTCGAGCATATTTCTGCATTAAGATCAATGTTTATAAGAGTTATTTTTTGAAAGTTTAGGAGGATGATTGAAAGTTCGTACAGTATATTCATGATGAGATTAAAGTTTACGAAGGTATCTACACTTTTTTAAAAAATTTTCATCTGATAAAATAGCTAATTAGTCTTTTACATAAACACATGCATACAAAAGTGTTGTTTAGGCTGATTCCCACTCGATTTGAGAGTTTTTAAAAAATAGTTAATACTTTATTAGTCAATACGAGAAAGGACAAGCAATAATTCTTCTGAGAAAAATTATTAAAATTGTACATTAATATAAAACTAATTTATGATTACATTGGATGAAAGATTTCCCCTCTTTAAATTTTTAAGGGATCTGAATATTACTTTTAAGATTTGGGGATCTTTCCAAAACTTTTATTAGTTTCCAAAAGCTATCCCTGTACATTAATAAAGAGTTAAAAAGTAGAAGTTAAAATAAATGCAAGGATGAAAATCAAATTGAGATGCCTGATATTTGTAATTAGACAGACGGAAAACATATATCACTTGACTTCTTTGTGCTCCTTTTTCTGAGTGTAGCTACGTTTCGAGAATATATGGTCAAATTTTATTTATTTACCATTCTTTTAAAATCATTCGAGATTCGATAACAGCACTTTGCTTAATTACAAATATTAAATATATATAAAAGCTTCAAATTATATAAAAAGTTTGATTCACCTTTTATTTGTAATTAATTAAAAAGAATCAACTTTGACGATAAATTTAAATAAATAATTAATATTTCAAAAAATTTAAACATAAGGCATAGTAATATCAATATTTTAAAAAATAATTCAAATAATGTCATAAAATAGTTATTTAATTATAATCTTACAATAAACAAATCCTTTGTTAAAACTTTTCAAACAATTGATGCTTCATTTAAACTTATCCCCAAAATCAATCCTCTCCACTGTAATTCTCCGTAATAAATTAGGACTCCAAACTTAAGACCAATAGACACATTCTTTTTTCAAATGATCCTCGCACCGTACCAAGGTCTCATTAAAATAAAAATAAAGTACATTATATGATAAAAACCAAACAAAAATTTAGAAACTCCATATATGGTGTAGGAATGCCGCAAGCTACAATTTGACCAGCCAAAACTCAATCACGGGGTTAGTTTAATCAACTGCAACACCAAACCATCAACAGATGATGCAATTGCACCTCAAAGACGGTACAGCCTTTGCAGGTCTACGATAGATGTACATCCATCTCCATCTATAATTTCCATATGTTAAAGATGATGACGGATCTCAGTGTAACAACTAATAACAAGCCACCGCAGGGAAATCTTCAGGTGTTCCTATACTATAGGCAACTCGTTGTCAACCAAATTGTAATTGAAAAAATACTTCTTTGCTGACAACATATATTCAGGCATGGGGATCTAGTTTTGGCGGCATCTCTTCCATGACTAATGACTTAACTTTCCTCAGGACTAGAAACATATAGAAATATTCAGCGAGAATGAGAGATGATTGGCATAAATCCAGTATCTACTAGCTTCTTCAAGGAGATAATGAAAAACCTTAGATTGATTCTCCAACTAGTCACAACATAAGATGCAACAAATCCTAGAGGCTTACTTGAGGAATGCAGAACAAATATATCATCTCATTCAGGAAGAAAACATAAGCTCAAATGTAAACCAAAACAAAAAGTGGCTGCAACATCTCGCTTTATTTGCTGAGCATTAAAAGTAGCAATCTCTCCCATCCATGGAAAGCAGGCAATGCGATAACAACCTGAAATTCATCTGCAAAATACAAGGAGGTTTGTTTTATGACATAAATAATTTCATCTAAAATGGAGACCAAAGTTATCAGAAGTTTCAATAAGATTAACCTAGAAATAAAGTCCGATAAAGCATCATTAATGCAGGAAAGCACTTCATGGTGGATGGTTGAGCTACAGAGTCTATACTGATTAATTTCGTCATGTCACGCACACACCACCTTGAGTGTTGATCGAGTAGACAGACGTACTCACTGGCCCAACCCGACCCTAAACCGTAAGTTTACGTGTCAGCAAGAGAGTGAACCGAGTTCGAGCCAACTCACTTAAACCAGCAGTTCAAGGGTATAGATTTAGTGAGCCTTGAAACATGAGGTTTTTTTTTTAGCTTTTTCAAAATTTCCTTAATTATTATAAATAATTTATAGACTATTCTTTTTTTTTTCAACTAAATCTAAAACTCTATATCATTACTCATAAATAAAAATTTTTATTTTCAGTTCATTTTTTTTTCAATCCCTAGATAATTCATTTAAATCGTATAAATATAGATACATAAAGCTATATTATATATAGCATAATATATAATACATATGTGTATTATAGTACATATATATAATATATTTATTACTATATATTACATATATTATATACTTATTCGTATTATTTATAATATTATATATAATGTTCCCATTATATATTATTTATATACATATATATTTTTTTTAGGTTGATTTAACTTTGAACCGTCAGGCCAACCAACCAATTCAAGAGCAATTCAACCTAACAATTCGATGGCCCACCAAACCGGCAAGATGCAATAATTGAACTACCTTAGCCCTTAAAACTCAATGATTCAACAACCAATTTCGAACTAATTCATAATTTAGAACTGATCTTTACACAAATCTATCTATATCTTTTTCCCTCAACCCCAACCTAAAAAAAACAAAGAAAAGGACCACCACAATTATTTATCACTTTGGTATCTTTTATAGCCAAACACCTGGTTATAAATCAGTGCTACAACAGCATCATAGCAACACTAAAAAGGCCTTTTCTTCCTCTAAACCACATCTTTAATTTGTGGGAAGCCAGTAGACCCAAAAACTGCATAATGGAAGAGCAAACTCAGCCGTTTTTAAGTTTATGGCATTTCTAGTTGTCATGCCAGAACTTCAAGAAATCTAAACTAGTACTCTCCACCCCACATAGACCATAAATCTTCATATTTTCCTTTCCCCTTTCTGCTTGAGCAAATGCTTTAGATTCAACAATTGCATTTAATGTTTCCGCTATGCAATAAGCTAAGAGACTGAAAGAATACATACCTCTTTCCCTAACAAGTTCTCTGTCTCTTGGATCACCCAACATCAAAGAGAGAAAGAAGAGCCATGGGATATTGGGCATTATGGGATCAGGACTAATCCTTCTTATTGGGGCCATTGTTGCTCGATATTTTAGGCACAAGAATCCTACGTGGTATTATGTGCATACAGTTGCTTAATTTGTCAGGTTTATTATATAGCACTAGCAATAGTAATACTTGGAACCCAACTTTATACTGAGATGCATCTCAACGTTCCAGCTCACAGGGGCATAAGGATTTTAGCTCTCACACTTCCCATTCCCATTCTCCAGGTAACGTCTTGAACTCAACATAATGGACCTAAAACATAGCAATCAATCCATATTCAACGACAGAATACACCATTTACTATCTATTTAAAGTTTGAGTGCTCAGGTTATGAACTCACCCAGCACCAAATGCAGCAATTATCTCCAATTCTAATGATTTTGTTTTCTATTGCATGCATTGCTAACTAAAATCCCACCATCCATATTCATAAGTCGAGTGCCATGATAATGGAGGCACCTAAATGCACTCTTCTATTAGATAGTTTATACAATGAAAAGCACTTGATGTAGAAACTACAAATGTTCTTAACATTCGAGTACTGGGTTTCTTCCTACAACCTAAAAAAGATGCAAAAATTAGGAAATTCTGGAATTGGTACCATAGTTGATTCGAAAAACTTGCACACGTCTTCAGTGCTATAAACATAGTGTTAGGAATACAAGTGGCTCGTACCAGTGATGGGTGGAAGATAGGATATGGATTTTCTGTTAGGCACAATTTTACTTGCAGGTATCGCCTTATAAACATTGCACTGGATGAAGAGCTAATCAAGGAGTAACATGTTGTTATCTTTCCAAATGAATCCCATTGAAGAAGCACTCCCAAATCCTGCTTTCAAACAAACTAGTAACTACCCTAAAAACCATCAATCTACATAATATAAACAGGGTGACTGTGAATGATGCCAGAAATTGTTTGGTGATTTGGGAAGAACTTCTATAGGCTGTAAAACCGAAATCACTCTTCTGCAAGGGCAATCTACTAGGAAATCAGCAAGAGAGCATGAATAGTGTTATGATCTCTCTCGACATACAAAATCCACAAAACATTGTGCGTTGAATAACAAGGGGAAATGAGTATCCTAAATCATAGAGTTTGCAACATTTTTAAGTCTCTTAGAATGAGTTTTGCAAGGATTGATTAAGCAATGTGTACAAATGTTGGGTGCAGATTTTGTTTTATTATTCCACTATATATGGCTGTTAAGAACCAAAGAAATAAGAGTGCATATCCTCAGTTTGATGCTTCTTATGGAATCTTCTACTAAATTTTCTAGATATCACTTAAACATCCAACATCTATTCTAGATTGCCCTCTGTCTAATTGAATCAAATAGAAGCTGCTTTGTTGTGACGCGTTTAATTGAACTTAAACCCGGTCTTATGTTTACAATGAAACTACTCTATTAGGTATAGATTTTTAATTTATTCCAGCTTAGTCAAGTTTAAACTGAATTTTAACCAATATAATTTTTTTTCCCCCACAAAGGAAAGGATGAAATATTCTAATCAAGTCATAGAAGATTTAGCCTTGTCATTATGATTTCCCTCAAATTGTCTTCATATCAATTAACATCCAACATCATCGAATCCCAACTGCTCCAACTCACCAATCTCAGCGAGCTCAATGCTAAATTTGAATTTGTCCAGAACATAATAAACATCAAACTCTCGTTTAGCTATTTACCCTTGTCATTCGATTATACACACACAAAAACCCTAAAGACAAGCATATATGTAAAAGTGAAAAGAAGCAATAGGGATCAGTAAGAAGGGTTATGATCAAATGCAGAGAGGAAATGAGATGATGATCAAAGTGAGAGAATGTAGGGCAAAGTCTAGGCCAAAGCATTCAAAAGCTTAGAATGCAGCCCACGCCTTTTCAATTGAACCCCTGTGTGTGATTTTGGTGTTGAAGAGTGTGCGAATGCCACAAGAAAATTACTTCTTACAAGGACATGGGGCACTCTTCCTTGTTTTCCTTCTAACCCTTTTATCATCATCCATTCCTTCCTACTCATACCTTTTACTATCAAACATCATATCCCTTAAAAAATCGTATATTTCACTTATCAACAAGAGAGAGAGAGAGAGAGAGAGAGAGAGAGAGAGAGGAGAGAGGAGAGGGGGGGGGGGGGGGGGGGGGGGGGAGGGAGTGAGGGAAGGAGGAGGAGGAGGATGTGTAAAATTGGAAAAGAAGACAGGAACTCTCTAGAACAACTAAACTAATTCAGTTTGAAGACAACTCAAATCATGTTACAAAACTAGGCCTAAGGGAGCCGGATTTTAACAAAGGCCAATTGCTACGATGCAGAAACATGGCCTTTACACCACATCTGCTAGCTCAGGCCACTTAGGGAAATATGCAATACTGTGTTCTATTAGGAGTAATATAGAGGTGGTCTAACTATCTTAATTTACCTATCTTGACAATGCCCTCTATTGAAGAGGCGATACATGAGAATAATAGGACTGCATTTTCCTCACATGGGAGACACAAGATCCCACTATTCTTATGTGCTATACCCTTAATGGATGGTGTTACTAAAAATAAGTAAATTATTGATCTATCTACATTTTTGCCTTTTATTAGCAAACATAGTAGAATATTTAATATTTCTATATAACAGAATGGTTTAGTAGTGCATAGGCACACACACCAGAATATTCATAGCTTTCAATATAAATATTCTAACACTCGCATTAAAAAAAAAAAAGAAGAAGAAGAAGAAAAATGAAAAACCACATATATCCTCCTCCCAACCCTTGCATTCAAGAGTTTTCTTATACTCAGGAAATGAGCTGCTCTTGACATTTCAATTGGTATTAGAGCCTCCATAGGTTCGAGGCCATGGCTAAACCCGTGAACTAGTGATTCACAAGCCAACTAGGGAGTGAACCAAGCCTAACACTTAAGAGGGCGGGACTGAGCCGGTTCAAATGAACCGGCCCTTAAACCATGAGTTTATTTTTTCTTGAATTTTCTTTTATTATGAAAAGGCCCTTAAACCATGAGTTTATTTTTTCTTGAATTTTCTTTTATTATTATAATTTTTTTTTCCTTTTTACGAATTTCAATCAATTATTATAAATAATTTGGAGCCTATTCATTTATTTCTTTTATTCCCAATTAAATCTAAAACTTTATATCAACATGCCAACTATCGTTCCAATGAATCAAATTTCTCTCAACACAATATATATTAATAATATATATAGTATATAAATATATATCATATAGTATATTTTATATTACATATAGAGTATATTAATAATATATTATACATAATATACACTTATTTACATTATATTATATTATATATATACTTTTTTTTTGTAATTTTGGGGTTAGCACTATCCAAATCATCGGTTCAGCTTGCTAGTTTGAGACCAAGCCAACCCGCCAAGTTCTCCATATTAAACCGCTTAGGCCTTTAGGACCTGACAATTCAATAGCTAGGTTAAGCTCACCCATGACTAGGTCAAGCTAGTTCATTGACCCAACGAATTGGTCCACGGTTTAAAACAAATCCTTACACAAGTCTAAATAGACAAGCCCACAAAACTTATGTCAACTCATAGTCCAAATTTTGGAGCCCATTTAAAAGGCTTGCAGTAAATGAACCAATATGACATGTGAGATCAATAGCTCAAAACAAGTGGGTCAAAAGTCACACAAAACAATGCACAACCTTTAAATAACGCTTCGCTTCATGCATGCTAAACTACTGTTCTTTGGATATTTTTGGCTTGACTTCTGCATCACTGGCCATTGTGAAGGAAGTAATGAAAATTTTAAAAGATGCATTTGCACATATTGGAATAATCAGAATGCTCTTCTTACTATCAAAAATGTTACAATGAGATCACTCTTTAGTGTCATTTTGTATGTCTCATCTACAACACATTTTTAATCATTGAGAGAAGAGGCAAGCACTAGCATCACATGTAGATCTTATGGATCGTACATCAGCAAAAATATTATAAGCTCTATCAAGGTACTGACAACTGAATCTTTGAATCAGATTGCATTCCTCCAAAGAATATAGAAACCACAAATGTTTGTGTCTGAAAATCATAAAGCCATATACAATATTGGATAAGGTGGTGATGTGGATGCTAATGGACCAAAGAAGGGTAAAGAGTTTGGATTGTTGTCATCCAAAAAAGGGGGTAGAGAGCTGATGAGAAATCCAGAAAAGTTAAGCTGGATTCCAGTAATAGAAGACAATATAGACTAGAGATAAACGAGTAAGATATCAGAAAAACTGAAAACAACTCATAAACCATCAACATTAACCCAAGATTGCTCGTAGCTCCTTATCAAAATCACTCTTCAGAACACATTTTATTTGCATTAGTTTCATCCAAGTTGGGGATGCCTATAACATTTACTACTTAAATTACAAATCAATATTCTACACCTTGGTTGAGAGTAGAGACTGGGTTGTTTATATGATAAACTAGGATCAACACCATGCCAATTCCCAGTATATTATGCCTGCCCATTTTAAAACCACAACATTAAGTCATCTCCCGGAGGTTGATTGTTTCCATGCTTCTTGACATTTATTACAAGACATTGTAGTCTCTATTAGAAGCAAAATGCTTTAACTTCTAAAATCTTAAATTGTCATCCTTATTTCATCATGTTACAAAGATTAAAAAATCGTTTTTCACAAAGCAATTCACACAAATTTTTATCAGTTAGGTTATATCCACCAGCTCTTTAACACTATCAAAAAAGACACAAAACTTTCCATTCAGCAAAATGAGCCTTTCTGCCATTATTCATGCTTTATATTTTGCCTCTTGAGTCACGAGTGTTAAAAAAAAATTGAAAAATGTCTTCATTACACACTTTCCTCAAGCAATTTCCTCACACCATTTACTACATAAAAATTTCAATTCAGAACGCAGGAAACCCTACAGAAGATCAGATAAACTCCATGCAGCTTCCCATTGTTATATGAACGGAATCACTGATTCATCTGATACAAACCCTAATTAACTGGACAAACGCCTCCAACGAACTACCTGGCAGGATTATAATTTCTACAGATTATTTAAATGGCCAACGATTGAATGGACATCGATACAGACACTATACAAACCGGCAGAATCAAACCCTATTTAAGGGCAGAAATTGGAGAGTCTAGATTTAGAATGTACATAAAAGGGGAAAAATAATAATAAAATCGCACCTGTTATGTCTTTGAACGAAAGGTGATTTCTTGGCATCTTCCTCTGCGAGATATCAGAACAACAATTCACAGCGTTATATGGAATTCGACTTTTAGGGTTTTTGAACAGTAAATTACGAATCGGACGCTAATATATACCAGTGAGACCGAGAGAGAACTTGGTGATGATGGTTCCGGTAATGGCGAAACCAACAAGGAAAGGCCAATTGCGATTCCATTCTCTCCTGAAGAAAACCGGCCATGGATCGAATTTCGGCATCTTCCTTCAACTTTTCACTTTCTCACTCTGTTTGTGACGCTGCTAGTTAGGTTGCGAAAAGCTATGATGAGCTTTAAGGAGAGATGGTGCTGTATTGGCCGTTAGATTAAGCTGACTCTGACAGTCTGATTGAATCGAAAGGTTTGTGGTTTTTAATTTTCGTTCGGCCCTACACCAGTGGCCGGCCGATTTGAAGTTTCCACGAACCGGTCCGCACGATTGTTTAGGTCCGGTTTTTTGTGCAGATATACGGGCTCATTTAAAAAATAATTATTAAAAAGATAAATTATATTTTGATTATCTGTATGTTTACCCTTTTTCGTTTTAGGCGCAAGTAATTTTATTTTTTACAATTAACTGACTTATGTTTTGAAAAAACAATAAAAACTCAACTCTATTAGCATTTCTTAACCCAAAGACAAAAAAATTAAGAAAGAAAAAAGAAAAGCCAAAACAAATGAAAGAAAAAAAAAATGAAGAAGATCAATTAAATTCCTTGCTCTTTTTTCATCAGGAAAGCCTGTCTCTAGATAGCTTTTAACATCTCAGTATAAAAGACCCACTCAGTACGCTATGTCTACTAGAGCTGCAAGAAAAAGAAAGTGGAATTTTTTTCTTTTCCTTTCTCGTGTCCTTTTTCCTTTATTCCTGTTCATTCTTTTTCTTATTGTTAATTTCATTACAGGTTAATAAATCTTGTCTAAATCTCTTTCATTTAGTCATCTCAATAAATATAAGTTAAATAGCAATGAATTTTGTCCAAATTTGTGAAATCCCTATGCTAATAACGGAAACATGCACTCTCTCTATTTTCATTCATCTATCCAATTTGTTTCGTATTCCATTATTCTATAAATTATGAATAAACTCATCTCTTTAAAAGAAAAAATTTACGCCAGCACTAAAAGGTGATTGTAGAATCACAAGTAATAGCAGGTATCAAAAGCACTCAAAGACCAGTTCAAACAAATGGTTAATCATTGAAATTTTTTTTCTTCAATAAATTTTAAGTTTCCTTATTTTCTTTCTTTTTTTTTTCTAGAGTTAATGAATATCAATGAAGTTGGGTTTTCTTAATTTTTCAAAACATAAATTACTTAATTGTAAAAGATAAAAACATAAACACCTAAAGTAAAAAAGTATAAAAATATAGATGCTCAAAATGTAATTTACCCATATTAAAAATAGTTGAATGAAAATATATTTCAAGGTAAAATAGTGCATGCACCTTTTTAATACCTTAGAAGATTTTCATCAAGTTTTAGAGCTTATTTAAAGGAAGATGTTAATTAAGGATTTAAAGCAAAAGAATTTTTAGTAAAAATAAAATCTAGCAAATACCATAAGTGAAAACCATAGTCATGATATATGGCCATGTATCCATTGCAATTAATTTCCATCAAATTTTAAAAATTTTAAACTAAGTGTAAGATCGCACCCATATCCACAATTGTATAGCTTAAGCGTGAATATTCCATGATTTATGATATTATTAATTTTGTTAAGCCTTTTTTATAAACCTAGATTCAACTCTTATAAATAGGTATCTAGGTCTATGCCTGAGAGAGCCCCTCTAGAGCAGAGTTGGTAGGATAAAATTATAAAGGTTTCTCTATTTTTCTTATTTATTTTCTCTTTTATTATGTTTTCATTTTAGATTTTTTTAGTAAATCGTTATTAAACCTTTTGTTCTATTGCAATTTTTGTTATCTTTGTTAATAATGATATTCAATCTATGATATTTTTATATTGTGATCTAACTGTGCTGTTTTATTTTGTTCTTTAATTCAATATATTGGTGATTAAATTATTACTTAAGTCTATTATTGAGTTTACAAGAGCATATAACATGACAAGCTATTACGATTAGATAAAATTGATTGTCTAAAATGTTTAATAGTTTGGTTTTTCCAAATTAAAGCAACCTAATGGTAATATTGAAGGGTTTCATGAGATTCAACGATACTTTATTCCAAAAGTGATTTAAGTAAAGTGGTTTAATGATTAAGAATTAGTTAATAACGCAAATCCGATTAATTATAATAGAAATCTTCACAATCTAACATCGCAATTGAGATTGAATAAGACACTTTAAAAAATGTTAGTAAATAACATAAAGATTTACTAAAGAACACATTGCTTCCTTTATTTTAATTACTCTTGTTTATTTTCTATTTATGTTTTTGTTATTTTAATTATTTTTGTCATTATAATCCTTATTTATTATCTTTAATCATTCAATTACATTATTTATTGTAAGAGTTACGTAATTGAAATATTTTAAGGATATTAATTAGATTTTACTCCCATATATTGCTCTTGATGAGATTGACATCGGAATCAAATTTGAATCTATACTATAACTTAATTGTAAAAGTAAGGTCACACGACTCCTCCCCGAAGGTAGGATCTTTAAAAAAAAAAAAAACCATTTTGTCCCTTTTTTCCTTTTTATTTATTTTTATGATTTTTTATTCTTTTAAGTAATTACATTATTAAATATTATAATTATTTATATTGATAATTTTTATAATTTTTTTCATTTCCTTTTCTTATTATTTTTTTTTGTCTTTTTCTTCCTTCTAAATATTTATTATTTACACATATATATATAAACTCAACATGTATACCGTATATACACCATATGTGAACCACATGTCACTTAATGACCACGTCAAAAAGAGGTAACGGTGTTGTAAAAGGAATGTATTATTTTAACCACTCGCTAAAACTTTAATTTTTAAAACATTAACCCATATTGCTCTCCAGCGTAGTTTTTCCATTTATAACGTGAGAGAGATAGAGGAGAGAGCCTTTATATTAATTGACTTCTTTCCTTGGTTTCCAGTGAGTATAACTAAACATGTGTAAGGATCAATTTTGAATTATAAACGGACCTGTTAAGTCGTTGAACCAGCTTGACCTAGTCATAAGAGGGGCTGACCCAATAGGTTAGTCGAGCCTCGAATCGACCGTTCGACCAATTGATTTGAAGCCTGGCTAACTCAACTCAACCTATTTTTTTTTAAAAAGCATATATATATAATATAATATACAGATATACTATAGATAATACAAACATACTATGTACATACTATACATAATATATAATATACTATATATATATATATAATATGATGTAAACAAGTGTATACTATATGTAATATATTATTAATATACTATATATAATATTAATATATTTATGTATTAAGGAAAATTTGATTCACCAAAATGATAGTTGACGTAAAGTCTTAGATTCAATTAGGCAAAAAAAAAAATAAATAAATATGCCACAAATTATTTATAATAACTAATAGAAAAGGGAAAAAAATTATAATTATTGAGGAAAATTCACAAAAAAAAAACCTACTATTTAAGAACCAATCCAATTGAATCAACCCAGGCTCACCCCCTCAAAAGCTAGGCTCGATTCACTCCCCAGCTAACTTATAAACCGGCAATTCATAAGTCTAGCCATAACCTCAAACCAATATAGGCTTGATACCGATCGAAATGGAAAGAGCAACTAATTTCCTAAATACAAGAAAACTCTTAAATGCAATAGTTGGGAAGAAGATATTTTGTGGTTTTGTCATTTTTTTTTTTTTGTTATGTGAGTGTTATAATATTTATATTGAAATAACCCTCCATGTGTTATGAATATTCAGGTTTATGTGTATGTACCCCTAAACCATTTTGTTATATAAAAATATTAAATATTCTACTAAGTTTACTAATAAAAGGCAAAAATATAGATAGAACGATGATTTATCTATTTTTAGTAATACCCTTCATTAAGGATATGACATATAAAAATAGCAGGACATGTAATCTTATTGTTCTTATGTGCCGTTCCTCTAATAAAGGATATTGTCAAGATAGGTAAACTAAGACAGGTAAACCACTTATATATTACTCTTAATACAAAACAGTATTGCATATTTCCTTAAGTAGCCCGAGCTAGTGGGCATGGTGTAAAGGCCTTGTTTCTACATCGTAGCAATTAGCCTCAGTTAAAATTCAGCTCCCTTGGGCTTAGGTGTGTAACATCATTTGAGTTGTCTTCATAATGAACTAGTTCACTTGTTCTAGAGAGTTCTTATCTTCCTTTCCAATTGTATACAATTGAAACCTTAATTCATCACGTGAACTCATAACAACTTAGTTGCCAACTCTTTATATAACTCCTCTAATCATCATCATCTCCTCCTCTTCATCTTCTTCCTTCTTTGCCTCCTCTCCAACCCACCCACCCCCCCCCCCCCCCTCCCTCCCCCTCTCTTATTGATAAGTGAAATATACAATTTTCTAGGGGATATAATGTTTGATAGTATGAGCAAGAAGGAATAGATGATGATAAAAGGGTTAGAAGGAAAACAAGGAAGAGTGCTCCATGTCCTTGTAAGAAGTAATTTTCTTAGGCCATTTGCACACTCTTCAACACTAAAATTACACATAAAGGGTCAATTGAAAAAGCGTAAGATGTATTCCGAGTTTTTGAATGCTTTAGCTTAAACTTTGCCCTACATTCTCTCGCTTTTCTCATCATCTCATTGCCTTTTAGCATTTGATCATAACCCTTCTTACTAATCCCTATTGCTTCTTTTCACTATTACATATATGCTTGTGTCTTTGGGGTTTTTGTGTATGTATGATCGAATGATATAGGTAAATAGCCAAACTAGAGTTTGATTTTTATCATGTTCCAAATAAATTCAAATTTAACGTTGAGTTCAATTAGATTGGTGAGTTGGAGCAATTGAGATTAGATGTTGGATGTTAACTGATATGAAGACGCTTTGAGGGAAATCATAATGAGAAGGCTAAATCTTCTACGACTTTATTAGAATATTTCGTCCCTTCTTTTGGAAAAAAAAAATTATATGGGTTAAAATTAAATTTAAACTTGACTAAGTTAGAATAGATTAAAAATCTATACTTAATATAGGTTAGATTGAGAGCGATCTAGAATAGATGTTGGATGTTTAAGTGATATTTGGAAAATTTAGCAAAAGATTTCATAAGAAGCATCAAATTGAGAATACATACTCTTACTTCTTTCATCCTTCATAGCCATATACAGTGGAACAATTGAACAAAAATCTGCACCCAAAATTTGTACACATTGCTTAATCAATCCTTGCAAAACTTATTCTAATAAACTTAAAAATTTTGCAAACCATGTCCCCTTGCTATTCGATGCACAATGTTCTATAGATTTTATATGTCAAGAGAAATCATAACACTATTCATATTATCTTGCCGATTTCCCAGTAGATTGCCCTTACAAATGAATGATTTCAATTTACAACCTATAGAAGTTCTTCCCAGATCACTAAACAATTTATCACACCATTTAAAATCACCTTATTTATATCATATATATCAATGGTTTCCAGGGTAGTTATCAGGTTGTTTTAAAGCAAGATTTAGGCACGCTTCTTTAATGAGATTCATTTGAGAAGATGATGACACGTTACTCTTCGACAAACTCTTCATCCAATGCAATGTTTTTGGGGCAATAATTCTAAGTAAAATTATGCCTAACAAAAATCCATATCCTATGTTCCACTCATTACTGGCATAAGCTACTTGTATTCCCAACACCATGTTTATAACACCAAAGAATTGTGCAAGTATTTTGAACCAACTATGGTACCAATTCTAGTATTTCCTAATTTTTGCATCTTTATTAGGTTATAGGAAGAAACCCAATACCTGAATGTTAAGAATATTAGTAGTTTCCACATCAAGTGCTTTTCACCGTAATTCATTATATAAACTATATAATAGAAAAGTGCATCAAGGTGCTTCCATTATCATGGCACTCTACTTTTGAGTATAGACAATGGGATTTAAGTTAGCAATGCTTGCAATAGAAAACAAAATCGTTAAAATTAAAGATAATTGTTGCATTTGGTACTGGGTGAGTTCGTAATCCCAACACTTAAACTTTAAATAAATAGTAAGTAATCCATTCCGTTGCTAAAGATGTATTGTTTGCTGTGTTTTAGGGTCTATTATATTGAGTTCAAAACATTACCTGGAGAATGAAAAGTGTGAGAGCAAAAATCCTATGCCCTTGTGAGCTAGAATGTCGATATGCATCTTAGTGTAAAGTTGGGTTACAAGTATTACTCCTGCTAATGCTATAATAAACCTAACAAACTGAGTAACTATATGCACATAATACCACATAGGATCCTTATGCCTAAAATATCTAGTAACAATGGTCCTAATAGGAAGGATTAGCCCCCATCCCATAATACCTAATATCCCATGGCTTTTCTTTCTCTCTTTGATGTTAGGTAATCTAAGAGACGTAGAATCTATTAGAGAAAGATGTATATATTTTTTCAATCTCTTAGGTGATTGCATAGCAAAAATATTAAATGCAATTGTTGAATCTAAAGCACTTGCTTAAGTAGAAAAGGAAAAGGAAAATATGAAGATTTATGGTCTATGTGGTGTGAAGAGAGTAATGATTTAGATTTCTTTCTAGCATGAGAATTAGAAATGCCATAAACTCATAAGTAGCTAAGTTTGCTCTTCCATTATGCATTTGTTGGGTCTATTGGCTTCCTACAAATTAAAGATGTATTCTAGAGGAGGAAGAGGCCTTTTTAGTGTTGTTATAATGTTGTTATAGCACCAATTTATAACTAGGTGGTTGTTATAAAAGATACTAAAGTAATGAATAATTGTGGTGTTTAGTGGTTAAGGGAAAAAGATATAGATTAACCTGTGCAAAAGTAAGTTCCAAATTATGAACCGATTCGAAATTGGCTCAAGCATAATGAGCCTACTTACCTAAACCAACTGTTGAATTATCGATCCTAAAGGTTAAGGTAGTTTAACCATCGCAACCAGCCAGGTTAACTGACCACCAAACCAATAAGTTATACTATTCTTGAATTAGTTGTTTGACTTAACAATTCTTGACTTAACAATTCAAGATTGAGTGGACCACAAAAATTTAAAATATATATGTATAAATAATTTTTAAAATACTATGTATATAATGAAACATATTATGTATATACTACGTATGATACACTATATATAATGCGAATAAGTTTATAGTATATATAATATATAATAATTAATATACTATATATACATAATAGCTTTATATATTTACATTTATACGATCCAAATTAATTATTTCGAGATTGAAAAAAAATTGAAAATAATCTTTTTTATTCATAAGCAAAGATATAAAATTTTATATTTAGATAAAAAAAAAAGACTGATAGTCTATAAATTATTTATAATAATTAAAGAAATTTTTAAAAAATAAAAAAGAAAAAAAATCCCACGATTCAAGAAGCACTAAATCAACCCTTCGCTGGTTCAAACAAACCGACCTAAGCCCGACCTCTTCAAAGCAAAGCAAGCTGACCCGTTAACCGATGGCTTAGGGTGGTGTCCACCGGGTGAGCACGTCTAAGCGTAACTATGATTCTTACTAGTCCATATGCTGAGAAATTATGGTAAAAAAATGTATTTACCGTTCCTTCAAAATCATCACCATTGTTGTCTTGAGGTTCGATGATAGCACTCTGTTGATATAATATATATATATATATATATATATATATATTATATAGATAGATAGATAGATAAAAGCTTCCAATTACATAAAAAGTTTGACCCATTTTTTCACCAGTAATTAATTAGGACTCAAAACTTAAGACCAATGGATACATCTTTTTCAAATGACCCTCATACCATACCAAGCTCCTATTAAAATAAAAATAAAATATATTCTATAATATAAACCTAACGAAAATTCAGAAACTCCATTTATGGCGTGGGAACGCCGCAACCTACAATTTGACCAGCCCAATCATGGGGTAGTTTGATCAACTGCAACACCATATCATCAACAGATGATGCAATTGCACCTCAAAGATTGTAACCGTGACAACAGGAACCTACAAGAACCTCTTCAAACAATCCATACAGCTTTTGCAGGTCTATGATAGATGTCCATCCATCTCCATCTATAATTTCCATATGTTGAAGATGATGATGGATCTCAGTGTAACGACTAATAACAAGCCACCGCAGGGATATCTTCACGTGTTCCTATAGGCAATTCCTTGTCAACCAAATTGCAATTGAAAAAAAAAAAACTTCTTTGCAGACAACAAATATATTTTTCAGGCATGGGGATCTAGTTTTGGCGGCAGCTCTTCCATGACTAATGACTTAATTTTCCTCAGGACTAAGAACACAAAGAAAACTTCAGAGAGAATGAGAGATGATTGGTATAAATCCAATGTCTACTACCTTCTTCAAGGAGATAATGGAAAACCTTAGATTGATTTTCTAACGAGTCACAGCATAAGATGCAACAAATCATAGAGGCTCAATTGAGGAATGCAGAACAATATATATCACCTTATTCAGCAAGATAACATAAGTTCAAACGTAAAACAAACAAAAAGTAGCTACAACATTTCGCTTTATTTGCTGATCATTAAAAGTAGCCAATCTATCCCATCCATGGAAAGCTGGAAATGCAATAACCACCAGGACTTCATCTGCAAAATACAAGGAGGTTCGTTTTATGACATAACTCATTTCATCTAAAATGAAGATCTAAGTTATCAGAAGTTTCAATAAGATTAACCTAGAACTAAAGTCTGATCGAGCATCATTAATGCAGGAAAAAACTTTATAGTGGATGGTTGAGCTACAGAGTCCATGCTGGTTTTTTTTTTTTTTTTGACCATCAAGTCTACGCTGATTAATTTTGTCATGTCATGCACATACCACCTTGGGAGTTGATCTCCAGCAGACAAGCCCACAACACTTATGTCAAACCACAGTCCAAAGTTTGGAGCCCAATCTTAAAGGTTTGAAGTAAATGAACCAATGTGGCATGTGAGATCAATAGCTCAAAACAAGTGGGTCAAAAGTCACACAAAACTATGCACAAATTGCAAATAACACTTCTCTTCATGCATGCTAAACTACTGTTCCTTGGACATTTTTGGCTTGGCTTCTGCATCACCAGCCATCCTGAAGGAAGTAATGAAAATTTTAAAAGATGCATTTGCACATATTGTTATTATCAAAATGCTCTTCTTACTATCTAAAGTGGTACAACGAGACTCTTTAGTAACATTTTTTATGTCTCATCTGAAACACGTTTTCAATCATTGAGAGAAGAGGAAAGCACTGGCATCGTATGTCGATATGACTGCAAGACCTCCTATATGGAAAGTTTGTAAGAGATGCACTAAGTAGTGGCATATATGTTCGTAAGGTCTATATGTATTGTCTTGTGTGCGTTACTGGTGTGTTCAGGGTTTCGAGTGGTGTTTGTGCTGTGTGTTGTGCCCTTGTAAGTGTTGTATATGTATATGAGAACTGTTGTAGGACTCCATTACTGGGGTAATTTTGTTAATAGACAGAATAGAGTTGCAATAACAGAAGGATGTGGTAGTAAGTAAATAATAAAAGAGGGAAGGAGTTAGTTAGTTAGTTGAGAAGTTTTCCGCTAGTGTGTCTTGTTGAAGAAGTGTTACTGCTCTGAAGGAGATCCTTCGACTGGAGACAACACTTGTATCTAGGGTGGAAGCAGCAATTCAGTGTTGAGCTTCCAATCAATTGTAACAACAATCAAAAGATTTCAGGTACTACACTGATCTCTTTTACTCCTACGTCCTGGTCATTTCGCATGTAAATCTTATGGATCGTACATCAGCAAAATTATTACAAGCTCTATCAAGGTACTCACAACTAAATCTTTGAATTAGATTGCATTCCTCCAGAGAATATAGGAACCACAAACATTTGTGTCTGAAAATCATACAGCCAAATACAATATTGGGGATGCTAATGGACCAAAGAAGGGTAAAGAATTTGGATTGCTGTCATCGCAAAATGGGGGTACAGAGCTGATGAGAAATCCAGAAAAGTTAAGCCGGATTCCAGTAATAGAAGACTATATAGACCAGAGATAAACGAGTACAGATAAGAGAAAAAACTGAAAACAACTCATAAACCATCAACATTAACCCAAGATTGCCCATAGCTCCTTATCAAAATTACTCATCAGGACAGCATTTCATTTGCATTAGTTTCATCCAAGTTGGTGATGCCTATAACATTTACTATTATTGCAAATCGATATTCTACAACTTGGTTGAGAGTAGAGATGGCATTGTTTATAAAATAAACTAGGATCAACACCATGCCAATCCCCAGTATATCATGTCTGCCTATTGTAAAACCACACCATTAAGTCATCTCCATAAGGTTGATTGTTTCCATGCTTCTCGACATTTATTACAAGACAGTGTAGTCTCTATTACTATCGTACAAGAGAAGCAAAATGCCTTAACTTCTAAAATCTTAAATCATTATCCTTATTTTGTCATGTTACAAAGACAAGAAAAACATTTTTCACAAAGTAATTCACACACATTTTTATCAGTTAGGTTAAATCCACCAGCTCTTTAACATTATCCAAAAAGACACGAACTTCACCATTCAGCAAAATGAGCCTTTCTGCCTTTATTCATGCTTTGTATGTTGCCCCTTGAGTCATGGTTGTTTAAAAAAATTGAAAAATGTCTTCATTACACGCTTTTCTCAAGCAGTTTCCTCACACCATTTACTACATACAAATTTCAATTCAGAACACAGGAAACCCTACAGAAGATCAGATTAACTCCATGCAATTTCCCATTGTTATATGAACGGAATCACCGATTCATCCGATACAAACCCTAATTAACTGGACAAACGCCACCAGCGAACTACCTGGTAGGATTATAATGTCTACAGATTATTTGAATAGCCAACGATTAATAGGCATCGATGCAAACACTATACAAACCCTCCGAATTAAACCCCATTGAATGGCAGAAATTGGAAAGTCTAGATTTAGAATGAACATAAAAAGGGAAAAAAAAAAATCGTACCTCTTGTGTCTTTGAACGAAAGGTGAATTCTTGGCATCTTCCTCTGCGAGATATCAGAACAAAAATTCACAGCGTTATATGGAATTCAACTTTTAGGGTTTTTGAACAATACATCACGAATCGGATGCTAATATATATACCAGTGAGACCGAGAGAGAACTTAGTGATGATGGTTCCGGTAATGGCGAAACCAACAAGGAAAGGCCAATTGCGATTCCATTCTCTCCTGAAGAAAACCGACCATGGATCGAATTTCGGCATCTTCCTTCAACGTTTCACTTTCTCAATCTGTTTGTGACACTGCTAGTTAGGTTGCGAAACACAACGATGAGCTTTGGCAGCTTTGGAATGGAGAGGGATGGAGCAGTTTTAGCCGTTTGATTAAATTGACTTTGACCGTCTGATTGAATCGAAAAGTTTGTGGTTTTTAATTTGGGTAAATTGCATCAATGTTTTGGTTTTTCGAAATCCAGCACCTAGACCCTGAAACATTTATGGATTCCACTGTTAATGTGTGTTGGTTATTTATGTAAAATTACTGACTTACCTGATTAAAACAAAAGAAAAAAAATAAATGCCACGTCAAATAAATTGGTTGACATGGAAAAAAAAAAAAAACACTTACTTTTCCCCCTCCATCACCAGATCTAGGAAAATATAAAAATAAAAGTCTGGATCAGAGAATAAATTACAAAAGTAGGTCAATTGGGTTTAAATCAATTGGCGCATCAATTTGATATATTCGGGCCGAAGCTCCAACGCATACACGTGTCTCGATCAGATCTACCATGGGAATGAACAATAGACGAGTTAGCTAATTTTCTCAGGTTCCATCAATTGTCAGCGGTGAAGGTTGGTAGTTGGGAGCACGTCGGGCTGGACTTATGAACAGTAAAGAGCTTCCGAGTGGTGATAGTCTTTGCTCGAAAAGCCAGGGGTAGCTGATTCTCAAGCTTCAATCTAAGGCTCTCGTAGACGATAAGAAATGAAAGTTTATATATATTTATATATATATATATATTTAAATAGGAGTATCTTAGAATCAATTGGTACCTATATCGTGTTTCGATTTTGTCTAGAATAGATGCAAACCTAGAGAGAAGTTTTTATTAAGTCTTAGGTAGGTTTATAGAGAGAAGGTTGAGTTTTTAAGTGAAGGATTCTCCTGAGATTTGGAGAGTCCTAATTTATAATTATAGAGTTGCAAATCTATCCAAATTAGATTCAAATAGATTTTGCATTTATCTTTTGTTTTCCAATTTGATGTTCAATCCTTTTTTTTTTAATGGAAAATTTGATATTCAATCCTTAATCTCAATAATATTAATCCAAAGTATTAGTTTAATGGAATCCTTTAGTTATTTTAGATTGTTTTAGATAAAATAACAAAGATTCAATGAGATATGACCGTGATTTGGATGAATTCACATATCTCTCTCTCAACTGACTCTTACTATTTACTTTCACTTTATGATAGGTGATCGATATAAAAAGAAGATAATCATGTGCTTTGCACTTGTCCTCAGAAAAAGATTTTAAAGAATAACATGGAATTTATTTTCTTTAATTTTCTTTCTATGTTAACTTGTAATTCCACGTAAATAGCAATGTACATTACAAGTGGAGCCTACATATATTTCAAGGGGTATAAACACTGAATTTTCAGAAAATAAGAGGTTTGTAAAATTTTTTAAGATTTTAAGGGATGTTCATATAATTTAATTTTTTTAATTTTCTTTTAGCCCTGTATTAATTACAGGTCGATTCGAAGTTTCCATGGGTAATGATATAATAAGAGAATCAGAACCAACCTGCACAATTAGTCAAGTCCAATTTCTATATAGATATATGACCGTTTTAAAAAAATAATTATAAGAAATAGCTAGGTGAAAAAATATTTATCGAGAAAACATTGTGTATACACCTTGTTAGCATTTGCACTAAAGGTGTGTTTCAATGCAAATCATAATTATATAAGTATATACCTTTTAGTGGTAATCCTACATATAACACATATTAGTATCAATATGCTCCAACATAAATACATCACATTAGAAAGTATATATAACACCATCATCACAAACATGCCATGAACTTCGATCGTCAAAACAATACACCAAATGCACGCTCCAACATCCAACACAAACTCAAACATGAAACTCTAAAATGGAACCTCAAACTCTAACTCACAATTATAGGTACAAATTCCACATACATAAAATAGTAAGATATCCAAAACAAAATGAATCATTAAATGCAGTTGCACTAACATGTTGATTTTATAAAGTTGTTTGTTTACAACACAACAATAAAACCTCACATAAGATAAGCTAACTACATGCATTTAATCACATCTCCTCATAACACTCCTTTAATGAAAGTGCAATCAAAATTAAGGAAAAATCGAAACTCACTTCTTGACTCCTCCATTTGTAGCTACGAAGAGCTAAATAATGTACATCACGTGGCTTTTATGATTTATGATGTTATAGAAGTAGCTAGTCAACATCATAAAGAGTATTAGCCTCTACCATGTAGAAAGGTAAGGCTATAGGACTCCATCTTACATAACCATGTCTAGTAAGTTGGAACGTCTCTTCTAGGTAGTAGGTGGAGTTAAGAGAGAGCTGTCGTAAAACTCGAGATGAAGAATCGTAGAGGAGCTTAAATCAACTATTAAAATACCTGTAATGTTGGTAGACTATGGCATTGATGTACTGTGATATACAAGATTGACTATAAAGCTCAGTATAATGGATGTGGATTTGTTTTGCATATCTTTCTTATGACAAGCTGATTATACACTCGTTCGCCTCCTTTGATTATAATTCTAACTTTGTAGCAAGGTAATGCTACTACTTCAGGGTAAGCTAGCTCTAAATTTATTGACCCTAGTGACAACAAGTTATAACATCATTTCTTCGTTATCATCAACAAACCATATCCTTTCACAAGCCAACGTGACAATTATTGACATATTATGCGTTAAGCAACCACAACAAAAGGTATAAGCCTATATAAAGTAACAATAAAAACGAGTTAGTATGAGTTATGTTATTAAGTGATTTCGTACATAATATACCTTTAGTGCAACATAAATAGTGGACCAATGAGTCTACCGTACTAATTTCCCATTATCGGTCTATGCCTACATCAAACAAGCATGATGTTCATCCCATAACATTATATAAGGTATATGGAGTATCATCCAGCTTATTTAATGAAAACGAGTCTTTATGTCAACATTTATTGAAATTTATATTACCTGTTGAACTAACGTACACTACAACAAATTAGGTTTTTTAAGGTTGTTATCTAATTGAGTGGTCAGACTATTAGGGTGGAAAGATTACGCGCCTTATATGTAGGGTGCTAAGTAAGGTCTAAGGATAGTAATAACTGCCCTTATAAGATATGTGTTATAATATAGATTTTATAAGGCAATTTTAAAACCGCAATAAATAGCCTTCCCATTTTCTTCTCCATAGTACTTTTCAAGGCATGCTTAACTGCTCCAAAAGCCTCTTTAAGAACAAAAATTACCAACCATACAACATCTCAATGAGGGCAGCAATAATGACACTAAAAGGAGATTAAACAACGGACATAACCACCTTTAGCATGTACCTCTATGTTTCTACTATAGCAGGCTTGATTGCTTGAAATTAGTTAACTTTTTTCTTTTTAAAACAATGTATTAATCAATCCATTTTGAGTTATATTACATTGTCAAACAGTCTATCACTTAAATACCACTCTCAAGATATATTATAGCAACAATCACATGGATATGTAAAAAAATACCAAAACCCTTACCATGATTCAAGCATGTTTTGTAATTACAATTTTTATCCTTAAAAACAGTTATATTTAGGAGAGAGACTGCTCTGTAATATATAATCAAAACATTAAGTTATCTATATAAGCTTATTCCTACTTTCCTATTCCTGATGCAAACATTATGAAACCTTACCATCAACTAAAAAAAGAATTAGATTATTATAGATATATGGGAATACTACATCTTTGATTGCTTAATGCCATAATGGAAGATTAAGTAGGTAAACCAAATTCTGATCATCTTCCTTGCCTATAAAAGAGTTTGCAAGCTACACCTTAAATTCTCCACTCTATCATCGCCATATCCAATAGCATTAGCACTAAGCCTAAAATCAAGCAAGACCTCACCAATAAAAAGTCCCTTACAGGTAATGTAAGAGATAGGAGGAAAAAGATTTTTGGAACTGGAAAAAGGGAATAAAGAAAAGTCTTTTTTTTTTTTTAGGGGCAAATCCAATTCATCATCACCTACTAAAAAAAGGGCATTTTGCATTAATCAAACTTGTAGTGACATGAAATGTCAAATAGTATAAATTTAATAATACTCTAAAAGGGATAATATGCAACTTAGATTTATTACTTATTGTTAATACCTAATTTTCACTCGAACTAAGGCCCAATGGGTAAAGCCCATTATAAGGAGCACCGAGTGACACTCAAATGAACAACGAGCTCACATATTGCTCTTTCATCCTCTAACGAGGCTACAAGCTCATACCAATGAAGAATGCGAACCAATGGCAAGTCTGTCCTCTATATCACAACCTATCTATCAAGTTAAATAACAATTGCTCGAGTAGGTTAGTCCTCAACCATCTAGTCAATACTCGTTAATCGTCTGGGGTAAGCTCAAGGCTTAACTCGTCTTTATCGAGCATCGGTTGACTATTTCCTTAGCATTTCATCCCAACTTTTATCTTTAATGCCTACCACCCACTACAACTTGTTAATCAGCATCTAACATCCATAGTATGGCCAATGTGTCCAATACTTCCACCCCTATCAAATCACTGAGTTGCAAATTTAGTGGATTGGTTGGCCATGGCATGCTAGCAGTAGTAAAGCTCAACCCCTGCCACGAAGCGTACTGTGTATTGGCAACTAGCACAAGTGAATCCCCGAATGCCATGTGTTTAAGTAACCCACATATAAGGTGTTAGGCACTAACAAGTAAGACAAATCCCTTTCCCTCATATGTACATGTGTGATGACAATGGTCCCCCTAGGTCCTTAATGCTAGTCTCCCTTCTTAGAGAGTACAAGTTGAAACCCCATCACACATACATATGCTAAGCGAGCATGGTCCCCCTAAGTCCTTAGTGTTACTCTTCCCTTTTCTTGGTCCTCCTTGTTGACTTGAATGTAAGAGGGCCACTATGGCCTCACCCATAAAAGGTTTTTTTGGAGTTGTCGAGAAGTAAGAAGTGAAGTCTAAGCCCATTCGAAACCACACATCTTGGTTGGTCTTTACGTGATCAACGTTTTGGTGCCAATTATTTTAGGCCACAATGATGACGATGGCTAAAAGCAAAAACAATAACCTGCAAGCTTCTCGCATGTAGGATACCAATAACTCCTAACATAATGGAGGCCCTTAGAGACTTTTACCTCAAAATGAAAGTACGAAAGTCTAAGAGCTTAAGTTACTCGCCTAGCAAATGCTGGAAAAAAACAGAAAATACCATGAATTTACTACAGCTCTATACAAAGATATAAAATTACTAAAAAACACAGATCAAAAGTGTCTAAACAAGGAAGCGATTTTCAATTCCTCCTTATAACTAAGCAAAATGACAACCATCTTAACATGTACCTAACACGCTTGTACGTTCATATTCAACATGATTATCAACCGTACAAAAGCCACAACCAAAGCAAAACATATGCGAAGGGTAAGTATATAGTGACAAGCAAACCACTTGATAGTCTATTATCACACCCTAAAGTAATAGAATTGCTACAATCCAGCTATGCAAATCATTCTAGGATAGAAACTGACCTTACAGTTACTATCTTAAACTTAATTTACTAAGACGTTCACGACTAACCTGTTTTAAAGTAAATAATTTATAAATTAAACAAATTATTTACCTAAGAAAGTATGAAAATATACATATATTAGGATTTAAATATTACAATTAATGTTTATAAGATTTTATTGTATTATATTACCTAAGAAATATTTTATTGGAAAATCGAAGATTCTAAAATAAGAATTAAGACTTTAGAAATATATCTATTCTTTATATGTATTTCCTAACTCTCCTAGGATCCAACAATTATTGATTTCAAGATAAATATAAGCCGCTTCCTAGCTAATACCTGCAATAACATCTATAGGGACATGAGTAACTAACAGCTTAGTAAGCTAAGATAGAAACTTAAAACTATACATTAAACACAGATAAGGTTATTAATCAAATTAGTTAGATGTAATGCATATACAAGCAAATGCTACTGCACAATGTTATTCGGTCCATTGTAAGGTTAATGAAATTATACCCACTCTAATCCAGGTTGAGGAGTTTTCATGTTTATATAATAGTTTACGATCAAACCTAAGTTTATACAATAGAGATACTGCTTCTCCCACTATTACCTTCAAACCATTAACTTTACTTTCGTCGCAATCTCCTCTCCTGTCACTTAGCTTGACTAAGGATGAAAAATGGACCTATTATGCCTATCAGAGCTATCTCTTTTGAAAAGGTCGATATTTAATTGAAGAACCTTAAACATCTTCCCTAATGGGTTGCTATGTAAGTTCGTTTTAGACTTATAGGTCATATACTTAATTAGGTTTAGTTTAAGGTGTTCAATCAATTCAAACAAATCACATAAATACAAGTAAGAGTAATAAACCAAAATCATATCATAAAACTCAAAAACAAGCACGTATAAGCATAATTAACTATCTAGCAAACATAACCAAGTAAATTTTAAGCCTCCGAGTATTGTAAATCAGTACTTTGAAATACTGCAGCATATTAATCCAACTTACCTAGACTTTCCGCTTGTTCGCTTAACTTATGGCTCGAATAAGCCATTGTCAATAATCTCTATAATACAAATTTTGTTTTAGTTTTCACATAAGTACCATATATAGGTTTCGTTTTGAAATTCTTATTGTTTTCTTCAATTTAGGGTGTTATTATACCTAATTATTCATATTTTTAAGTCTTTTACAATTATTCTTAATTTAAGAAAGTTATAGTTCAATTTTCGAATCACTTTCTAAATTAGGTTTTAATCCAATTTTTCATTACAAGTTTTATACTCGAATCCTAAGAACTCATTGGAACCATTATGTGATATTTATCACATTAAAACTGGGTATCATAAATCTCGTATTCAGTTCCTAACTAGTATTTTAGTTGGTATGGTACACTATATTCCTAATTTAATTATCGAACTTGTTTCCGATATGAAAATAGCCTACATTTTTCATATGATTTCATAAACTCCCATTCCAAATCAGATGTACATTATATTTTTATTATTATAATGCTATTGATTTTTACCTAATATTTTGTACCCATTTAATTCTTAGATATACATATTCGTATTATTACATACTATACACTTATATCACCTACCTAACACTTCTAACACTACATATATCATCCTTCATCATCCAATAATATGTCAAAATATCTAATTGTATACTAAATCAGAATTTGTATCCCATTAACCCTAAATCATAAAATTAATTTAAAATATACTATTTTACTTATTACTTCTATACTACATAATATACCTAATAATTACATCTAATGTCCTAAATGTTACAAACAACATACTAAATCAGTTATTAACGTCTTAAAGTATCTAATTATATAGTAAATTAGTAATTATCAATTTAAATACTAAATTAGTCCAAAATCACTCGTTTTATACATTATTTTGAAACCTAAAAATTATCTAAAATTTTCAAAAATAGATTTATAAAAAATCTTTTTATGGCATCGTTTTAAATACTCTAAATAGTCTACACAAAAATTTTGAGCTCCAAACTACATTATTAAGGTCGTTTATTTCAATATTGAAAATTAACTTGAGTTTAGGTATTTCTTAATAGTAGTATATCTTAAGCCCTAATTTTATCAAATTGACATTTTTTCGTAAATCTACGTACAAAA
Organism: Lumnitzera racemosa; assembly: GCA_024138005.1. Classification (NCBI taxonomy): domain Eukaryota; kingdom Viridiplantae; phylum Streptophyta; class Magnoliopsida; order Myrtales; family Combretaceae; genus Lumnitzera; species Lumnitzera racemosa. The sequence goes on from JAMXBC010000009.1 coordinate 93,859,841, forward strand.
TATTATAGAATATCAAATTTCATAATTTTTCATGCATATTTAGTAATTTTACTAAATTAAATAAATTCAAAATGGAAATTAGAACTCATCGTTAGATCGACTTCCAGCCATCAGTGGTGGCTCTACCTTATCAGTAGCTCCAAGCGTGAGGTCTACTATCTAGTGGTGGTGACCGTTCCTCCTTAAGTGGTCGTCAAATGTAGGTTCTTTTTATAAGCCCTAATTGCACGTGATTTTTCTTATTTCCTTAAAGTAATTCTCTATTCTATTTTTAGTCTCTCTCAATTTTTTTTTTCTTTTATAAGCCCTAATTCACCTTTATTAAGCAATCAATTATATGCAATAAAACAAGCCATCACACAAAGTTGTCTAATCCATTGTGAAATTAGAGTAATTTCACTCACTCTAATTTGGTTAAGGAGTTTACATGTTTATGCAACAGCTCATAACCAAACTCAAATTTATGCAATGGAGACGCTACTCTCCCTTAAGATTATCTTTTGAACTAATGCCTTCATCTTCACTACGACCTCTTCTCCTGTCACTTAGTTTAACTAAGGATGAGGGAAAAACCATCATGCTATCTAGCGTTATTCTTTTTTAAGCTGTTGGTATTTGGTTGGAGAATTTTGATGGTCTCCTAATGGGCTGTAATGTATGTCTAATTAGGATATTTAAATCAGTTATGATTAGGTGTGGTTTAAGATGATCAAACAATTTCACACTATTCCATTCACATTAATAACCAATCACAACACAAAATTTAGCACAAAATCAAATACCCAAGCATATGCGTATAAAACTACTTACAAGTACAATCAGATACAGTCTTAAGTCTCAAAATACTTTAAAATAGTACTTCAAAATACAATAAAGTACTAGACCTAATTTACTTGGAATCCTCAGTTTACTCACTCACTTGTCACAAGTCGACTCGTCTTCATGTATTCTATAATATAAATATGCTCTTTAGTATTTATATCTTGGTGATATAATATATATATATATATATATATATATTCTAGGTTATGATTTTGCTATACCCCTCATGTATACTATTATACATATTATTCATTACCAATTCATTCTAGGTTAGTTTAGGATTCGGTTTCCGAATTCGATCTCAATTCAAGTTCTAAATCAATTCTAATCTACAAGTATTATTCATAACTTCTAGGAATACACTTCGAACCCTAATGTGAAATTAATCACATTAGGTTCGAATATCCTAAATATCATGTTTGTAACTAAATTAATATTTTAGTCTATTCAATACATTTTAATCTTCATTTATGTACCAAATTTACTTTTATTGTAAGAAAATTTTACGTTTTCCTACAATTACCTAAATTTAAGTTTTGTATAAGATTTAATACGTATTATTATTATTATATTATCCATTTTAACCTAATATTTTATATTTACCATAATTTCAATTCCACATATTATCGAAATTACCTATATTTATTACATAATACCCCTAATAATCACATCTAACTCCTTAAATACCACAATTATCATACCACATCAAATATGAATATCTTAAAATCCCTAATTAAATACTAAATTAGTAATTAGTCAATTAATTATTAATTAGACTCCAAAATCCCTAATTATATGCATATTTTAAGGGCTTGAAAATCACTTAAAATTTTCAAATTTTAATTTCTAAAAAAGGCTTCATAGCACTATTTTATATCACTTAAGTAGTTTACACAAAAAAATTGAGCTTGAAACTATACTCATAAGGCTATTTAATTTTAGATCGAAACATGCTTGGTTTTATATGATTTCTTAAGCACCATATATTTGTAGATGTAATTAAATCTAACTAATATTTTTCCTTAAATCTACATACAATAAAAAATCAGAATAATAAAATTAATAATTTTTTGGATAAAATTAATAATTTTAATAATTTACATTAAATTGAGTTAAATTTTAGACTCACCTGACTATTGGACTTCCGACCAGTAGAGGTTGTCCAAGGAGTTTCGCCCGGTTCAGGCGGTGAATGTGGGGTGTGGTGGTGGCAGTGGTTCGGTTTCAATTGATTGTGGGTCATAGGTTTGGTTCAATTGGCCATGCTGCACATATTTTTTATAATTTTTTGAAAAACCTTAATTCTCTTTTTTTTTTTTGGTTCTCTCTAAATTTATAAGAATCTAAATAGACTAAATGAGCTTTCGGTCAATTTTGGCTATATATAAAGCTCTAGGGGATTTTTGGTGCATTAATTTGACTTAGCAATTGCTTTATTCTCTTCCAAATTACCTTTCTAAGTAAGTTCATTTAATTGGCTAAATTTTTTTATTTTTTATGATTTTTATTTAATTATTTATCATTTTTTAGTATTTTAGATAATTTCTCATATTTTTACTTACACGTAAATACTTATGGAGTACAAGTAAATACTCATAAATATTATTTATGTTATTCTATAATTTTTAGTGTGCATATAATTTATTTCTAAGGACTTGTTAATTATCGAAATTCATTTTATACATTTTAGATAAATAATAGGTAATATACTTAAAATTTGATATTATAATATTTTATTATTTTATTACTTATTTTCCAACATTCAAACTTACAGAATCACTTTTACTAATGTTTTTAACTTTGTTTTATAATTTAGGTTTGATCGGATCTTTTAATCGATTACTCTAATCTTTACTTACCAAATCCAATTCTACAATTATAGGGCTTACATCAAAAGGATGTAAAAAGTGCTTTTCTCAATAACTTTATAAAAGAAAAAATATACGTTGATCAATCTCCTGAATTTGAAGATCCCTTCAAACCAGATCTTTTATATAAGTTAAAAAGGGTTTTATATGAACTTAAATAGGTTCCTTGTATTTGGTACGTAAGACTAAGTCAATTATTGATTAAAAATGACTTTTAAAGGGGGGAAGTAGACACTTATCTCTTCATGAAACATCATAGAGAAAATATGTTAGTTGTACAAGTAGAATTTGAAATGTCTCTCATAGGTGAATTAAACTTCTTCTTAAGATTACAAATCAAATAATAGAATATTTATACACTAAGAAAAGTACCCCAAACAGATATTAAAGAAATTTGGTTCTTAAAATACCGATGATTCTTTAACTCCTATGAGTACCTTAGCAAAGCTTAATATCACAGATAATGGCAAAAAGATAAATGAAAAACAATATTGAAGTTTAATTGGACTTTACTTCATCTAATTGCTTCATGCCCTAATATTCTATTCAATACTTGTATGTGCGATAGATTTTAAAGTTCACCAATAGAATCACACTTAACTACAGTTAAAAAGATCTTTAAATATATAAAAAACACTGCAAAATTAAGAATTTGGTATCCTGAGTGTTAAAATTTTAATCTCATAAGATATTCAAATGCTAATTATGCAAGTTGCAAATTAGATAGAAAGAGTACTTCATGAACTTGTCAGTTCTTAAAAGATAAGTTAGTTTCTTGGTCTTCAAAAAAATAAAATTTTGTTGCTCTTTCAACTGCAGAAGTTAAATATGTATTTACTAGAAATTGTTATGCATAGATACTTTAGTTAAAATAACAATTGAATGATTATAGGTTAAGTTATAAGAACATACCCATAAAATATTATAATATTAGTGCTATTAATCTAATAAAAAATGTAGTTCATTACTCTAGGTCAAAACATATAGAAATAAGGTACTGTTTCATTCGTGATCATGTGAGTGTTGATTTTGTTCCACATGAATATTAATTTACTGACATATTCACAAAGCCCTTGGATAAATTAAGGTTTGAATTTATTCGTAATGAAATTGGTGTGTGTAATCTTTTTTTGTTAGATTAGAGTGCATTTATATTTTACAAATTTTTTTTTAACACGTACAAGTTTTTAATTTTTTTTTTCCATTTGTTGCACTCAGAAAGATGTGGATCTTAGCATGACATTAGTGGATCCTCAAATCACTATAGCCTACTTTCTTACAGTTAAAGGTCATTATTTCTAGCAGTTCAATTCTTTCCATCTTATAAAAGCCTCTGATTATTTCTCATTTTCTCATTTCATCAAACTCTTCACATTCTTCTCTTGTGTTTTTTCTTTCACTCAAAATTCCTGACACTTAGAAAATTTACCCGAATTGCTACAAAGGGGATTAAATCTAAAGTACAAAATAATCCCAAGAATTCCATTATTCTTGATGAACAAGAGATAGACACCATGATCCCTACAAACCCTCAACCTAATCCATCGTCTGAAGTACGCTAAGACTCGCCAGAAAAAAACCTAACCTTAGAACTACGTAATGAAACATTGGAAGAAATTACTCAACAAGTGAATCAATACAATGGTTATAAGGTATACTCTTAACATGTTCAAGAAGTTAATTAGAAAACTAATTAGGATGCTTAAGATTCCAGTTCACCCAAAAAATTTGCTAAACCTAAAGGCTTTAATCCCACAAACAAACCGTCTAAAGAAAAATTTGAAAGAAATCCCTTTGAATAACCCCTTGAACCAAAACCAAAGAGGTCTCTCTGAAAGTCTAAAGTTGCTACTCTAGTAAAGAAGACATTGAAATCTTCTAAGGATGTGCAAAGGTCACCAAAAGTAAAGAAGTCAATTTCCTCTTCCAAATCAAAAGACAAACCCAAGAAAAGATACAAAATAAAAGGTAAGAATCTCTCTATAAAAAATTCTTTTTATTTAGACTTAAATTTTTTTTACAAGAATGGTTTTTACTGGAAAAAATATTCACAGGGGTGAAGTCTGAATGGTTTAGTTGATATGAGATGAATGATATATAGAGAATTGATTAATGAGTTTTATAGGAAGCTTAATAACGAAAATTAGGAAGTGTAGAAGTCAGTTGTACTAGGCCAAAAAATTGAAATTATGAAGAAGGACATTCTGAAATATTTCGGCATTAAAGAAGTACAAGAGGATGAGAGCTTAGTACAAATGACTAAAGAGAATTTATTCATAAAATTGAATGATGAAGTGGAGTTAGGAATAGGAAGAGATATTTTCAGAATTGAATTTGAGCTATTAATTAGGATTTTACACAAATTTGTTAACTCATTTATGTTACCTAAAAGGGGTAGTGCAACCTCTGTAACAAGAGAAGATGCACTAGTTATTCTAGCAATGATAAGGAAGAGAAAGGCTGATGTTGTGAAACTCATGATGCGACATGTATGGTAACATTTGGATGTTCTACCATATGGGAATTTGTTTATGACTATCTTCGATTTCAAGAAATTGAAAATACCAGGTAAAGCAAGTTGTCTGTTTTATTCTATTAAACTAGGAGAAAGAATTGTTAAGCAGATGGGGCTTTATGTGAGTGATAAGCTTTGGCATTCACATAATGAGGCGTTTTTGTTCATCCTTCGAATCTTAGAAGAAGTGTAATTATAATTGAAGAGAAGAACAATGAAAAGAAAAGGAAGCAAGGAAAGGAACCTGTTGAAAAGGAACCAAAAAGGAAAGGGAAATTGGTTAGAAGATCAGGTGAGATCGAATTCAAGGAAGCAATTAGGTCACCTTCAGATAGTGATTCAGAAAGTACGGAGATACAACTTGTTTACTCCAAATAAGGCGAAAGTTTAACTTTTGTTGAACAACTTTCTGAATAAATCAAGTTATAGGTAAGTTAATTAGGGATCGGATTACTAGAATGAAAACATTTATTTAAAGCTTGGGTCAAATAAACTGTTATAGAATCCAAACTTGATGTCTGAGCTCGTCTTGCTGTTTTTCCTTTTGAACCCCCTAAACAGAACTACCTAACTGAACCATCTGAACCCATCATTCCCATTTTAGATCCTTACCTCACACCATTCGAACCCTTTGTTCTTGTTTCAGATCCTCCCCTAACACCAATCGAACCTCATTTTCTTACTGTTTCTGCCTACCTATCCAATCAAACCAATTCCATCCTTGTTTTAGTTTCTAAGAAGACTCATGTCATCTCTCTCAATCTCTTGACAAAATATCTTAAGCTGCTACTCCTATTCTAAATCGTGAAGAACAACACCTCCCGATATGTTGCTTCTAACATAACAGACTCTACATAAACTCTAACCTAAATCACAATTCCATTTGACAAAAAACCAGCTTCCTCCTTGGTAACATCTTCCGAAGCCAATCTGTCTCCTAACAGAGCTCTTACAACTTATTCTGGAAGATTCAAACTTAGTGCTCGAAAGAAAACTAAGAGATTTAAGAAATAACTTTCTATCTCTTTGTCTAGCATTTTAGTTTCAGCTTTGATTAGGATCTTTTTATTGATTGATGAAAAGTCCTTCAATGGACTTCTTTTTTGTTTTTAATAGGACTTGATTGTGATCTTTTTTTTAATCAATGCAGTATGATCTTTTGTTTTGATCTGTTATTTCTTTTCCTCATTCTGCACATTCTATCTATTTATAAATATTAAGGGAGAGTTAATTAATTATTTCACAATATGTTAATTAATGATAATAAAAAAGGGGGAGAATATAGAAATCAAAAAACATTTGCGGTCTATACTCTACATGACATGTTGTTTATTGTGCGACTGTGAGAAATTTTTTACTAATGTTAGATATCGATTCAATTTATGTTTTTGGTTTTATAAAAGTGTATTTATTACCATAAAAAAGAGGGAAAATGTTAAATATCTTTCGTATATTTTAATAATAACAAAAACACATGAATATTAATGAATCATCAAGAATGCATGCATTCAGAAAAGTTCTTAGAAAGTTTAGAATCGTAAAATTAAGTTGTCTTCAAAAACTTATTCAGAAGGTCTGATTTGATTGAAAAGGAGAATAATCTAAAAAATTTTAGAAAATGTTTTAGAAACTTTATAAGTAGAAATAGCATAACACTTCAGAAACTTGTTCAAAGACTTCCAAAAAAGAAAACCGTTACCCTTTAGAAAGCCATTCAGAAAGTTGGTTTAGAAAAGTAATAATTGAAAATTAACTCATATCATATTCGAATTAAATAAGACCTAGCTCCACTAAATTGAGTGTATTAGGGAAATACACTTAATTCTGCTCCATTAAGAAAGAATTAAGATCCATGGGGATTTTTTTTTAAGTGAAGGAATCCTTGGATCTATCATAAGAAAATATCTACCATTAGTTAAAGATAAGATTGTTTCGGATTTTGTGGATTTTCAATTTTGAATATGAGGGTTATCTAGAATTTGTTGATAAAGGATATATCTTTGTCAATTTCAAATTTGAAACTTATCTAGATGTTGCGAATTAAAGAATATCTGACTAAGACAAGAATAGAAGAGTTGATTTTCAAATTTAAAAATACTGAGATCCTCTTAAAACAAAATCTAAGGATTATCTTCATCAATTAAATTTTTTGATAAATATAAAAGTGAAGATAATATGCAATGAATTAATCATTGGAAGATTTTAGTATAAAAGGAGAAATGATTCAACATATACGTCTCTGAGAAAATTTTCATTACATAAAAAATTGTGATTAAATTGTACCTTTTGAAAGGGCATATAAAGTTTCTTAGATACTATGTTAGAAAGTTGAACCGAAGCGAATTATTCATCAATTTTTATTTTTGCTTAGTACAAAATTATTCGAGACTTGTACTTTTGTTCTAACTTATAATTTGTAAACCTTGTTTGTTGTTTGAGTATTGAGAGAAGTAAGATTATACTCTATAGATCTATATTAGCCTAGATTGTGAAAAGGCTGAATAGGCAGAACGGAGTATTAAGTAAGCTTATGTGTAGCGATTACTTGTAATTTTTTTGTGATTTTGATTTAGTAGATCAAGTGAAATGATATCGGTGAAGTAGACCGGGTCCCTAATAGTGGATTTGAAAGAGAGTAGTAGGTAGAAGACTGAAACTCTATAAAATTCCAGCCTGATATTCTCCTTTCTTACTTTTTTAATTTGTGATTATTTAACTGTATTGATCAATTGCGTGTTGAATTATTGAAATACTGCTGTTCATCAATATAAGTGATTAAGAGGATATTTTTCTTATATCAAAAAAGTTTTCAAAAATTGAAAGATATCAATTTATCTCCTTCTTAATACCATATATGGGACTGACACACAACACGTTATTTTAAAACTTTGTCAAATTGGACAACTAGATATTTTGTACCTCGTTATTCTTAAGAACTAATCTAAACATTCAACTTAAAAAAAAAAAGAAAAATCCTAAATTGCATCATATGGGGCTATTTTGCTTATATTCATACTAAGAAGGCAACTAACATTGGTAAAATTCACTGCAATTTAATCAATCTTAACCTTTAAAGCCAGATCATCTCATAAAAGGCACTAATAAAATCATCTGTTTGGTTTTCTTCTCTAAATATTATGTTTAATTACTTTAACGAGAAAGATCATAATTAACAACAAATCATACACATTATATATCCTCTTTCATTGCATTGACTTCCCTAGCCAAAGTAATAGGGTATTTATCATTATCCAAGCTAAAACCTACAATTCCATATCAATTGATCAAACATCTTTATCATCGATAAAGAATCAGAGAAACACTTTAATTGGCCTCGGTACATTGCCTATCAAATCTATTAACAAAGTCCCATCTTCCAACCAAAAGAAAGAAAATTAAGACAAGTACCTCCTTTAAATGCAATCATATTATTGGGATCATCTTTAATTGGCTTATCCCACTTAAGTATATTTATCTCATGAAGCCTCATTTTTTATTTTGAGCAGTCTACACATATTGTTAATCGAGAATGCGGTTAAGATGCTTATATGATTTCTGCATTTTGTTTTTCCAACCAATAAATAGAAATCAGCCATGTTTGCAAAAAATGGATGTTAAGTGCTATAATATAAGCAACTTTTTAATGGTCCTCTATGCCATAATGGTGTTAACACATTTTCTATAGTGTTATTCATATCTTATTCTTATCAAAGATGAAGTGCCGCAAGAATGATATGACTTTGTGTAATTGGTTTTTTATGTGATAGTCATCTTGTATTTGCACTATTTCGAAAATTCTTCATATTGAAAAAAATCTACATTCATAATGAGTATAACAATATGGAGATAGATGTCACGCCCCGAAGCGGCAGAGTCGTAACAGTCCCGCCGTGTAAACCATCTTAAGATAGAAGTTGGCCTTACAACCGCTATCTTAGACCTGATCTACACAAGGCGTCCACAACTAACCCGCTTTGAAGTAAACAGTTTGTAATTTAAATAAATCATTTTACCTATAAAAGTGAGGAATTATATATATGTTATAATTCAGTTATTGCAGTTAAAGTTTACAATATTTTTCTATAGTATTTTTCTATATTATTACATCATTCGGAAATTAAAAATAATAAAAACTTAGACCTTAAAAATATGTGTTTATTTTTCAATATTTTTCCTCACTCCCCAGGATCCCGCAGTTGCTAGCTTCAGAGTAGTTGTTGCCGCTTCTTAGCCAGCACCTGCACGACGTCTATAGGGATGTGAGCAACCACAGCTCAGTAAGTTAGGACGGAGGATTTAAAACTATACCATACACACAACAAGGTTTTCAATCACTTATTAGGTGCAATGCATGTGCAAGCAAATGCCATCGCACGACGTTGTCCGGCCCGTCGTGAAATTAGAGAAATTACGCCCGCTCTAATTCGGGTTGAGGAGTTGTCGTTAATGCAACAGCTCACGACCAAACCCAGGCTTGTGTAATGGAGACCTTGCTCCTCCCGTGACTACCTTCGAACCACTGTCTTCACCCTCGCCGCGACCTCCTCTCCTGTCACTTAGTTCGACTGAGGATGAAAAAGGGACCATTTTGTAATCCTGCGCTATCCCTTCCGAAGGGGTCGGTATTTGGCCAGAGAGTCCTAAGTTCCCCTAACGGGTTGTCATGCATGTCCGATTATGCTTTCTGGTCAGATATTTAATTAAGTCCAGTTTAGGGTGATCAATCCTTTCATACAAGTCATACAATATGTGCCAGAGCAACAAACAGAATCATAGCATCACTCATAATCAAGCACATACATACATTCTCTATCTAACAAGCATAACTAAGCATAATCTTAAGCCTAAAAAATACAGCATCATATTAATCCCAACTTACCTCGACTCCTCGCTCACTCACTCGCGGTCCGATTTGCTCAGGCCATCGCCGATCATCCCTATAACACGAACGTGGTTTCAGTATTTCATATAATATTATAAGTTCATTTTATCCGATAACGCTTATTGTTAGGTTTTGTTTAAGGTTAAATATACCTAATTATCTAGTTATTAAGTCTTTTATAATTATTTTAGGGTTGGGGTTAGGTTCGGGTTCGGTTTTTGCATCGATTTCTAAATTAGGTTTTTAGTTCGATTTCTAAGTAATGTTTTAGATTCTAATCCTAGAAATCCGTTTCAACTCATAATGTGAAATTAATCACATTACTTCCCGATCTCCTAAATACGATTACTACCCCTAGTCAGCATTTTATTCCAATCGGTATACTTAAATCCGTATTAGTGTACCAAATTTACTTATATTGTGAGAAATTTTTACATTTTTCATATAATTACCTAAAATTGAATTTTGTTTCAGATTTGTTATGTTCTGATTTTCATTATTTTATTATCTAATTAAACCTAATTTTTCCATATTTATTAATTTTTAATTCTACATATTCCTAATTTTCTACATTTACCACATAACACCTTCATTACTTACACTTAACACTCCATAGACTAGGATCAGGTTTCCACATAAGAGATTAACATCCCTAAACATCTAATTACTATCTAAATCAGTAATTAATATCCTAATCACCTAATTAACTCCAATTTACCCAATTTTTCCATCATTTTAGGGCTAAAAATTAACCTAAAAATTTCGAAAATTAAATTTAAAAAAATGACTTCATAGCACTGTTATATATCACATGAGCATCCTAAAAAAAAAATTGAGCTCCAAACTACACTTTTAAGGTCATTTATTTCTAAACCGAAATGTGCTCGGTTTTGCATGATTTCTTAAGGACCATATATTATGGGGCATGTTTTCATCAAACTAATATTTTTCCTACAAACTACATACAAAAATATCTCAGAATAACAAAATTCATAATTTTATAATTATATTTACTATTTTTACAAAATTTCACAACAATCGGGCTGGAATTTGGACTCACCGGTTTTGGTGGCTCCGGCCACCACGGGCCGCCGTGGCCTTGTCGGCCGGCCTGCGCGCTACCACCACCGTGTGGTGGTGGTGGCCGTCCACTCCCAGCTCCTCGTCTGGTGTGGGTTCCCTTTAAAATCCCTATCTGCATAGTTTTCTTTTTATTTTTTTTTATTTTTCTGGATTTTCTCTCGATTTTTTCTATGTTTTGATTTTTTTCAAATCATAAACTGACCAAAGGACTTCTAGAATTTTTCCCCCTATTTGTAGACAATTTTAGAAATTAATGTGCATTAATTTGATGGGATTTTGCACCAATTCCATGATTTTTGGCTTTTTGTTTGTCAAATTCTTATTGGTTATTTTTTTTTCTTGCTGACCACGACCTTATCTTGTTGCAGCTTATCCTCTTCTGATTTTTCCTATAATTATTTTGTATTTTTCTTTAATTATTTGCTTAGTTTTAGTTTAATTTAGGTAATTACGTGTATTTTTATTTACACGTAAATACATATGGGGTACACATGAACATTCCTAAATATTATTTTGGTCATTTTAAAATTTTTAGTATACATATAATCTATCTCTAGTAATTTATTAGTTATTTCATTACATTTTTCGCATTTTCGATGATTAATACCTATTATGCTTAAAATTTGAAAATTTTATAATCTCCTATTTTACTATCTATTTTCTTAAATTTAAGTTTACGGGGTCATTTTTACTAATATTTCTCTCAATAGTTTATAATTTGGGTGTGATCGGATCCTTTAGCCGATCGCCCTAAACCTTGGGTTTTAAGTTCAATCCTATGGTTACTTAGCTGAACTTTAGGGCTTACAATAGATATGTAAGAACAAGCATTATAAGATCTTTTCCCTAATAGATATGATATCTATCCTTTTAAGATTTATTATAATTATTTTTTTAAAGACATTTTAAAAGATACCGTCAATGAATTATAGTATATCAACTAAGAATGTAAATAACTTGTAGCATTTTCTAAACTAAGGGCTTACACATGATATTTGATTTATCAAAATGAAAAGTCTTATTTTGTAGCCTGTGTCATTGTAACTCAATATTATTCATCCCTAAAACATAACTATAAAATCTTCATGCGGTAAACAACCATCACATGTTCATTGATACCAAGAACAAACAAAATAAATTATTGTCACTTTTTGTACTCCTATTCTTCTAATTTAGTACCAAATTACATGCTAAATCAATATTTATACTAAATTAACATTAAATCACTAAATTAAGCTTATATATTGCCACAATTTTAGGGCCTAAAAATTAAGTAAAATTTTAGAAAATAAATTTTTAGAAAAAATTCTTTATAACACTGTTATAAACACTCTAAATAGTCTATAAAAAAATTTTGAAGTTAAAACTATATTATTAAGATCATTTAAATTTAAATAGAAAACTAACCTAAGTTTAGTGATTTCTGAAGAGCAGTATATCTCGAGGAATAATTTTATTAAATTGATATTTTTTCCTAAATTGACATACAAAAATATTCCAAAATACCAATTTTTATACATATTCGATATTTTTAATAAATTATATAAAAATCGAATAAGAAATTAAACTCATTGTTTAGATTGCTTCTAGCTACCAATGGTGGCTTCATTATTGTTGGTAACCCTTGGCGTTGGATTTGCTATTAAGTAGTGGCGGTTGTCCCTTTCTAGGTGATCATCGGATGTGGATTCAACTTATAAGCTTTAATTATACACTAATTTATTTTTTTATTTTTGTAAAGTTATTCTTTCTTCTTTTCTCTTCTCTCCCTATTTTTTTTTCTAGTCTCAAACTAACTAAAATGACTTCTAATAAGGGTTTGCTGAATTTATAGGATGATCTAAAAGGGTGTTATTAAATTATTTATGGCTATGTATCTATTCTCTTCACTTTTTCACTTTTTAGTTGGCTAAATTTTATTTATTGATTTTCCAACTCCCATTCTCAACTTGTCATGCCCAAATGCTAATTTTTCTACACCTCCCTTAAAATTTTGTTGATTTTTCTTAATTAATTTAGTATTATTTAACATATTTCAAGTATTTTAAGTTTTTTTATCTATACGTAAATACATATGATACAAATAAATACTCATTTATATTATTTAAATTATTTTATAATTTTTTGTGTGCATATAATTTATATCTATTGATTCGTTAATTATCAAAACTCGTTTTACGCATATAGTTTATATGACTTAATATTATAATATTTAATTATTTATTTTTCTTAAATCCAAATTTACTGGGTCAATTTTACTAATATTTCTAATTCCTCCATAAAATTTAAGTTCGATTAGATAATTTACACAATTACCTTAAATTTTACAAACTACTTTCAAACCAATTAATTGTGAATTATTTACCAGTTTTTGTGGGGTCTTACAAGATCCTTAATTTCCATTAAGGTGTCTTACACTACTCCATTAGGCTATCTTCTAGAGGGCTCTTTTGAGCTTGTATGGTCCTTAACTCTTTTAGTCAGGTTAGATTGGGGAATCTTTATAAAGATACACTTTAACTTCTAGAAAATGTGCATCCATTCAACTAGATAAACTTTCACATTTGAGAAGATTTAAGTCTTGATATGGTTAGCCATATATTTCCTAATAAATCTTGGCCTTATTGCATATAACTAGGGCACGAGACCCTAAGATATGATCATTTTTACTCACATACTTGTGATTCTCTCAATTTTTTCTAAATATGATTTGAGCATCAGAGTAATTATACTAAATCAAACTTTGATGTGTTTTTGTAGATTTCTCTACTTCTGAATCAAGAACCAAGCCTAAACGCTTAACAACCAAGTCCAACAACCTAATCTTAATCCCCAACCAAATTTGAAAACAACATTACTAACTCATTAGTATAGATAAATTATTATAAAATAGCATCGGCCTAACCAATTTTAGACTATAAATAAATATGTAAGTTAAGATTATTTAAAATGCCCATTTAGACTTTTCTAAAATTTAAAGTTACATCTTATAAATGTTCTAAAAGAAAAAGAGTAGCTTTTTATCAAAAGGTAGAATTGTAAAATTACCAATAGCAAGTTATAAAATGCATTAATGACACTAAAGTGGTGTTTTTTATTTTAATATTATAGATGTAGATATATATATATATATAATATATTATAATGTATAAATTTAAATGTATTTTCTTAACAATATGGTTCAAACTCTAGGATATTTTTTATTATTATATGACTCATCATAAAATTTTTGTAAAGTTATTTGTATTTACAATTTCAAATTCCATATGATTAGTCATTTTAGTTTTATACACGTTCAATGGAGCAAAGGGAGATTTCCTGAGATGACTCCTTTTACCTGTTGCCCGTTTCTTCATATTCCAGGTCGCCGTCTCAGTAGCAAAACACACGGGATCCCAAAAAGCACAATCCGCGTCATACACTCTCGTCCATTATCCTCTTCCCACCCTTCACGAGATGAAATCCAACGGTCCAAATCAACTTATTGATCAAGCCACGGATCGACACTAAAAACCGTACGATTCTCTGATATCCAACGGTTCACACGAATCTCCCGCCACGCACGAACCAAACGCCCACCTCCCTCTCTCCATATAAAGGCCGAACCCCAGCATTACTTGCCAGCACAACAATTTAAGCTCGATTCAAAGCAAATTTGCTTTCTCTATCTACAACCTCTCTTTTAACATTCAATCTTCGCAAAAATGTCTGGTCGTGGAAAGGGAGGGAAGGGATTGGGCAAGGGAGGAGCGAAGCGCCACCGTAAGGTCCTCCGTGACAACATCCAGGGAATCACCAAGCCAGCAATTCGTCGTTTGGCTCGTAGAGGTGGTGTTAAGAGAATTAGCGGTTTGATATATGAAGAGACACGGGGTGTCTTGAAGATCTTCTTGGAGAATGTGATCCGTGATGCTGTGACATACACTGAGCATGCTAGGAGGAAGACTGTTACTGCTATGGATGTTGTGTATGCTCTCAAGAGGCAGGGAAGGACTCTTTATGGTTTCGGTGGTTAGAATTAGGGTTAGGGCTCGTTTAGGGATTTGTATTGTGGATTGGGTATGACATGTAGATCTTAGTTTGAGGTTATGTTAGTAGTGAAATGTTTAAGATCTGATGGAATTTGTAACTTCAATTTCTAATTGAAGGAATTTAAGTTCTTGTTTTTGGAAACATTGAGGTTGAGCTATTTCTTCATCTTTATTGGTTGTGCGATTACTCCTGATCGTTTGCGTTAAAATTTTAAATGTTGGTGTTGTAGTACTGATTGAGCGGCGGTTCTATTTTTTGCTCTAGCATCAGTATGTGAAATTGAGGGTTCAATACTGTACACCAACACGGTGTAGGAGTTCTATTTTTTGTCCTAGCATCAACCGGTATCGTTTTATTGCTGTGGCGATGAAGCCTCTGAACATTAAAATAGTGTAAATAAGGAGATATGTTCGATCGGTTAACAAAAGGAAAAGATTGCAGACGATCAACAAAAGTGCATTGTTTTTGTTATTCATTATATTTATATGAAGATATTTGGTATATAGGCTATTAGTTTTCTTTTGCCTTCTTCTTTGTTTCCCTAAAAATGAAATACTCATTATGTATTAAAAAAAATATCATTCTATGCGTCTTACAAATGTAATCATACTATATAGAATAGTTATTGGACGTGATTAGGTATTAAGGTTTGTCTCTTGAAATTTACCCCGAAAACAAGAAATGGTTTGTCCCTTTGAAGACTTGGAAATCTTTATACGTAGGGGTCTGTGTATTTTTTGATAAAAAATCATGCCAAATTGTATGTTTTATACACAATTTGCAAGACTGGAAAAAGCAACATTGTTGTAAATATTCCATCGCAAGTTGGGTTGGGCCGTCTCTTTTAGATGAGTGAAAAGGCTGGCAATGTTCAATCCGTTTTCTTTTTTGGGTTTTGAGCAACAAAAGCAATTCTTTTTAAATAGAACAGCCTTTCTTTTCCTTAACTCTTGCAATTTCTCCAATGTCAGCTTATATTTTATTGGTCTTGAATAAACATGACATGGCTGAGGATTTTCCACTTCAAAGAAGTCTTACTAATAATTTAACGGGTCACTCTTTAAACATTTCGATGATCTTTGGTCAAAAAAAAAAAAAAACATTTCGACGATTTTGAGATAACAACTGAGCGATCGAGAGTAAAAGAAGATAAATTTTCACTAACTTTATCAGCACAATATAAGAAAACATTTTATGGCCAAAAAGTGTAAACTGATAACTAGACTTGTAAGCCATGAGCTAGCAAGAAAATATCCTTTCTCCTCCCTCCACAAATATCGTGTTAATTCTTCATATGATGAAATATATTTATGTTAATCTCTTCCGTTTTAATGATTATGAATATTGACTTCTTAAAAAAAATTTAATAATATTAATATATCATATAAATTAATAAATAATAATAAAAATATATATTTTTCAAAAAAATATTTATTATATTATATTTTTATATATCAAAATTTTATTAATATTAATATATTATTTATCGATTCACATAACATATTAATTCTAATAAAATCTTTTTTGACCTCCTTATGAGTGGACAACATTCAATTCCCCTTTTCTCTATATTTATTATAATAGCATGTGTTGTAAAAAAAAAAAAATGAAAGAAATATCACTCCATTGATTGCATAATCTTTTTATCATTTCGTGGAATAATTATTCAAAGCAAATTACTAAAAATGAAAATATATATTTTAATTTCCGTTCCTTTTCACTGCATTTAATCATAATCTGTTGTACATTCATAAAACCTAACGAGGCATGTGGGGTTGATCACTGAGAAAAAAATTTCGAATATACATTTTAATTGTGGCTTGCTTGCTGAATTTCTTACAAATTTTTTTCCGCTCTCATAAACACCATTACGTGAAAAAACAAAGGAAATGAAAACTTCCAAATATTCTATATACCCTAATATGGTATTATCGTTCTTATTATTAAAATTACTTGATTATAACCTGAAAGAGTTACAACTATTTTTAATAAACTACATGAAGGACGTATGAAACAACTTAAAAGGAAGTATTCTAAGTGCGAAAGTATTGTCATTTTACCCACAATTTTAATAATATTCCAACAGTAAAGAATATAAATCATGCGACAACAAACACATCATCGCTATTTTATTTTTCCTTTTTCTTTCCTTCTACTTTTAGTATAGATTTATTTGGGCAATTTAATTAGATTAGCCATTTTTTTGGTCAGGTTTTAGCTTGATTTCAAAAGTTAATCAGATTTTATCCAAATAAATTGATATTATTTAGGGATGATGGAGAGTTTTGTGTAATGCTTCAAATTACAAAATTAACTCTTTTCTGTTAAAAAGGAAATGAGTTAACGATGAAATATCTGTGTATAAAATATAATTTGATTTATTTTTTCATAATTTAAAGTAAGAGAAGATAATTTTCTATTTATATCATTGTAAACTAAATTTTTGACCTTTAATTATGTAATTATTTTATATTTTCTAGGCAATTATATTAAGGATGCACGAACTCTAGTATTTCAACAATCACCGAATTAAAATATGGCCTTTTACCTTCGGGGATATGGAGAGTGTTACGAAGCCAATTTCTAGCGCAATAATTCAGTAGAAAAAAAACCTTGTGTTTTTTTGAAGTAATTAAATTGATATAGCCACATCATATCTATCTATATATGTGTATATTTGTATATAAATATTTTTTTCTATATTCTATCTTTATTTTTTATGAGATTATCCAGCCGCACATTTCATCTTTAATTTACATACTTTTAAATCTAAACTATTAAATTAATTGTGAATTTAATGATTTAGATTTAAAATAATATAAATCAATAGATGTATATATATATATATATTTTCCTTATTTTTTATAAGATTGATCCAATCTTACGTTCCATTTTAATTTATTTATCTTTAAAAATGGATCAATAAACTAACTGTAAATTCAATAATTTAGATTTAAAAAATATAAATTAATGATAGAATGAATGACTAGGTATAAATCATTTTAATAGTCCTGTTATATACTTTGAAAAGATTGATTTAATCCTCAGTCTGATCGTTGTTATAATATCAATGGTGAAATAGAGAATTTAATTGATTTCCTTAGAAGCATGGCCCAGAACATTGAAAAATTCGCACTCTTCCAATCGGAACGGAATTCCGCCATCAACTTGCGACAAAGAATAATAATTTAGCGTCTCCATCACTTCCCACCGTTTTAATTGAAGATTAATATCCATTTCCGTCTCATAATTCCTTTCTTAATCTAATATTTATTTTCATGGAAAATAACATCAATGCATGATAGTTTCAAATTACAAGGGCCGTATTTTTCTGTAGTGAACTTACATCTTTTCATCTGCTTTATGAATTTTTCATTATTATTTCATTTTCTTTACAGCTAAGACTCTACTAGGGTTATCTTATTTTTATATTTATGACTTATAAGCTCCTGTTGGCGATAACTAGTTGAGCAAGGTAGGGTTGAGTGAATGTAGAATAGATAGGTATAATACTTTATTCGTATCCTACTCTATAGATACGAATTCGCAAACTTTGTTATTAATATACTATTTTACAATATTTTAGAATCATTCTATATCCTATATCCTGTAAATTATATAAGTTACACGATAATTTATAGAACCTATAAATATATATATTTTTTTATAAATTTCAATATACCTAATTTCTATTTATTTTCCTATCCTTCCTATTTCTTTCATTTATTTTTCTTTTTGATCATTTTCTTTACCAATTATTATTATATAAACATATCAATTTTACTGAAATTTCGATCTCCCATTTAAATACTAATTACATAATTGTAAGTTGAACTCATGTGGGACCTAAGTTATTTTGGTAAGAGTATTCTCAGATTAAGAATTACAATATCTCAATTCATAATCAACATCTATAATGATGCATTATCTATCACAATTACAAAATCCTAATCTATTAACTAAATCATTTTCAAACTTAGTACGAACCCTAGTTTTAGACGAGGGAAAAAGGTTTAAATATTAATCTCGAATAAATCTTAACTTGTACAACATTATATAAATTTATTATGGGATATTTGTCAAACCTAATAAAAAAAATATTGCATCAAAAGAAAATGAGTTACTAATGTACCTTTTTTAGGAGGCTTCATACAGTTTTTTCTTTTTCTTTTTTGTTTTTAACTTTAATAGAGTTGAACATAGTAAATAAGGAAAATGGAGTGGCAAGAAAATGCAATAAAAAAAATACTAAGAAGGAAGAAACTGACATAAGGACATTAAGTTTAGTATAAGGTTTTTTATGGGTCGTGTTTTGTTATTTTTTTAAGTCCATATAAACGAAATGGTATTCTTTTTTTATTTATTAATTTTAGTTAATTATTATTTTATGGTAGGTATAAAATACTTTGAAACTTGTACTATATGTACTTTATATTACAGGTTCTAGGATGGACACACGATGTGTTGACCTCATACTTGTGCCCTATAAGCTCTACAATCTGGTGTTCATAATTTGATTTGTTAATCTTAGGATGATCAAGTAAGTTATTCAATTGAGCCCAATTTTACAACGGAGTTAGGAATATCAATAAAAGTAACCCTATAAGTCTGGATTAGGAAAATAAATAGTAAAATAATTAATTATTATAATATTAAATTATATGTAAATTTTTCGTTATTTATCGAAAATTCGTAAAATGAGTTTTGATAAATAACGAATCGATAAAGATAAATTATATGCATACTAAAAATTATACAATAACATGAATAATATTTAGGATTATTTATTTATATCCTATATATATTTATATGTAGGTAGAAATACACGGAATTACTTAAAATATCCAAAATATATTAAAATAATGCTAAATAATTAAATGAAATTCATAAATAATTAAATAAAAATATAAAAAAAGTGGAAATGTCTAGAAGTGAGTCATAGCAGCTTGGAATTGAAGAAATAAAAGTAACCAATTAAATTAAACCTATTAGAAAGTAGAAAAGAAAAAATAAGAAACATATTGTTACGCCCCGAAGCGACAGAATTGTAACAGCTCCGCCGTGTAAACTATCATAAAATAAAAGTTGGCCTTACAACCGCTATCTTAGACCTGATTTATACAAGGCATCCACAACTAACTCGCTTTGAAGTAAACAGTTTATAATTTATTACCTAAGAAAGTGAGGAAATTTATATATATATATATATATAATTCAATTATTACAATCAGTGTTTTTAACGATAATAGCTTAAACCGTAAAAATATATGTTTGTTCTTCAAATGTTTTTCTTTACTCCCTAAGATCCAGCAGTTGTTAGCTTCAGAGTAGTTGTTTGTCGCTTTTTAGCCAACACTTGCACGACGTCTATAGGGATGTAAGCAACCACAGCTCAGTAAGTTAGGATGGGGGACTTAAAATTATACCATAAATACAACAATGTTATCAACCAACTTATTAAGTGCAATGCATGTTCAAGTAAATGCCATCGTACGACGTTGTCCGGCCCATCGTGAGATTAGAGAAATTGCGTTCACTCTAATTCAGGTTGAGAAGTTGCCATTAATGCAACAGCTCACCACTAAACCCAGGCTTGTATAATGGATACCTTGCTCCTCCCGCGATTACCTTCAAACCATTGACTTCACTCTCGCTGCGACCTCCTCTTCTGTCACTTAATTCGACTGAAGATGAAGAAGGGACCAATTGTATTCTTGCACTATCCCTTTCGAAGAGGTTGGTATTTGGCCGGAGAATCCTAAATTCCCCTAATAAGTTGTCATGTAGGTTCGATTATGATTATAGGTCGTATATTTGATTTAAGTCCAGTTTATGGTGATCAATCATTTCATACAAACCATACAATACAAGCCAAGACAACAGATAGAATCATAGCATCACTCATAATCAAGCACATGTACACAACCAACTATCTAATAAGCACAACTAAACATAATCTCAAGCCTCCAAAATACAGCAACGTATTAATCTCAACTTACCTAGACTCCTCGCTCGCTCGCTCACTCGAGGTCCGACTTGCTTAGGCCATCGCCAATCATCCCTATAACACAAACGTCGTTCAATTTTTCATATAATTATTATAAGTTCATTTTATCCTATAACGCTTATTGTTATGTATTGTTTAGGGTTTAATATGTCTAATTATCTAGGTCTCAAGTTTTTTACAATTATTCTAGGTTCGGGTTCGGTTTCCGCATCGATTTCTAAATTAGATTCTAATTCGATTTTTGAGTATTGTTTTATACTCGAATCCTAGAAATGCGTTTTAACTTATAATGTGAAATTAATTACATTACTTCCCGATCTCCTAAATATTATCATTACCCCTAGTCAGTATTTTATTTCACCCAATATACTTAAATTCGTATTAGTGTACCGAATTCACTTCTAATGTGAGAAATTTTGTACATTTTTCATATAATTATATAAATTCAAGTTTCCTATCAGATTTATTGTATATTTTTATTCTTATCATAATATCAATTTTTATGCTAATATTTTCTATTTATTATATTTCTAATAATTATGTATTATGTATTATCACCTATTATATACATAATATAAATCTAATATTTTTATTACTCTAATTACTATCTCTCAACATCAATTATCATTTCAAAATGTCTAAATTCATCCTAAATTAGATTTTTCACCTAATTACCCTAATTTACAAAATTAACTTAAAATGTATAATTTTTCTATATTCTTATTTACTACATAATTAACCTAATAATTACATCTAACACCCTAAATGCTATAAGTATCATACTCCATCAGATTTCAACATCCTAAAACACATACTTAATCATTAAATCAGTAATTAATCATTTAATTACTTAATTAACCATAAATTACCCATTTTATGCCTTATTTTAGGGCCTAAAAAGTATCTAAAATTTTCAAAAATTAATTTTTGAAACGGGCTTCTTATCATTGTTATATATCATTTAAGTAATCTACACAAAAATTTTGGATTCAAAACTACACTCCTAAGGTAATTTATTTCTAAACCGAAACATGCTTGGTTTTGTACGATTTCTTAACGAACTTATATTACGAGACATATTTTCATCAAAATAATATTTTTATTAAAAACTATATACAAAAATATTTCAGAATAACAAGTTTCATAATTTTCTAAGAACATTTACTATTTTTCAAAATTACACAAAATCGGGCTAGAAATCGAATTCACCAATTTGGGTGGCTCCGGCCACCGTCGATGGCCATGGGTGTATCGGCCCACCTGGGCGTTGCTACCACCGTGTGGTAGTGGTAGTTGTCCACTCCCAGCTTCCCGTTGAGTTTGGGTTCTCCTTTGTGGCCCTAACTGCATAGTTTTCTTTTTTTCTTTTTCTTTTTTTTTTCTCTCAATTTTCACCTCTCCCTAATTTTCTCTTATTTCTAACTGTCCAAATGAGTTTCTGAATTTTTCTTACTATTTATAGGGCTTTAGGGAAATTATTGTGCATTAAATTGGACAAAATATTGTCTAAATTCCTTAATTTTTTGCTTTTGAGTTGCCCTAATTTAATTGGCTGATTTTTTTCTTATTTTTCCCAGCTGTCACAACCCAATTCTAGATCATTCCTTATTTTTCATAATTTTTATTTATTTTTCCTTAATTATTTATGAATTTTATTTAATTATTTCTTATTATTTTAGTACATTTCGTGTTTTTTAAGTAATTACGCGTATTTCTACATACATGTAAATTCATATATAGTACAAATAAATATTCCTAAATATTATTTAGGTCATTTTATGATTTTTAGTATACATATAATTTATCTCTAGCGATTCGTTAATTATCGAAATGCATTTTACGCATTTTCAATAAATGACGAGTTATATACTTAAAATTTAGAGTTTTATATTCTTTTATTTTATTACTTATTTTCTTAAATTCAAACTTACGGGATTATTTTCCTAATTTTCATAGATTTACTTTATAATTTAAGCTCGATCGGGTCTTTCAATCGATCGAAACCTCAAATGGCTAGTTTTGGGGCTTACACATATGTCTACCAAAAATTAAAAGAAAACCCTAAAACACTACCATAAATTCATAAACCCACCATCAAAATCTCATTTAGTCGGTTTAGGATTCAGGAAAAAAAAATAAGGAAAAGAGAGAAAAGATGAGAGGGAAATTTTAGAAAAAATAACAAAATCTAGTGCAAATTGGGGCTATAAGGTGAACCAACACCCGACGGCAACTTGGAAGCGAACGACCACGACTATCTGATGGTAGTGATTGCACCCAGGTCAACCGACAAGAACACGGTGGTTGGTGGTAGTTGGAGCTGGTGATGCAGGTGAGTTTTAGTCTCCGCCTCGATATTAGTTAATTTATTAAAAATAACAAATAGTTATGAAAAATTATGAAATTTGGTATTTTGTAATATTTTTTATGTAGTTTTTAGGAAAAAAATATTATTTTGATAAAATTATGTCATATGATATATAGTGTTTAAGAAATTATTAAACTCGAGTTAGTTTTTGAAATATAAAAAAATAACCTTAGAAGTGTAGTTTTAAGTTCAAAATTTTTGTATAGATTACTTAGAGGACGTAGAATAATGATATAAAGCCTTTTTTTAGAAATGAATTTTTGAAAATTTTAAGTAATTTTTAGGCCTTTAAAATTTATATATAATTAGTAATTTTAGGGCTAATTAATGGTTAATTGAATAATTATTGTTTTAGTATGTAATGAGGTGTTTTAAAATGTTAATTGCTAATGTAGTATGATATTGATAGTATTTAGAGTATATTAAAAGTATGTACTATGTGTATCATGTGATGAAAATAGGATAAATTAGTACAGTTAAGATAATTTTGTGATTTAGGAGTTAATTAGGTATGAATTCTGATTTAGGATGAATTTAGATATTTTGAAATATTAATTGGTTTTGAGAGATAATATTTGAAGTGATGGGAATATTAGATGTGTATATTTGTATATATTAGGTGACAATGTGTAATATGTAAGTATAAAAAATTAATGAGTAGAAAAATATTAGGTTAAAATTGATATTATAATAATAATAATAATAGAAATTTCTAATAAATCTAGTAGGAAAATTAAATTTAGGTGTTTATAAAATGTAAAAAAATTTTATATCAGGAGCTGATTTGGTAATTAAATTAAGAAAGTAGTGTATCATACTGATCAGAATACTGATTTGGAGTTAAAACGTAAATTTAGGATACCTAAGCATAGTTAAATGATTCTCACTTTTAAGTTTCGATATAATTCCTAGGATTCGCAAATAAAAACAATAATCAACAACTAAAACAAAACTTAATTCAGAAACTAAATAAAAAATTAATTTAGAGTTAGTTTGGGTATAGGAGATATAGAATTTGGATAATTGAATAAAATCATAGTCTTAAACTAAAAACTAATAGCTTAAAACATATATGTATATATATATATATATACATATATGTATAAGTGGTTACGTTAAACATATATTATTCCTAAATTAGAATCTAAGTGAGAAGCAAAATCCAAATCAGGATTAATATAAGTATATTAGATAAGTTAAAGACCCAAAATCAAAAGTTATACTCAATAAATAAATCATAAGAAAAAGGTTAAAACACATTCAAAAGAGTACAAAGAAAAAGTAATAAAAGGAAAAAGGTAAACTAAAACTTAATTAAAAAACTGAAATCGTAATCAGAATAAGAAACAAATTCAAAATCCGGTTGAATAAGAGAAATAATTCTAAAAGACTTAGACCTAAATCACTAAATGTAAGAAGATCATAAACCAAAGATAATTGTAATCTAAATTACATAATAAAACATATCTATGGTAGTTATGTACAAACTAAAATAACATTTGTGTTATAGGAATTATCAACAATAGCCCGTACGAAATTGTACCTTGAGTGAGCAAGCGAGGAGTTCATGTAAGATGAGATTAATACATTATTATATTTTAGAGTACTAATTTGTAGTACTATGAGGCTTGAAATTATACTTAGTTATGTTTGCTAGATAATTAACTGTGCACATGCTTATATATGCTTATTTATGAGTTTGATGATATGATTCTGATTTACTATCTTGGCTTATATTTGTGTGATTTATTTGAAGTGATTGAACATCTTAAACCAAATCTAACTAAATATATGACTTCTAAATCTAAATCAAACTTGCATAGTAACCTATTAGAGGAAGTATTAGGGTTCTTCAACCAAATACCCACCCCTTTGAAATGGATAGTATAGTTGGTCCCTTCTTTATTTTTAGTTGAACTAAGTGACAGATAAGGAGGTCGCGATAAGGGTGAAGTTAATTTTTTGAAGGTAGTTATGAGAGAAGTGGTGTCTCTATTGCATAAGCTTGAGTTTAGTCGTAAGCTATTGCATTAAATGAAAACTCCTCAATCCAGATTAGAGTGGAAGTAATTTTTTTAGTTTTATGACGGACCGGATAATGTCATGTGATGGTATTTACATGAATATGCATTATGTCTAACTAATTTTATTGATAATCTTGTTTGTATTTAATGTATAGTTTTAAGTTTCCATCATAATTTATTAAGCTGTGATTGTTCACCTCCCTATATATATTGTTATAGGTGTTAACTAAGAAGCGACCATATAATTACCCTAAAGCTAGCAACTGCTAAATTATGGAGAGTAAGGATATAAAATTGAAGATCAAATACACTCTAAAGTTTAGGTTTTATCTCTAAAGTTTTTAGGATTAATTTATGTATCACTTGAATAACTTATGATTAGATTACTAAATCTTGTAATATACTCAATTTATTTTAGAGTAAATATGTATTCTTCATAATTTCATAAGTAAATCACATATTTATTTATGAATTATTTACTTCAAAGCAGGTTAGATATGGACACTTTGTGAAAATCAGGTTTAAGATAACGGTTATAAGGTTAGCTTCTATCTTATAATGGTTTATACGGTGGAATTATTATCCAATAGGTATAGGTTTCGAAAAATTATAACCTTGAACCTACTCTATAATTTTAAATACTCACTTGAAACTTATTCAATTGAGCAAGGTTTAGATGGTTATCATGTATGACAGGGTTATCTGTTTACCTTTAGGGCATACAGCCCCATCACTCTAAGCTACTGGCTCCTTCCAATTTGGTACCAAGTTTGGTTAGTTATAGGTTTATGATTCTTGATCCTTTGAGCAAGAGAATTACTATTATTATTATTTTTATCTTGCTTAAAACAAACTAGTTCCTCCTTCTCTTAGTTTTACACGATGGCCTCAGTAAAAATCACATTGCGTAGCATATTAAAAATAGATAACTAAATTACTAATTAGTTTGAATTATCTCATTTAAGTGCAACAAATTTAGTTAGATAATTATTTATCTATAATATTAAAGTTCAAAGAGGTTTAAGTAATTGTCATTTATATCTTTGCCTTAAAGTTATTTACTTAATTTCTATATAATATTATTTAATGAAAAAAATAATATTAAAATATTCTATTAAAACTATAAACAATTAGTAAATATATCACTTTATCTTTTTCTCTTTCCTCCCAATTTGTCTTTCTCTCTTCCTTATAACATCTCTCCACTTACTCTTATGATCTCCACGATTGCCTTCTCTCTCTCCCCTCTTTCTCACTCTCTCCATTTTTTCATATCGAATCCATTTTGAACCTCTTATCTAATTTCTTGGTATCTCTCTGCTACATGTATCAAGTGACCTAATGATATAGTACTAAATAAATGTATATTTAAATTTTAAATTATCCGTATAAAAATATTTTAAATCCTATATAAACTATATTTTATAGTTTAAATTTAAAATTATCAAGAATTTTTCTTTATTTTAGAATAACTTTTTTTAGAGGAACGTACACAATTGATCTGTTATTTTTATTTCTTTTGGCAAATAATGTATATAAATGGATTGATTTAATAACATACATCACTCTTTTTATTTGAAAATTTGCAAAAATTATTTTAATTATTTTCTACCTACAATACAAATGCATCATCTGCTAGTAATTAATGATGTACATCCATAAAGTAATTGTTAGCATCCGTAATTCCTAATCTATTGTGAATATTGATATAAAGTATGGCACTAAAGAATCAATGAAAAAATGAATATGATGAAAACAGAAACGAAATTTGATTTTAGTTGCTTTGAGAGAATTACTTTAAATGGTACAAGACTACTTTTTTTATATTGAAACCTGTTTATCTATTCTCATTGACATTATTCTATTTAAAAAATATATCTCAATCTATTTGTTTATTGTAAGTAACTAACTTTCTTTTCTAATACAATTATTAATATAACTACTAAAACTACTATTATAATCTAGTAAAAAATATCAACTTTTAAAAAAATGTACAATTATCTATTGATTATTTACATTTATACTACTATTATATACTTGAATCATAATAATTTATTAGTATCTTCAGAATAATTTTGTCCTTAAGGTTGAAATAGAAAGAGAACGATCTTGAAAATCTCCAATTACAACGTTTGGGGTTTTTCCAAGTCATGTCTTGAAAATGTTTTTAATCTAAACGAAGTGAAAAGCTTTTTCTTATATTAACTTCACCAAAAGCGCGAGCAAACATATACATGCTTCTTTTAAAGTACCCATACGAATAAAAAACTAATATTGTATACCCTATATAGTTGTGCCATAGGAAATCAAGTAATGGGTCCAAATACTCTTTATTATGGAACATAATTGAGGAAATGTGACAGTTATGTAATCGAACACTATTATTAATGGAGGAAGATTTGTTAAGATGAGAAACAATATTGTATACCTTTACAGTTGTGCCATAGGAGGAAATTAACTAATGGCTCCAAACACTCTTTATTATGGAAAATAATTGAGGAAAGATGACAATTATGTAATTGAACACTATTATTAATGGAAGAAAATTTATTAGGAAGAGGAAAAGGCATATTGAATGGCTTAAAGTTGTCTTCACATTTGAATATAATTAATGTATTGTTCTCTAGAGTACCTGAATCTTCCACTTCTTAATCATCTTTGTATTTGATCTCTACCCATCGCTCCTTTTGATTGGCCTTCACATCCGTTTCTTCGCCAATCACTTTATCTTCTATCATAATTTACAGCTTAGAAAGTTGTTGTATTAGCCTATCAAACGTATTATTCACATCATGTTATAGTTGTTGTTAACTATTCAATAGGGAATCAATCTTTTCTTCTAATACAGCAACTCGAATAGAGTTCGACATAGTGACGAGAGCACTAAGCGTTAGTATCTGTAATTCTTATTCTATTGTGAATATTGGTATGAAGTATGGCATACGCAAATCAATGAAAGAATGAATGCAATGAAAATGAAATTCAATTTTAGTTGCTTTGAGATAACAACTTTGCAAAGAGTACAAGACCACTTTTTGTAGATTAAAACTTATTTATCTATTCTTATTGACATTACCCTATTTATATAAATATATTTTAACCTACTAATTCATTATAATTAACTAACTTTCCCTCTTAATATAATTACTAATACGACTACTAAAACTATTATTACAATTTAGTAAAAATACTAACTTTTACAAAATTATACACTTATCTATTGATTATTTATATTTATACTATTACTATATACTTGAATTGTATTAGTCCTACTTCATTTATAATAAAATATAAATTTATAAAAAATAAACAAGTTGTTACAACTAATCGTACATGAACAAAATAACAAAAGATATCAGTAAAATCATTAAAAAAAATAGACAATTCCATCATCTACTAACATTAATATTTTCTAGATATTAAAACAAATAGGCATCCCTATAATTTTTACGGCAATGATCAATACTATTGGTATTTATTAACGATCAATACTATTGATATTTATTTGTGCGGTGTTATTTAGTTAAGTTTAAGTAATCAAACTTTGATCCTTTTTTGAAATCTTAATCATTGAAAAAAAAAAATTAGAATAAAGTAGAATATGGAGTTCAACTATTAAAGGAGATAGAGATGGTGATTCTTCTAATATGTAGTAGACTCAAAGATCTAAATGGAAAAATACTTCAAGGTTGATGGAAATTTTTAGAATAAAATGTGTATTGTAGTCAGTATTGTTATAATTACGGATATAAATCAGTTAAACTACTTGAATTCGACTCAACATTTACTCGAATTCGACTAGAGAATAACCGAGTTGAGTTTGAGCCTAAACTATTCGAATAATTAATCGAGTCAAGCTCGAGCCTTATGATGTTTGGCTCGACTAACTCGCCAATATAATCGAGTTTTAGTCGAATATTAATACTAATCAAGTTTCAATATTAATATTATTATAATTAAAATTTAGAAAACTATTTTTTAAATGAATCCAGTTCAAACTAGCCTAATTGAGTCAAGTTCGAGATTATTAAGTGTTACTTCAAATTGTGTTTGAGTTAAAAATTCTAAGCTCAAACAAGTTTAAGTCTCATCTTAAGTTTTAAAATTTTAAGTTGTGTACAAACTCAAACTTAACACTATATTATCTTACCTCGTTTGCAGTCATAGTTATAGCATAATATGTCATGGCAAACTGGAAATTTAAAAAAAAAGAAAAAAAAAAGTAACAAAAGAGGATAAACACCTAATTGGCGAAATACCAACAACAGTGCACTTCATGATGCGGCATTTAGCCACTAATTCGGTTATTGGCCCACCATCAGTAAGGTTGTGAAGCCCTTCCTCTCTGCAATTAAAAAAAATCTGAAATATTGATTCTCTTAGAATGGAAGGTACATGGACCTGACACGAAGACAATACCATTTATAATAACTCAACAGTACTTTTTACAATTTCATGTACGTGTTCGATTTTGTCAAATGTTACGGTGATTAAAAGGTACGATATGAAAGCTGTCATACTAATAATCTTAGCTGATGGTAATACAACAACAATGTTCTTGTTTGACCAGTAGTGGTGGTTAATAGTTGTTTTCTGAAACAAATGCGAGTTTTTTGCAAAACATCCCTAAATGATGAAATTAACAAGTCTCTCATTGTATTATAAATGGCTTACTTTCCAAATATTCCAATCATCGGGGGAAGAAAAAAACACATTCATAAAAAAAAAAATATTTCTAATTAAATAATAAGAAAGTAATTATTTAATATTTTATAATATAATGATTATTTCTTTTTCTTTTTTTTGAGAGGTTTATTATATCTATTAGTCACCTCTGGGTTTATGTGCTTGAAGCGGGGATTGAGAATGTTTTGACACGCAACGATTGCAGGCCACCCGTTTGCAGTAGCAGCCGGTTTACACCATCCGCCAAAGTTTCGCATGAGTGATGATCCCTTTGGGCAAGTTGGTCGAGACTTTTCCTCCCACTTGGAGGCCTAGGGCCCCACAGGCCTGAACAGCTTAAGCCAAAACTTCTCGGGACATAAAACTGGTGCGTGGTATAAACAATAAAATAACGAACGACTGATGTAACATGTCGTCTTTAAAGCTACCAAAGATCATGGATGGGTACGGCAAGTGCTTTCATGCAGCTGACATCCGTCCACTTGGCCCAAAGAGCACATCACATCCGTGTTAGGGCGTCTTGGAAAAAAATGGGAGGAATTAAGGAGGAGAAAGACTGATTTCCGTTGTTTGCAAAAGTAGGGAAAGAGGAGTAAAAAGGATCTGTGAGGAAAATATTTCCTTTTTTTTTTTTAATATGTAGAGAATTGGGAAGAATTTTTATAAAACGACTCGACTAATCTTTAAATAAATATATATATATATTTTTTATATTCATAGATGAGTTCTGTTAGGTGGCATCTTGAAATCTCTTAAAACAGTAAATTGTATTTTTCTAACATTTAAAAACTAAATAGTGCCCATAGTATTCTAGTTTCTAGTGTTGAAAAGGTTCATAGAATCAAAGAGATATATCCAACTAAAGGAAAAACATGTGCTTCTTGGTGTACACGAGATTTGAGTCCTGGAGTCATTAGGAAAGAATGTGCAAGATGAAAGTTAGGATGATCGACCGCCAGCAAAGCAGCAGTGACCACCAGTTAGTTGGTGTCAACTGCCAAAAATTATCTGTTGTGTGATAATTTTCTGATTTTTGCATTTTTGTGTTATAAGTTATTTCCTTTATGGAGGATTTAAGACTTCTTATCATTATAAATATTTGGCTTGGTATATATTAGAAAGAGTAAAAATGGAGAGAGTGATGGTTAAAATTTTTTATGTGACAATATAATACGAACAGTACATAATTAGGACCATGATTTTTTATACTGACGTATTCTTTATGCAATCTTATATCTGCTTCTTCAATTTTTATAAATTTTCCATATTAAATTTTGCGTTTCACTTTCTCTTCTACTTAATTATATTTTCTTTATATATTTACTAATTCATAATGATAAATTCGATTTATTAAAGTAATGTTAGGGATGGACGGAATGCATAAAGATAAAAAGATTGATTTTTCTTGCTTTGATTTTGGCCAAATACAAATATCCATAGTTTAGCTATTATGTAATTCGAACTCTAAGCTTATGGTCATTTTGTTTTATTTGTTTAAATTCTAATTTTATGAATGACAAATTGATGAAATCATTGACTCTATTAATTAGTTGCCGTTAGGGATAAATTAATTATAGGTTAAACGACTTTAGTTACCAATCTGTCTGATGTATTAAATTGGGCAGACCCACTATAGTACTTTTACTATTTTAAATTTTGTATTTCTAAATATACCTGTTATATATATATATATATATCCATTATTTATACGCTTAACTTTTCAATATACAAGATGGCTTCCACTAACTATCATGTCTCTTTTCAGTCAAACGCAAATAAAACATCATATATGATATTTACACTTTAAACAATCTTGTATATAGCATATTTATTTAATTATTTACTATTTTGAAGCACCCGTAGGCCGTAGCAATGCGGTATGGCATCCATTAATAGTACAAGACCACAAGGAGGAGTTTTCGTGTAATGGATAAAAGCACAAAAAAACAATCCGCTCTTGTTTAAAAGTAATTAAGTTAATAAAGGAATAAATAGGGATCAATATAATTTAAATTCTCAAAGCATTTATATAAATTTATAATTTAAAGTTTCAAAAGCATTTTTTTATAACAGACAGTGAGAACTATATGTTTAATCTTTATACTATTATAGCCAAAAATGAAAGGGAATGTTTCTTATACTAAACTACATATTAAACCAAAATGTTAACACGATGCAGCCCAAGAGTAAATAAATTTTTAAAATGAAAACCACAAAACTTTTACAATGAACATTAACAAAAAATTTAAAAAATGATACCTATAAAACTTTTACAAAGAAGTAAATAAATGGTGATTGGTATTATTATCCTGTGTTAAATAGAAAGAAAAATGTTTATATTTTGCTGTTGATATTTTTCATTAACTTATTCATAGAACTTTTTCTTTGCATGTATACCTAATCCTTACTTATGTATGTAATTATTTACTTCATTATTTTTTAATTAATATTTACACATCGATATTATATTTGTATACGTATCGCGGATGTTGTATCCACTAGCATAACATTGAAGGGTATGCGTGTATATATATATATATGTTTGGCATTTGGCGATCTTGGCGGCTAAACCTTTTGG
The DNA here is from genome assembly GCA_024138005.1 of Lumnitzera racemosa. Taxonomy (NCBI): domain Eukaryota; kingdom Viridiplantae; phylum Streptophyta; class Magnoliopsida; order Myrtales; family Combretaceae; genus Lumnitzera; species Lumnitzera racemosa. Next base: position 93,892,706 of record JAMXBC010000009.1, read on the forward strand.
GACTGAATTACAAAACTTTATATTGTTTGGATGAGACATTGGCATGTCGCTTCTCTTCTCGGTTAGCCAACTACGGTTAGCCTACTACGGTTACTTTCAAAGTGACGAAGCTAACGTTTTGGTTTCTTATAAATAATTTACAACAAAACAAAAACGTCGATAAGTGAAAATCCTACGTCGGCTCCACACCTCAAGTTGTCACGGGGTGTCCAACTTGGTACAAGGCCGACTTGATACAAGATGAAGAAATACATTTTGATTGATTCCATGTGACGAAAATAATATTCTCATATTATTTTATTATTGCCATCGATGATTGAGTATGTTCTATTGCATCTTTACTTATTTTTGGTACTTCAAAAATAATATATGTATAACCCTTTGGGCTAAATGTCATATTCAATGCCTAAAATTTTATCCATTTTTACGATTAACAATATGAAATTTAAAAGTGTTAATTTACTATCTAAAAACTTTTCAATGTTATTTATAATACCTCTACTAGGTAGTTAATTAAAAAAATACTCAAAATTCAAGTAATTAATTGAAAAATGGATAAAATTCAAATGCCAAACTTATAATTTAAAATTTATGGTAATTAATTACAAAAAATAAGTAAAGTTAGATAAAAATATGACATTAATTCTAACTTTTATAATGCATGGATATTTAATATCCAAGCATTAACAAAATTTTTCATTAAAATATTAATATTTATAATTAAAATGTATTTTAATATAATAATATACTATTACTAGATATTGTTATTATGAGAAAAAGAAATATATATATATTTATATTATTAAAGCAAATGGGACTTTAAGTAAACATTTTTTTTAAATTACATATTTATTGTCTATTTACTATTATTTAATAAAAAAAACTAATAATAAAATAAATTATTAAATTTATAACTAATTGATAAATATGATAACTTACTCTTTTTTCTCTCTCTTCATTTTTCTATTTTCTTTAATTTTTTTCTCTTTCTCATTAATTGCACCCGCTTTTTCTATACTCTCATTAACTATATCTACATCTCTCTATTCTCATTTTATATTTTTTGCGTAAACAACGAGGGTACATTGTTAATATATATATTAAGAGAAACTAATAGATGGACATATGTTCAAGAAAGGATCGGTCAAACCGTACCAGACACGCCTTACGGGATCCTAGACCTAACTCATATGGGGACCGACATGTCTCAGGTTGAGCACGGTTCATGCCCTTTGCCAATGGACTTGTCGATTTGCCAACATTTAACATAAAAAAAATAGGACAAAATCTACATTTGTGTAACCATGCAACGGTTGCGAATTGTAGCCTTGGTGATGTTAACTCCCAACTTGCCACATACGACCTTAATGGGAGATAGAATTATATAATAGTGAGTAAAAAAAAAAAAGAAGGTCCTTCCATTTGAGTTGAAGGATCTCTATCTGCTAATTCATCTGTAATTAGGAGCTCATTGTGATCATCGTTCACATAACTCTTCTCAAAAGAGTTCTTGTAAACATCTTTCTCGCTTCTTCTTCTTCAAAATGACTTTTATATTAATTCTTTAATACATTCTTGCACTATATTTGGATGGATAGAAATATGTGGAAATCAAAGAAAATGGAAGGAAAATATGTATTTGAATATTTAAAAATGAGATGGGAATGAGAAGAATACAATAGAAATGGGTAAAAACAATTTTACCCATCTCTCTAGGGAAATTGATTGAAACATGATGAAGTCATAAAAATGCCCTTAAATGTTCTTTGTTTTTTTTATTTTTTTATTTTTTTTTTTTATTTTGATAAGTTGAAATGAGATAAAGGGTGATTTAATCAAGTTAATAAGAATATTTCCACTTTTTTCATTCCATTCCACTTTTCATATCCAAATAAAACCATAGGTTCTACTTCCTTTGATTTATTTTCCTTTGTGTAGCCTTCCTTATATTTCCACTTTATCTAAAGTTGCCAAATATAGTGTTAAAATCCATAACAACTTCGTAGTATATGTATTATAATAAATATTATCATCTCTTATTATGATATTACTTGTGTTGATAGGCAATTTTTGACTTAGTCCTCTTAGATCTAATCCGATCTCACTCCTACTCGTAGATGATCTAGGAAGGCCCACCTTGATGAGGGCTTAACCTCTTAACTGGCTTGATTCGAACTAATCTTAGATCGGAGCTAAGATCTTGTTTGACTTGCCTTAAGGTCGAACCTTTTAGTTGCTTTATTGAAGTTTTACACTCTACTTCTCTTGGTAAGTTGACCTATTCAGCTTAACCCAGCTTGCCTTTAGATCGAGCTCCTTATGACAATGCCTTGACACCTATCATGGAGCTTCGCACTCCATGTGACCGTCTTCATTTAAAGCTTATGATTTTACTAATGAGAGCTCTTCCGAGCTCATGCAAACCTAGCTCCCTTGGCTCAAGTCGAAGTAGATACAATGATACCCGTGTTTAGAGTAAATCTCTAATAAATATACATTCTAATGATTGTGGAATTTTGCCCTTGGTTACAGCTTAACACGTTATCCGCTAAGTTAACTTGCTTTACTAAGGTCAATAATGCAACCTGTTTTTATGATCTAAAGGTCTTTGTGCCTGGCCAACCTGATGGGCTAAAGAGCTTGGCTTGCTTGCTTGTGTGTTTTGAATTTGAAAAGACGCATGGAAAGTTAAGTACCCGCCCAACTTAGTTATGTAACTACCCACTACTCCATGTCTTTAGGTATGTGCACAAATTAATAGGCTGCCATGTGGTCTGTGACCAAGGATTATTTGATACTATAATGATTGGACAAGCGCCTATAAATATAGAGGCATAAATACTTTAAGGACTCTCTACACTCTTTAAACATTTACTTAGTTACTTATTTACTCTCTTACATACCGACTTAGTCATTGGAGTGGCTATACTGGACTAGTTTTGGTATTCCCTTAGCTTGACTTTCTTTCTTTCTTTTTTTTTTTTTTTTTTTTTTTTACGGGACCTAAGCTATAAACCATTTCTAATCAACAACACATTCCCATTTCTAGAAGATGTGTATTTTTCTAACTATATACACTTATCTATCTAAGATGATTGAACTCCAAATATAGCAATGCATATCTTTCTTAGATTATCTTAGCTTCATCACCTATAAATAGGGATGGGGTGTTCAGCTATGATCACATTCACTCATATAGTCATTACTTTACCATATTTTTTATAGAGTCTAATTTGAGTGTTGGATTGTCCACACTAGACCAAACTCCGATGTATTTTTCTAAGTGACATAACGTCGGATTTAAGTTGACCATCTCAACCTTAATTTATGGCGAAGATAACAAATAGCAGCTTGTGTCTTCTCTTTTTAATTCTTGATCTCCCCATTCCACTTTTGTTTAATGATAGCTTAATGATCAAAATTATGATTGGATAGAAGCACAATGTGGATCTTAAGAATTAAAGATAGAAGAAGAAAATAATTATTTTAATGTAACTTGGATTTCACTTTTATTGCTTATATAGACTTCTGATTTTTGTCTTTGTATATTATTTTTTCCTTAAAGTAGTTAAAATACAAAAAAAAAAGGGAAAGATAAGAGATAAAAAAAATTATAGAGTTAGAAAAGTAAAAAAAAAATGAGAAAACAAAGAAAATACCAAAAAAAAAAAGAAAAAAATTAAAAGATTTAGAAAGTTAAAGGAAAAAAGGAATAAAGAAGAATACATTTTTCTATAGTTAAAACACTACTTAGAGTGTTTATATCAAAGATACTTAGGATGAAACAATTAAGGAAAAAAAAATGCATTTATGTATTGGTTTAAGATGCATATGTTGGATGATGTAGGTTTGAATCCTTTGGTCCTCATTTTTGCTTAACTGGCCATTACATCTTGACAAAAAAAAAAAAAAAAAGCGCATGAGTTCATGTAAATTTGGAACGAAAGGTAACTTAATTAGAGGTAGATTTCTTCAATTTCTAATTCAATTTTATCCCACTTTTTATTTGAGTCATTCTTATAAGCATTATAAAATAAATTGTTATCTTATAATTCACAAATTTCTTCAAAAGATATTAGAAAAAACAAGAGAATAACGATAAATCTTAAATTGTTAAGTAAGCTTTATTTGAGTAAGTTTTTGTACTTAATTTTAAGCTCAGGACGGTATGATATCATAAATAAGTTACCTAACAACGGGAAACATGAAAGAAAAACTAAGAATTAGAAGGAACTTAGGTAGTGTTTGGTTGTATGATTTTCATAGTATTGGACTAGATAAAAAATTTTATCCCATATTTGATTTATAAATTTATTGAGCGATTGAACAAAAATTAGATTGATAGACTGGATAAAATGCTTAAATTTTGTCCTATTTGTATCATGATACAAAAATGGAATTTATTAGATAAAAATAAAAAATATTTTGTATTCTCAAAAATATCCCTTAATGTTATAATGTTAAGTTTATGAATATTATTTTTATTAAATATTACAATAAAAATATTTATTTTGTAATATAAATAACTAATTTTTTAATATAAATTTGTTGTTTAATACTATATAAACAAAACATTGTATAATAAGTTTGTACTATTCAGTCCTTCTTATATTTGTTCTATTCAGTTCTCTTTATCTAGTTATGTTCAGTTCTGTTCTTACAACCAAACACTATCTTAAAGTTACTTTCTAAAAACTCTATAACCATGAAGCTTGTTTTTCTCTTAAACTATATGTTCGACCATTCCCTTAATTCCTAACACTTATTTTAACACCCAAGCAACATGAGCCAACCTTTAAAGATAGGACCTGCATGAATTCCCTTCTACTATTGAAAGAACAGTTATCCATATAGTTACTCACATTATAATTGTACAACACCACTGTCTCAAGCTAAGGTAATTTCTAACTTTAGGACCATATGAAGAGGTCATCTAACCGCTACTAAATTCATAGTGAAAATGCATTCCTCCCATGTCATTCTTCTTTTAGTTTTTTTTTTCTTTTAAATTATATGTCATGCATTGATAAAAATATAAAAGAAAACATTTTTCAATAACAATCAAACTAGTGGACATGCTCCTTAGGCTTTTTATTGAATAAAGAAGATATAGCAAGTGTGTCTCTTTTGCTTTATGATAAAATTTTTATTTTAACCATAGTAAGTTGTCATTAAAATAAGATTTGAGTTTTCAAACAAAATCAAATAAAATAGTCTTTTTTTTATGGACTTTATATAAAAGCATATGCAAGATATTCCTTTACCTAAAATTAATAAAAGTGTTTTGTTAAGGTTTTAAAATAAAGCCAATTATTTTTTACATGTTAGGTATTCAAAGGTTTGAGTCTCTTTAAAATAAATAAAAAAGGCTTCTTTTAAAAGCGTTAAAAATAAGAGTGAGTGAGTATATGATGGATATAATATGAGGTTTTACTTATACCCTATCTTTTAGATATATGTTCTCAAACTTTGCTATTCGTATCCTATCCTATGGTATTTTGGAACTATCTTGTCCCCTATAAAGTATATAGAATACAACGTATTTTGTAGAACCTATAAATCTTATATATATATATATTTTTCAATATAACTAGTTTCTATTTATTTTTCTTTCCTTCCATTTTTTTCATTTATTTTTATTTTTGATCATTTTTTTCACTTATGATTATTATATAAATATATCCATTTTAATGAAATTTTAGTCTCGACTTTAAATACTAAGTAAATAATTATAAATTGAATTAAATTGAGGGTTGATTTGTTTTGGTAATACGAATATTCATAAATTACAAATTGTAATGTCTCAATTCAAAATCAGCATTCATAATGATTCTCTATACATCTCACATACTAAAACCTAACCTATTAACTAAATCTTTTTTTAAACTTAGTACAAACTTTAATATAAGACAAGAAAAAAATGGTATAAACACTAATTTCGATTAAATCTTAACGTAAAAGACGTTATATAAATTTATTATAAAATTTTTCAAAACCTAATACAAAGAACTTATTGTATCAAAAGAAGTAAGTTAATAAAATACTTTGTTAGGTGGCTTTATTGAGATTCTTTTCTTTTAAACTTTTATTGAGTTGGATTTAATAAATAAGAAAAATGGAGCAGAAAAAAATACGATAAAGAAATATTAAGGAGAAAGATATTGACGTAAGGATATTTGGTTTAGTGTACTGTTTCTCATGGATTGCGTTTTGTTATTTTATAAGCCTATACAAATAAAACAACATTCTTTTTTATTTAATTATTATTATAACATAAGTACAAAGTATCCCAGAACTTATACCTGTAACCAACCATGTAAGTATAGGTTTCAATAAACCACTATCCAAAACATACCCTATGATCTTAAGTATTTAGTTAATTACTTACTCACCTATACTTAAAAATAGGTTTTATTAAATAAGATTTTTAGGATTTTATAATAAAATTTTCTTTTTAGTGTTTTATTTAGACTAAATTTCTTTTTTTTTTTTCAATGAAAGTACCTTATATTCTTAGTATAAGGTTTTCATAAACGGAGTCATTTTCTTTCAAAGATAGGTTAGATATTAGAGTATTTTTTTTCCCTAATAGTAATTTGTAGTAAAGGAATTTTTGAAAAATGAAAAATTTTCAAATTTAAAAAGGAAACATCCACTTGAAAGATTTCCGAAAAAATGGACTATAAAGGCCAGGTCACTTGAGACGTAATATCACGCGGAAAAAAAAATTAGTGGAAGATAGACGCGCCGAAACGCTTACACTTCATCGATATCGGTAGCACTACATAATGAGATAGCAGTACATATTTAACTCTCATATATTACATATATTTCTCCATAATTTTAATGTATATGTTCCATTTAATTTCAATCACTCATTTGAACATTTGTATTGTTTAAAAAATTCTTAAATGATATGAAAGTGCAAGCACGTACCTTAATTTACTTTAATAGTTACAGGTACCTACACATAAAGGGATATTAATGATGATTACCATACAAGTTATAAAAATATGTATAAAATTTTATTACTATATTAACATTACAAAATGGTAATAACTTTTAGAATTTATTGAGCCAATTTTTTCCTTTCTTATTCATTACTTAATCTATGCGTATTATTTTCTTGTAAAGAGAACAATAACCATGCATAAGTTCTTTTTGGGGAAAAAAAAATGAAAATTTTGTTTATCATTCGCCTTGATTGAGAGAATACCAATTCATTAATGCTTACCATCAAAATTTTTAATAAAAAATTTCGATAAGGTAAGGTTTCAATAGACTTAAGACTGAACTTGAACCAGCTTGGAACTTATTTGGAACTATCGAATCACAGTTCAACTTTATATTCAATCATGATCGGCTTGTCTAGAACCAATTTCAAGCCGGTTTATATGCCTACAAACCAAATCTCTAATATATATATATATTTAATGGTTTGCAATATATGTATATGTAAAATATGTACAATATATTATATGCATATAATATATATTGATATCTATAATATATATAATATGTTAACATGTATAATACACTATATATATTAATGTGTATAAGTATATAATATGTATAAATATATATGTTAATATAATATATATGGGATATATTATATATGTAAATTGCAAAAACAAAAAAAGAAAAAGAAAAATTTTGATTCAGGCTTGCTACACACGAATCAATTATGATTCAATGAACCAATAGGATGGTTTTGTACCAATTATGTTTTGAAATCGACCTTTATTAGGTTAAGTCTTGGACTCGTAAAGTGGAATTGCTGGTTACAAGTTGTCCTTAATTTGCCTTAGACCAAACTTGAGATTTGTCGAGTCTTCATGAGTTGGCTAAGCCTCATATCCATCACTACATCTACTAATGTAATGATTAGTTAACTTAATAGGGATAAAAGAAAATATTGTTCATCTCTATAAATAAATGACCATGTTTGGTCTATGATTGGACTTTAAGCCTATTAATTAATTAGGTTTGGCTAACGTAACAAGACCTGTAAGCTTTACAATCAGATGTTCTTGGTACGAGAAATTTAGAGCGATTAGATAAATTGTTCAATCAAACCTAAATTTTATAACAAAGTTATAATATTGAAGTATATATATTACCCACTATTTATTGGTAATATGTAAAAGGATTTCTGATAATTAATGAATTAATAAAGATAAATTATATGTACGCAAAAAATTATAAAATAAAATAAATAATATTTAATAGTATTTATTTATACCGTATAGGTATTTACGTATAGGTAAAAATATGCGAAATTAATTAATACCCAAAAATATGTTAAAATAATATTAAATAATTAAAAAAAATTCATAAATAATTAAAGAAAAATCAAGAAAAATATGGAAAAGTGTCGAAATGTCCAGAAAATTGGCGTGTCATGTTGAAAATAAAAGAAGGAAAATTAACCAATAAAAAATAAAAAATAAGTGATAAGAGACACTTGGCAAGAAAAAATTGCATGAAAAATCCCAAACCTTACTATAAATTCAACAACTACGAATCAAACTTCATTTTAGTTAGTTAGAAAATAGAAAAACAAATGAGAGATCTTAAGAAGAGATGAGAGAGTATTTTTACAAAAAAAAAATAACAAAATAATATGCAATTAAGGCTTATAAAGGGAATCTACACCTAATAGCTACCTATAAACAAACGACCACTACCACCAGATAGTGGAACCCACGCCTGGAGTTGTTAACAAGGGTGAAGCCACCACTGGTGGTTGGAAGCCGATCAAATAGTGAGTTTCGATTTTCCTTTCGAATTTATTTAATTTAGTAAAAACATCAAATATACGAGAAAAATTATGAAATTGGGTATTTTAGAATATTTTTGTATGTAGATTTAGGGAAAAATATCAACTTCATATAATTAGGCTTCAATATACACTACTCTTAGGAAGTGACTAAACTCAAGTTAGTGTTCAATTTAGATTTAAATGATTTTAAAGATGTAGTTTTGATTTTAAAATTTTTATGTAGACTATTTAAGATATATATTACAATACTATGAAGAGTTTTTCATAAATTTAATTTTCTAAATTTGTATTTAATTTTTAGCCCCTGAAATTATGCATAAAAAGTAATATTTGGGCTTAATTTTGTAATTTAATGTTAATTTGATAAAAATTATGATTTAGTATATAGTTAGATATATTTAGATGATGGTTGTTGATATAGGATAGTATTTGTAGAGTTTAAGGTGCTAGTTGTATGTATTATGCATAATATGCATTAAATATGTAAATAAAGGGGTATATTTAAGTTAAATTTGTGATTTATGGTTAATTAGATATAAATTATGATTTAAAATATAATTAGACATCTTAATATTTTATTGTTAGTGAAAGATAATAAACATAGTATTGGAAGTGTTAACTAAGTGATATAATTGTATATTATGTAGTAATACACAGTATATGTATATAAGAATTAAATTAGTAAAAAACATTAGATAAAAATTTATGTTATTATAATAATAGGAATATGATATAAATTTGATTTGGAATGGGTGTTTACAAAATTATATGAAAAATGTAGGTTATTCTCATATCAAGAATAAGTTCGACATTTAAATTAGGAATAGAGTGTATCGTACGGATCAAAATAGTAATTAGAGGATAAGTATGAGATTTAAGATACGTAAGTGTAATATGATTAATTGTACGTAATGTTTCAAAATGAGTTCTTGGGGTTTGTGTATAAAACTTGTAATCGGAAACTAAATTAGAACATAATTCCAAAGTTGAATCAGAATCAGAATAAGAAGTAAATTCAAAACCTAGTTGAACAAAAGAAGTAATTCTAAGAGACTTAGACCTAAATCACTAAATATAGTAAGACCTTAAACTAAAGGTAATTATAATCTGCATTATAGAATAAAATCTATCTATAGTAGTCATATGAAAACTAAAATAATATTTGTATTATAAGGATTATTAGTAATGGCCTGTGCAAAACACACCTTGAGTGAGCAAGTAGAAAATCCAGGTAAGTTAGAATTATTACGTTACTATATTTCAGAATACTATTTTATAGTACTTAGAGGCTTGACATTATACTTAGCTGTGTTTATTAGATAGTTAATTGGACGCATACTTGTATGTGTGTGTTTCAAAATTTGATCGTATGATTTTGGTTTACTGATTTGACTTGTATTTATGTGATTTATTTGAATTGATCGAATACCTTAAACCGGACCTAACTAAGTATATGACCTATAAGTCTAAAACGGACCTATATAGCAACCCATTAAGGGGGACGTTTAAGGTTGTTCAGCCAAATACTGATCCTTTCGAAAGGAATAGTGTTAAATAGTATGACAAGTTCCTTCTCCAGCCTTAGTTAAACTAAGTGACAAGAAAAAAGTTCACAAGAGCAACAATCTCTCCATTGCACAGGCCTAGGTTTAGTCATAAATTGTTGCATAAATATGAAAACTCTTCAATTCGAATTAGGGTATGTGTAATTTCTTTAATCTCACGACGGAGCAGATAACGTCGTACGATGGTATTTGTTAAACTAATTTGGTTGATAACTTTATTTGTATTTGATATATAATTTTAAGTTTTGTCCTAATTTACTAAGCGGTTGATTATTTACATCCCCATAGATGTTGTTGTAGATACTAACTAGGAAGTGACCTTATAATTACCTTGAAGCTAGTAATTGCTAAATCGTAAAGAGTGAGCAAATAAATTTGAAGAAAAGACACATTACTAAGGTCTTAATTTTTATTTTAGAATTTTCCATTTTTAAATAATGTATTACTTAGATAATATAATGTTATGAAATCATGTAAACATTAATTACAATGTAGTATATATTCTTTTTTTATACTTTTTTATGTATATAACTTATTTAATTTATGAATTGCTCACTTCAAAGCGAGTTGGTCTTGAATACCTTATGTAAATCAAGTCTAAAATAGTAGTTGTAAGATCAGTTTCTATTTTAGAATAGTTTGCGCGACAAAACTATTATAATTGTACTTCTTCGGGGCGTAACATGATCTAAAGAGTTGGGTCCAAATATTTGAGGTGATTAAGAGGGTTTTGGTATAGGTATAGAGCAAGGTTTGTTGAATCGGCCTATTTGATCTAATCTTTCTCAATATTAACTTATACTAAAAATAAGACCTTCTTGGGCCTAAACTTATAAAAGAAACTCACTTAAGGTCCTTTAAAGGAAGGAATTGATTTGAGCCATTAATTAATATCAAAATCTTGTGGAAAAGATTAATGGCTAACACCTATAAATATCCATTTCCCTCCATTATTTGGACAAGAGAAATCTTAGCATAAACATTATTAATTTGCCGAATTTTTGTCTCGAAAAATCTTACAATAGAATATTTCAAGAACACTATCTCGTTCTTTATTAATTGTGAAATTTGATACCTCTTGAATTTTTCACCTATCACAACAAATATTAGAGCACTTTTGAGACCGTTTACTTCTTTTTCTTATTTTATCTCGCTTGATCATCCCATACATATGATTCAAGTTAATTTCCTACTCATGTGTAGCACATATGTTACGTAGCATACATATGACTTTTACATTTGTACTTATACACTTACAGTCTACAATATATTGCTCCATGAAATTTCTTTTATTGTCAAATGAAAAATTTTGAATCCTTTGTAAGACTAAATTTTCTTAATTCAAAAATTAAATTTTGAATTAAGACAAAGATATATGGTTATTTTAGCATATATTCTAAGGTTATTAGTATTTTCGGTCATTACAAACATAAATTAATAAACATCATGATGACTTTGATCATTCCATCCAAAAAATTAACATTTATTCTATTAGAGCATCACCATTGGTGGGCCTTCACACCTCTGAGGTCCTCATCGGTTGAATACTTAAAAAAAAGCAACTTTTTGAGGTTATTGATTAAAAGGCCTTCATAAAATGTAAGTATTGTTTTGTATTAAAAGTTTGTACTGTGAATATCATAAATAATATAAATAAATATTAAATATTTTTGTTTAAAAATTTTATAAATAAAATAGAAATATTCTTATAAAAAAGTTTTTATCCTTAATTTAGAATTGTGGTAATTTTACTTCTATATTAATTTATTCCTAGGTTCCACTAGAATACTTTAAATCATCAACCAATCATGTTCTAGATTAAATCGAGTTACAAGGAAAGTAAAAAATTGCACCTACGGACCACGGGCAACAGGCATTTACCTGCATCCTGGACCATGTAACCTCCTCCTCCACATGAGATGAAGACAATTCTGTTGACCACCAGATTCTGGCCACGTGTCTGATGACGTGGCACCACACGCCGACTCTTTGTCCCATTGTACATACTAAACACTTCTCTCTCTCGTACGCCCTTTCTCCTCTTCCTTGTCTGCACTCTGGTTGTCTCTCTCTCCTGCCTCCCTCTCTCTCTCCCTGTCCCTCTCTAGATTCTTTTAGAAAGTATGGGTAAGAGAAATGGGAAAACCTTCCATCGCCACAATATGAAGTATCCCTCTTAAGATATCAAACCGGCAATTTTCGGTTTATTGCAATGGGAGTCCCAAGCGACGACGTCGTTTTAATCCAGAAACCGAAGAAAACCGGCGAACCGTTCGTTATCACCGTGAATTGCCCCGATAAGACCGGTCTTGGATGTGATATTTGTAGAACTATTCTGGATTTTGGTCTTTACATAACCAAAGGAGGTGACTTTTCACCTTTTTCCTTTTCTTTATCTTTTGATCGTAAGGTTTTGCTGCGTAATTTAATAGCCAATTTTCATTGTATAGTTTAAATTAAGGTGAACGTTTTATCTGTATTTTATGATGTTTTATTGAACTGTCGTCTTTTTTTTTTTTCTTAAACGAACCGATTAATTCTGATTAAATTATTGAATTCAAGGCATGTTATATGAGTGTGAGAGTGGTTCAGTAATCTGTCAAGCTTAATGTTTCAATGTAGTTCATATTATAAGTAAATAGAAGAAGAGGGGGCAAAAGGAAGAAGAGGTTGGGGTGGGGTGCAATCTAGATGAAAAATTATTACAATAAGTAATAATAGAAGAGATGAATCATTTTCTTTAGTTTTAGTTGAATGCTTTTCTCTAAATGAATGGTTTTATCACCTAATCATTGTATTTTCTTTTACTCAGTTCCTATAAACAACCATTAAACAAAAGCAGCCTTAGTGACAAGGAAGATTCACGCTTTCCTATTAATCTGTTGATGGTTTTTTCTGTCTGTTGTAGTGGTGGATGATGACTAATTTCTTTTCTTCCATAGACTGATTCAGCTGGTTTATCCGTGGTTGCAGATGTTTCGACCGATGGAATATGGTGTTTCATTGTCTTATGGGTACTTCCCCATCCTAGCTCACCCACCGTGAGATGGTTGAATTTGAAAAACCGACTTAGTTCTGAGTGTCCATCATCAACCTCAGTTTCCTTTTATCTCAACCAGCAGCCAGCACCTTCTTCAGCATCTCCTGTTTACTTGCTCAAGTTTCTGTCTCTAGATCGAAGGGGGTTGTTACATGGTAAATGTCAATATTGCTGTTTTTGACTGTTTGGTAGCTTCTGTTGCCTATTTTGCCCATATGTACGTTAACTTTGACCTTTAACTCTGCAGATGTAACACGAGTTCTCTGTGAACTTGAGCTTACAATCCAGAGGGTTAAAGTGACAACTACTCCAGACAACAGTGTCTTGGACCTGTTCTTCATCACAGATAACTTGTAAGGCAATCATTCATTTTATTTTGTTCTCGCTCTTTTTTTTTTGGGTGGGGTTGGGGAGAGGATCGAATCGTAGTTGTTCAGTGTCAATTAAACACGTTGTATGACTGCCATGGATTCTCGAATCCATCATTTTAGTAAGCTTATTGTCTTAATAACCAAATAAAATGCACTGCAGTGGCTATAGAGTTCAGCCATTCTGTCATATTCTTATCCTACTCAGTTTTTTGCAGGAACATGCTGCAAACAAGAAGTCGACAAGATGAAACTTGTGAGAAGTTACATGCTGTTTTAGGTGAATCGTGTATCAGCTGTGAACTTCAGTTGGCAGGTCCTGAATACCAGGGCTATCATGCAGTATCTTCCTTATCTCCTGTGGTAGTTGAAGAGCTTTTTAAATGTGAGCTACTAGATAATGAAGCTTGTTCACAGGTTCTTAGCCCAGATTTGTCAAAATTGAAGAAGACAAGCATAACAATAGACAATGCATTGAGCCCAGCTCACACGTTGCTCCAAATACATTGTGTTGATCACAAAGGTTTCCTCTACGATATTATGAGAACTTTGAAAGACTGCAATCTCCAGGTAAAGTTTGATCTGTTCCCTCTGCAAGCTTATCCAGTAGAAGAAATAATGCACCTATCCTGCGAAAATATGAAAAATTTTTCAAATTAACCTTAGAAAATTTAAATCTTTCTTTAAAAATTGATGATTTCTACATTGTTGCCCTACCTAAAAATTAAAATCTGAAAGCAGACTAATGAGCTTTGGCCCCTGGGCCAGATCAAACAGCCAAAGTTTGATCTTTTAGAAGGAAGATCTTTGCTAAGCTGAATTGTAAAGATTGTCAGATAGGCCTTTTTTGAGTTGTATCTTCAATATATCTCCTCAATCATCAGTTGGTAATGGCACATTGGCCTAGTCCTCTCTCAGGAAATTGATTTATGTGAAGATAAACAAAATGGCATGCACATTGCAGCTATATGATATCCTTGAATTGTTATAGCCTTGAATCATTGTCAGGCTGTTGGATCAAAGCAATATTTACTTTGGCTATTTTAGCACACTATTAACTTTATTCTGATTGCGGGACACTGTCAAAATCTATATTTAAGCCTTTCACCGCTATTCTGATCTCGTGGGCCCTTATAAGAATTTTATGTATAATCACATTGCATCACCATCACAGTTGTATCTTTTGGATTTTGCAGATCTGATGTAACTCCCTCCCAAGGAATTTTGTCTTTTCCTGTGTGTATTCTATAATCTAAAGTGTTTTAGAGGATAATTTAATTCTACAATATGGATGCAAGTTTTCCCTGTTAAGTAGAATCCATAAACATTGCATGCATGATAATTTTGCTGATACTTTAGGTTACAACTATGTAGCAGAAAATTATTATCACATAATATTTTCTGATATTCCCTTGTTGATGGCATACTGGTTCAGATAGCTTATGGTCGATTCTCCCCAAGTACCAGAGGCTATCGTGACTTGGACCTATTTATTCAGCAGAAGGATGGGAAAAAAGTTGTTGATCCTGAGAAGCAGAGCACACTTTCCTCTCGGTTGAAGTTGGAAATGCTCCATCCTTTACGTGTTATCATTTCAAACCGTGGGCCAGATACAGAGTTGCTAATTGCTAATCCAGTTGAATTATCTGGGAAGGGAAGGCCCCGGGTTTTTTATGATGATACACATGCCTTGAAGAAGCTTGGCATCTGCATTTTCTCTGTAAGTACAATTCAGTTGGAGGACCCATTAGAACATTGCCAATTTGGTTAATAATACTTGATAATAGTCTATAGGGGATTGAATATAGTATTTTTGTCTTTTCGAGGATAAATGTACTTATAGAGGAATAATTTATATAGTAATATCTTCATTCAATGTGACTGCTTTTGTCTACTATATCCTTAGTTTGCCATGCATGATTGCTGTATGCAATGCAAAATTAATTAGAAGTATGTAAGGGACAACAAAGAAAATATGTGAATATGCATAATGAATGGGCAGAGTGTAACTTATGAGCAGAAAGTTTCTTCTTTTCTTCTAGACTGTGACTGTAATTATTTTACATATATGAGATATATCGTATGGTTAAAAGATGACATTTGAGTAGCTTACTTTTTTTTCCAAATAATGTGGAGCGGATACAATCTGCTTAAATGCCATTAGCAATAAATTCTCTGCCTATTTTCTTTCATCGATTATATGAAACCTGTAAGTTTTTCTGGTTTTGACAATGTGCTTATTTTATTTTCCAGGCTGAAATAGGAAGATATTTTGCATCAGATCGTGAGTGGGAGGTATACAGGTTTCTCCTGGAAGAGAATTCTCAATTTCAATTCACGAATGTGGTATCTAGGAACCAGATTGTAGATAGGGTCAGGAGGACATTGATGGGTTGGTGAGTTTAATAACTGATATTTGTATCAAGATTCCAGCTCCATGCTTGGTTCCATTTGCTTTCTCAATTGCTGCTCTATCTGGAAATGAGAACTCATTACCCTATGTACAGTTTGATTCTCGTTTGCATTTAATACCTTTTGTTCTTGGTTAAGTAATACTTGCAACATGTTAGTGGTGCTGAATGATGGAACATATTTGGCCCGGGAAAATTTGTGGAAGGATTGGACAAAATCATGCTCTTTGGAGTATTTGTCGTTAATGTTTCTGCTTGGTGATTCACAATGATTTAGTCAAGCTCCAAGCTGTTGAAGTTCATTGGTGATATGCGTGTTACCAAACCTCGAGGTCTGTTACATCTTGCGAACTAAAATATGGAGGAAGCTGACTGATTTTACCACACGTTGACTATGTACTTTATGCCATGGTCGGTTGCTTTGTAGAACTTTAAGCTCCTTTAAATGGATTAGCTGCAAGGATCATGGAGTTTCAGGAGGAGTTATCTGATGCAAACTTAGCCCAGTTATGGAAATTAATCTTTTACTCCGAGTTCAAGTTATGGTTTGGTCTACCTTAGCTGTGTGAGAGTTTCTTTCATCATGAGGATTGGGGGTTTATATGCACAAATGCTGCGTGACATCTTATACATATCCATGCAATTGTTGCAAGACTTCACCTGTTCTGCAGTGTTGAAAGTTTGATTCAGGTGTCCATAGCTTACTTTGAAAACTAGACTATACTCTTCTGAATAATCAATTTAGGCCCTTACAATAAGGTTCAAAAATGGGGCTCAGATGGTACGGATGATTGCATTGGCCTTTCCAACTTGTGTACAATTTTGTTCCATCTCACTTTTCAAAGAATAAATATCTTCAGCAATTGCTTGAGGGTGGTTTTAAGTTTTGGGGCCTAGAATGTGGGTTTCTTTCAAGAATGTGGGCTGAGATTTGAGCTCTGATTGGAAGCTCAGAATCTTCCCCTTGGCTTTATCAGTAACCTATGGAGCAGTCTTGATACACAGTACTAATATATGAATTTCAGCTGACTAGCACTTTTCTTCCTCCGTTTTGTACAAATTTGATTCTTATCTTACCTTTGCTTGAACCTTCTTACGACGGGTGCAATATATTTTTATCGATATTTAAAAAAAAAAGATTACATAACTATAAATTATATAAAAAAATATTATTAAAATATTAATATTATGTCGTATCTTAAAAATACGATATTAATATTTGTATATGTATCGATTTTTAAAATGTAATATAGTATCGGTATACAAAAAATAATGCTATATCTTCAAAATACAATATAGGTTTAAATATATTTTTAAGAATATCACATCTTAATGTAACATATATATAAATACTAATTTCTTATCTTAAAAATATAACATAATATTGATATTTTAATAATATTTTATGTATAATATCGTATCTTGATGTAATATATATATATATATATATATAAATATTAATTTCGTATCTTAAAAATATAACATAGTATTGGTATTTTGGTAATATTTTACGTATATTTTATAATTATGTAATTTTTTTTTTATTTTGACTATAAACAATAATATGTTCTTCAAAGTTAAGGGACTTGTTTGCAGAATTCAAATCTTAATGGCTTAATTGCATCTTTTATTTTTTATTTTTTAACATTCAAGACCTTATCTTTGTAAAGTTATACATATTTTATCAATGAATATCCATGGAATAACCCAATTATTTATACAAAATTTTAAAGATATATGAATCATGGCTCTTGATTGACGGCGTGGTATAGGATTCAGACAATATGTAAAATTTTGTCAACAGCCGCAGAGAACTTGATACTCTACTGCGGGCAATCCTCATTGTGGAGTGGAGGTGCAGGGTGGATCACATATATTTAGCAGACCGTATGCTATTGGAAGAAAAAGCAATTTGATGTCCAGTCTCTGCTGGAAGGTACTTGGTTTCTGTGGAAGTACTTCAAAAAGGTGTTTCCAATAATTTGTATTTTATGCGCCGTTTCTTGTGTGATTTATTTGACACTATTGGTGCTAGAATGCTGTGCTTCTATGCCGCTTTCGGCATAAGTTGGGAGGAAAGTTCTGCCGGTCCATCTAACACTTGATCCTCTCAGCTCATATGCAGCATTGTCAAGAGCAGCGTCGGTCAGGAAGTGTGGAAAATTATTCGGAAGCAAGCAAAAGGAGATAAAAGGTGCTTTGGCTCCTTTGTTTCGTTTAAGCAGGTAACATAGCTTGGAATAGGAAAAGTTTACTGTCCAGGAACTGGGCTGGAATAAAGTTAGACATCCGCGTATTTCGTGCTTTGGTGATGAGTAGCAGGAGAGATCCATATTAGCTTGCCCACCATGCTTTCCCATTGCTGTTGGACGTGGCTATAACCCCATGTCATTGTCTCTAAATGCTATGTTTGGGATGAGAGAGAAGGGAAAAATTGGGATGAAAGAAAAGGAGAAAAGGAAAAAAATATAAAAAATTACAAAAAATATGGGTTTTAGGAAAATATTTTAATAAAAATATGGTACTTGAAAACGCTTTTTAAAAAAGGATTTCAATTAAATTAAGATGGCTTTTTTAAGAGATAATTTTAATTTAATATATAATTTTCTTTTCAAGAAGTGATTTTGTGTACCTTAATTTTAGGAATATTTTCTGAGAAACAATATTTTTAAGATTTTTCTTTTATTTTTTTATCATTTTTTTCTTTTCTCCAAAGAAAAGAGTTAATAAATTCAAATTCCTTCTTTTTTGGTAGAGGAATTAGATTTATCTATTTACCTCTCTTTTTACTCTTTTTTTTCCCTCCTCGTGATTATTTTTAGTGTTATAATGCTAATTTTAATTTATTCCTTATTTTATTTCTAACAGTAATTATTATTCTTCTCATTTTTTTTCGCTTCAATGAAAGAATGAAATACTCTCATAATTCCTTTATTCCTTCATTGTTGTTTTCTTCTTACCAAAGTATTGAGTATCATCATATGTTTTGTTATAACAGACCAGAAAAAGAAAAAAAAGGTAGCATCTTGTTACAGCTGGGTACATTGCATAAATGAGTTTCTTTCTTGAAAATGTTCCAATTGTTTCGATTGAAGGTTCTGTGGCAGCAAGAGACTCTTCAATTAAACTTGAATTCGAATCTTTGCATTGTTAAGTTTATAGATTTGTTCGACTTTAAGTTTGCGGATTTATTGGGATTTTGTTAAAGTTGAACCTTTATGTGGGGAGGGCTTAAAATGATAACTAAGTATTGGTATCATTAATAATCTTAAGGCATTGCTTAGTTATGTAAAATTTATGGGACTGAATTAGGTAAAATGTTCTGTTGAATGTTTTTGGTTTACAATTTGAGTTTGGTTAGTGGATAAAAGAGGGTGTAAAGGATAGAGCAAAATGCTCAAAATTTATCTCATTTAGAGTATCATACAAAAAGTTGATTTCACTTGATAAAAACACAATTATTGATGATATAAATATAATTATACAAATATTAGACGTTATTAAAAGTATAAATATTAGATAATATTTAAAATTTATACTTTTAAAATCATATAAAAAATTATTAAATAAATATGAGATAATAAAGGGTATAAATGTAAAAAGAGAAAAAAAAATTAAGTCCAATAATTGTACATATCAAACAAGAAAGATCACAAATATTTTTGTCTAATATTATATAAGTCAAACATGATACAGTAATATTGTACCGTTCTATACTCTTTATATTTGTACTATTCAGCTATTCTTATTTGTCCAATATTAGCAAACAAACGCTATCTAAATCTTAATTTTATTAGATAATATTACTTGTCACTTTTATGTGCTTATGAGTTAGTTTTCCCATTGAAGCTTAACAAATTTGTTGATGGTAGTTCTTAGATACAAGTTGACTTCCTTAGAACTAAAAGCGAATGCCCCAACTTTAGAGACTACGACACATGATGAGCCGAGCCCGATTAATTCGAGCCTACATTCAAGGGACCCAGCTCATGAGTTGCCGACCTTAGCTTATGGCTTGATCAATCAAAGGACCCAACTAAGTAAAAGTCCTATATGTCAGCCTTTGAGGAATCCTGGCAACCTTCTCTATTGGTGAGAGTGCCTCAAAGTTTAGTCATGCAATACTTACATCCCATTTCTCATTAAATGCAATGTGGCCTTTAATGACTCACCTTTTGAAAAGTGCACGAAGCTGTAAGGTGTACAATACTTGTTAAACATTTATGAGGAAAAGCTATAATAGGGCCCCGAACAATTATTCTCACTAGATAAAATGTTAAAAAGCCTTTTAACTTAAATTTCAAGGTAAAGTTTATGCTCGATAGCAAATTCGAACTTGTTAAGTCCAACATATTATTTATATCTTATTTTATATATGCAAATACATAATTCAATATTAATTACCAAAATATATTATTTATTTTGGTAATAAACAATATTATAAGTTACTTACAAAATAATGGGAAAATTCTATTTTTTTAGTCCTTAATGTTTCATAACTTTTCTATTTAAGTTTTAAATGTTTTATTTTCTTTATTTTAGTTTTCAATGTTTGCAAATATTAACAAATTAGGACCTTTTATAATACGATTAACTTTTCTATTAGCATATTACATGCGTCATGCTTGGATATGCCCATGTAATTATATTAAATGAATAATATATTAAAATATAAACAATAAAAAAAATTAGAAAAAGTAAAGAAAATTCAAAGAAAAAAAAGAGAGAAAAGATTAATAAATTTAAGAGAACCCACAAGATTAAGAACCATTCGAGTTTTCAACCAAAAATTTCTTAAAATCGTACTTTTCCTTCCACGAATATCTTCTGTTTTTTTTTTTTTTTTTTTTCCTATGAGAAGTTCACACCTTTTAAACAAACTACAAGTGAATAAGACCTTCCAAGAGAAAGTTCAATGGTTTCTTTACGTGGTGTTCTTTGTTTGCTTTTTTTTTTTTTTCATGAATTTGAGAACCTAGTCCCTAGATCAAAAGAAATACTAAAACAATGGTTATGAATATGGACCTAATGGGTGAGGTTCCTTTAATTTCTTCTCCCTTAAAGACAAGGTGGAATTTTTTAGTGTTTTCTTTAAAAAGGCTGCTAGTGAATTAAAAATGAAAGTGTAGTGTGCGAAGGTGGTGTCTTGAATAAAGTGAATGGAGAAATACTACAAATCACCATGGAAATGCCAGAGTAAAGAGTTCAAGTAGTCAAATTTTTTTCCCAAACGATTTTCTTTTTACAAATTCTTTGAAACATTTCTATTTTAAATAATGTATAATTGTATTGCTTAATTAAATTAATTAAGTGTATAATTCAGTGTGTGCCACGTGTCATATACAAACCAAAGAGTTAATGGTGTTACAAAAAGTCCTAATTTGTTAGTGTTTGCAAATGTTTGAGGATTAAAATATAAAAAAATAAAATGCTTGGGACTCAAATGGGAAAGTAATAAAATGTTGCGAACTAAAAATATACTTTTTCTAAAATAAATAATATTCAACTTAAGTTCGTAATTTATTTACTTTATAAGTTTTACTAACTATATTTTCTTTTTTTCTTATTAAAGAATCATTAAAATATGACTTCTACAACATTATAGTAAAATTGTATTAATTAATTAATTCGGTGGGTTTTTACTTTTTAGTGGTTACAGGTTTCCATTAGGTTAAGGGGCGGGTTTTGAACTTGTGGTAAATGATCCAATGAGATATGGGACGGGTTTGAATTCTATAAAATATGTATCAAACTCATCTCGGTTCCACCATCACAACACATGGACATAATAAGGGCAAATCGACAAAGGCACTAATCTTCCCATTAATTTTATGTAGATTACAAGTATCCAAATACTTGCCAAGTTTACTTAATAAGAAATTATACAACTTGCAATTGATCTTGCATTATATAAGTATAATTATTGCATTAAAGAGCATTTGTTAAAAGGAAAAAGTACATACGTTGAAATATAAAATTTTAATCCTTTTAACCTTTTACAAACCTCTTAATTAAGGTTGTTTTACTCGTATTCATACATATTACAAAACACTTATTCCATCGATTAAACATACATTGCTTAAAAAGATAGTAATGGCCATTCCATTTTCCCTTATCAATAGTGAAATATCTAGAATTTGGATAAGTATAAACAGAAAGTCATTAACATTTACTTGCTATTTATTTGAGTTTTCAATATTCTTTTTTTCCTACATTTGTGAACAAGCTAATTAAGAATAATTAAGATAGGATCAGAAAATAATGAGTTAAATTATGACATTGACGTGCTTTGTCGGTATACCTAATATGATTATATTAGGAAAAAAGTGATTATATTAGGTCCTAAATATTTGCTATCCTTTTTAAAAACAGGACTTGTTTTGTCCCCGCCAATTTTTCCTTTAAATCATTACGACGTGGGCTTCTTTGAAAACTCTCCCTCGATGTGTTGTATAAAACACAATGTCATATAATTTCTACACAACAATTAACTATACAAAATTACCTAAATTCCTCATTATCCATACAAAATTTGACCCTAACTTATGTAACAAAACAGATAAAATCAAAGATTTTTTACCTCGTGAAAAACTACGCAGCGAATAAATATGGGATCTTTAGGGTTTAGAACAAGGATATGAAACTTTTATGATTTTAATGAAATAAAGGATGTGAACAAATTAATTTGATTTAGAGGATTCGCTATATCAATAAATTAATCCAAACTATTGTTTTGATTGATTACAAAAATTGATATGCCTCACTATTACAAAAATTAATCAAATTATAGATATAATTCGATACGATTCATAAATTATAATAGTAGGGTTTTTAAATCAAGCAAGCATCCGAGATATGATGCATGAATGATCGGTATGAAAAGGTTATTTGTTATCATTATCAAGCAAGATTGATAAGACAAGAAATAGAGAACATTCTCACAGGATGTAATGTCATTAACAAAAGAAGCTCCTTCACATTGATGTTTACAAACTTAATTACAGTGCATTTCTAGGGTAAATAAGAATAAGAAAAGAATAAACATAAATAAATACAAATTAAAATAAATCAATATTGTAAAATAAGTCGTCAAACATGTTCACGGTCTGCTTCTAAGGAGGCTTCGATTTTTGAATTGAAACTCGACAAAAGATTTATGCCTAGAAACGTCCGTGCTTCTCAATCGTTATCCCCTCGTATGCTTGTTTACTTCCGCCTAACTTAGAATTTTTCTCCGATTTTGATTGTATGGGATGACGTCTCCATCGTTACCAAAATTCCTTATTACCCTTAATCGTCTAAAAACCCTAACCCCTGTTCCATTTTCTTCTTCTTGCATTGTTGCCGACTTAGCCATGCTAAAGACTCAATAAATCCCCAAGCTCGAACAATTTCGTGAACTTGCAAACCCATTATAACACTGAGTCCATCAAATACCAACTAAAGCCAAATAAATTCTCAATAACCTGAAGACACAAAAACCAACAATTAATGTCGCCTATTGAGTTTAAAAACGATATATTGGGAATGGAAGAAAAATCAACTAATTTTTTACCAAGAGGTTGTAATTTTGATAAGCAGGGTTCTTTTTCTAACATCTCGTAGGCTTGTTGTCTAGTTGTGATTTCCTTTTCACTTAGTAAGTGATGAACTTTTTCTTTCTCATGACATTCTTTTTGTTTGTCTTGTACATGTACATTAAACATCACAAGAAATACATGCATCCATAAGGTAAAAGGTTTGCCATTTTTTAAAGTTACTTGGGCATCTGAGTCAGCATAATGAGGGAGGTATTATAAATGTCACTAATATTTATATGGTGCACTTGGAAAGTCAAATTGCTAGCATTAAGGACTTTGAATAATCCTTTTTATAGTATTGGAGACATTGTAATATTTTAAAAGAAGTATTGTAACGGTTTTAACCATAGCGATGTTGTACTTTATGTGTTTGTGAAACAATATCGAAAGGATGCTCCAATGGCATGAAAGTGCTAGCAAAGAACTTTCAAGCAAAAGTTCATCCATCTTCTTAGATCTTAAATTAGTCCAACATGCTAAATTTCTACCTATGTTTGAAGATCTCGACGATTTGTATTGCAATAATATTTATACCTTCGAGCATTAATGAAATCAAGCATTATAATCAAGAATGCCATAGATAATTAGACAACTTGTTTGGTCAAATAGATAAATAAAACCATGTTTATAACTGTCATAACGAAGATTACAATTTGAAAAAAGAAAAAGAGAGAGGCAAAAAATAAATAAATAAAAGGACATTGCTTATATCGATAAACGAATAAAAGGAATAAAAACCTTGATTTATTAATAATCATATTTCTTATACATCTTAATACTATAACAACTATTATAACAATTAATTAGAATAAACTTGGAATTATTTAGATTACTAAGAATGTTAACAATAACACCTTAGATGCCATGCAAAAATAAACAAAGCAACTGGCATTGCAACTACTGTGAAAAACCATGTAATTCGAAGGCTGCATTGGAGGATTGTCTTTGATTTATTTATTTATTTATTTTTTTTTTGAGCGCAAAGTGCAACATTCAAAACCATTACTTTATGTCGAAGCTCTTACAACTTCATAATGTCACCCTCATACAGCAAAGTAATAATAGCATCTTTGCGTTCGTGATGTCAACTCATGGGCCTCTCTAATGTATAAGGCCCGTTTAGTACCATAGCTCTTAAGACGTGTGGTTTTTGACGACGTGTGAGCTTTCTTCTATATCTTCCCTTCTCCATAAATTTTACGGCTCCTTTAGATAGAATCAGGCATTTTTTTAAAGACATCTTCACTCTATTACCATCAAGAAAGAAGACATGGGATTGATTTGGGTTTAAGGTTTTTACTCTTAGTGGCTGCCTAAAAATTGCTCAACTTGGATAACAATTCTTACGGAGAAGACAATACAGAGAACGGCTAGAGTTTTATTTGTGCTTGTTACTTACAAATACCTTATTTTGTTCAAAGGGTTATTCTGGATCGGTCAAATTCTTGTATAAGTACTGAAATATGCAAATAATTAACAAATATGGTTAATTGGGATGAAGACGCGACCTTATGTTTACATGACACATGGAGGAGTATTTATCAAAGAAGTCTATGTCATAATAATTTAATGAAAAAGTTGATAGAGTTATTAGAAGTTTTGTTTTATAAAAAGATTGCAAATGAGGATGACTCTAATTAAAGAAAAAAAATTAGTAAATATATAGGATTGTAGACAAGATGGATCCAACTGATTTAGTCATGTGTATGTCATATGTATCTTATGCTTTACCTAACCTTAAAAAAGCGATGTAGAGACGATATGCGATGTAGAGACGATATGTGGATAAATGGCATGGAGGTAATGATAAGGAGAGAAGGAGTAAATAATTATAAGGACTCAAATGTGATAGTGACTAAGAAGTGAATAAGAAGCATTGGTTTTATAATTATTGATATAACTAAGTATTATTTGATCTTTGAAAATAGAGCTCTATAGTAAAAGAATTGTTTCTTTAATCTCCTCCCAAAAGTCAAATGAGATGGTATTGCTAAGTATTCATGAATTTTTTTAAGCTAATGACATTTGACCAATCATCTTGTGATCAATTGATGGATGAAACATATTCATTTTATAGTGGCATTTCTAATTGAGTTTATGAACATTATTGAGCCTTATTTTATTTTTCTTAATTTAATCTATATTAAGCCCAACTCACTTAATATAAATTACTTGACATTAAATTAAAAAAAAATTAAAAAATTATTTTTAAAAAATTAGAGTCTCCAACTAATTAAACTAGTGAAAAATAAAATTAAGGTTTTCGGGTGAGAAAACATTAATTTCGCTACTGATCAGCAAATTTTCTTAAAAAGTAATCTTAGAAAATTAACCAGAAAAAGTAAATTTAGAGGCTAACTTATTAAGACTAAGTCACCATGTAAAAATAAAAAAATTATTGAGTTTTATTTTTATATTTTTCTAAAAATACGAAGCTATATACATATATATAAAATATAACTAAAATGATTTTTTTTATTACTAATTTTCAAGAAAAAGAAAAAGAAAAATTAAAATTTTCTACAATTGTCCTGAAGGTGCCTATGTACCTGCTAGTTAGGAACAAACCAAGGTGTTTTTTTTTTAGAAAAGATTTAGTGAATAAATTTCTTTTAATTTGAAAATTGAGTTAGATTTACGTTTATTTAATCATTTATTATCTAAAAAAAAACTAAAAGATTTAATTTCACAAATTTATTTTAAAAAAACCTAACTAACTAAATCTTTTTTAAAAAATCTAATTAAGAGTTTTTCATTTTTTTAAAAAAAAAATCATTACTTGTAAAAAAAAATCTTTCCTAAATTCTACATATAAGATATATTAAAATACGTATCTCCTTCGAAAATACGGATCTCAGAGAAAAGATATGCATCTCCTCCGAAGATACAGATCTCGGAGGAAAGATACGTGATTTTTTAAAAAATGCAATTTCTAGCTAAAAAATGCAATTTAACTAAATTATAAAAAAAATTTACAATTATCTAAAAAAAAATGGTAAAGGATACGACAATTTTAGAAATATATAATAAAAAAATTACACTAAAGAAAACCAAATTAGTAAAATAATTAATTAATTAAATTAAATGATAATATTTTATTATCTAAACGGGTCAAGTTACTCGTGATCGGCATATTCGTATTGACTGTGTTATGATCGTTACGTTTGTGTGCTTGGTCACAGAATTGATTGTGATCGTTTACAGCGAATCGTATAATGCATAATCGAATGCTGGTGTTTGCCGTGCAATGTGTTCATGATCAGCAACATGCATGTGTGTTATCTTATGTTTGTGATCTATAGCATATTGTGTGTAAGTGAGATGTATTAGGTGCAGTAACGTGTTCGTTGGCTTCGGTGTGTCATTGTAAACCCCGCGAATTTAGCTTTCCAAGTATAAAAACAAACGTCTAAACTGTAGATGATTTCCTGAAATCAATAAAGCCAATGAGATTTAAAATTGATTAAAATCTCAATCCAAAACCTAAAGTGAATATGAAAAACCTTAAATCATCAATTGAACGTCTAACTACATACGAAGATCCTAAAACCTCGAGTATATGTAACTGACAAAGTTGATTTTAAACCTCATCAAAACCCTAAAATAATAATCGAAGACGTAATCGCGTATGAATATATTAAACCCTAAATATGTAAAAACATTAAAGATTGTATCCTAAAGTAATAAAAACCCTAAAACTATAACTTTAAAGATATAAAAGCACTAATTCACCATAATTTACCCTAAAACCCTAAGTCATAATATATCTTCCGTGTTTTACTATTTCATTAGTAAACGACTAAAGATAACTCTCAATCATGCATAAATATTTAAAATACTTTAGTGATCCCTTAAAAACTAAGATATTACATTCTAGATCACATTCATCTTCTAAGTATATAATTAGGTTAGTATTATATAGAGTTAAAAGTTTAATTGATGCTTAAATTAAATGTAATAAACCTTAATATAGTATATAAATACCTGATAGAAGATCTCATTATCTATTTTTACTAATCAATTCACTAAATTTCTTATTTCCTTTCATTTTCTTAATCTTTCTCCAAATTTTCCTTAATTAGTTCATTATGTACACAAAAGGGTATTTATTTTTTTGAAAGTTGACTAAGCCAACACATATTGACTAAAGCCAACACATATTGACTAAAGTCAACATTTAGAAAAATCAACAAAAATGTCCCTTTCATTTGAAAACAAATATCTTCCTTCTCATGATTTCTTTTCTTTTAGCTTTTCCTTCTTCTTTTTTCTTCCTTAATTTTCGTCCACTACTTCCTCCTTCTAGACCGCACTTTTTTTCACTTTTTCAAACATAAACAAAAGCAAAGCAAAGTCCTTTTCTTCTTCCCCTTTCCAACTGTATCTTCCCTTTCCCTTTCCCTTTCACTCTTCTTTCCTTTTCAACTTTTCAACCATTGAATCCATAGTCAAGGGCAACTTAAGGTATGCTATTATATTCTTATGTCTTACTTCATCCTCTTTACTAGTGAGAAGGAGAGAATGTTAGGTTATGTGTTGTATATATATATATATATATGTTGATCTAGGCTTAGAGTTGCAATCTTTACATGTGGAAGTATAGAAAACATGGTGAAGAAGAAAGATATGCATGTGTATATGTTTTTAGGTATATGTACATAAGGATATACTAGAGGAATACAAATATGAAGATCTTTGTACATAAGTATTTATTATGTATATAACTTAAACTAGGACAAATACTAACAATATATACCTATACCATGCTAAATACACTCTTAAAACACAAAAAGAATGAAATTAGGAAGGTTTTCTTAAAAAGAAAATTAGACATATCAAATTTGTACAAAAATACGTATATGACCATATAGGTATATGGGTATATGTATAAGTATGAAATGGTGTAAGTATAAGTATAAGTATGCTAATATACATATAAGAAGAGGAAAGGTATAAGTATATGTACATTATGTATAAGTGTACATAAAACACATAATCATGAGATAAGGCTTAGGTAAGTAAAGAATGATGTAAGCAATGATGTCATCAAAGGATTACATAAGCCATGACATCATCAAGTGATTACATAAGCGATGATATAAGTATAGGTTTATAAAAGAAGAAATAATAAGATTACATAAGCATATAACATAGGTATATATACGTACTTAGAAGCAAAAAATCTCTTAAACCCTAAGACACTTCCTTAATTGAATGAAATTTAATTGAGTCCATAAATTAGTAATACTAATACAAAATTTCCTAAGTGTAAGAATCAAATAGCTAATTCAATCATTAAATCCTAAACTAGGGCATAAACATAAGCAATAAGAATAATTAAACTTCAATAAGATAAAATTTCAATAAATTTAGCCCATATCGTAAAACACGAGTCTTATCGTCCAAAACGGACATTATCGTGTGAACGTGCGTCCGAAAACGATGAAAAACGACTATAAGTTCGCAAATATCAAAATTAGAATGAAAAAGTTACCAAATACATAAAGGAAGTCTCATAACTTACAAATATAATAAACTAGTTATTATTAATCCCATTGAGTATGGTAAACCCTATACATATAAGACTTACGGTATATTGGGGAACTAGATAAACTACAATAGATTTTTATTTAACTAAGGAATCTGACTTCTAAGAATACTTATAAGTGTTATTAAATTTTAGGTGTTCAATATCAAGTTATGGAAACTGAAGAATCAGCAATAATCCAGGTAAGGGAGTTCTAATGACCTGCTACTTGCTTGTGCGTGTTACTTGTATAATGTTCTGCTGCTTGCTATTGCTTGTATATTTGAGTGACTGTTCTGCTTATATGCCATCATCTGTGTGATCACCTTTTTAAATTGATAAATATAAATATCTAACTCAAATAATCTGTTCTATTCGTCGCATGTCTATGACCCAGTAAATGCATGGATGGAGAGTGCTAGCTTTGCAAAATGTTGAAAAGGGTATTTTTGGAAAAAGTTTTCTAAATCTTAAATGTATTTTGTACGATTTCAATAAGGGCCACAGTGCCAAAAATGATTTTTTTATCATTAAGGAAAAGCTATCATGGGATCTCCACTTGATAGCGAGAGGACTCACTTTATTGTACCTGTAAGGCCTTGGATAATTTTGGTTGCGAGAGAACTCGCATGTTTGTGCCCGAGGGGCCTTGGAGGGTGGATAGTCCTAGTTTGGAATCCCTTTATTTGGATTGAAACTCTTTTCTTGATTAAGGTAATAGTTGGTGCTCTTAGGTAGCCTCATGCGGGTAAGCTGAGGTACCCTGTGCGGGCAAGTACAGGGGATAATCGAAGTGTAAGCGACGTAATTCTATACCTTCCATAGTTCCAGACTCTTATGGATGTGTTGCTTGCATTCATTATGCCTGTATTCATTATGTATGTAGATAGCTTGCTTGTATATGTGATAATAATGTGCGATAACTTGCTTAAACGGTAGTGGTGAGGGACGAACTCACTGAGCTGTTTTATGCTCATTCCCCTTTAGTTTCCTTTGCAGGTTTACTTACAATAGGATTGGGATATGTCTCGAGTGTTGTATGCGAGATAAAAATATGTATATTAGTATTAGAAGTAGCTAAGTACTTTTTAGATGATACATAGACATCCTTTGTAGAAAATATTTATATATTAAAACTTACTATAATATAATTTTTCTTATATCTATTTTTTTTTATATAATGGTAGTATATCCTATCTTATTATTTGGTAAGGGATACCGATTCTCTACGGTTCTGAAGAACTATGGGATATCAGATACCCATAGTTATTTATATTTGTATTCTACAGTAAATTAATTACTCAAAAATCAGTAACTTTAGTGATTAATCATTTAGAGTCTTGCAATCTCTGACTTACAAGGCAATTTCCATATCATAGGTGCACACATGCTATGAAAATTTTAAACAATCCTACTAGGTCCCTTGTAGGGTCCTGACAGTCATAGTGTATTGGTGCAATATGTATTTCATGAGGGAAAGAGTGATCAAGTGCAGTGAGTGCTATGTGAGATGTGGTGAAGCAGCGTGTTGGCGAGTGCGTAGGAGTCAGTCGAGTGGCAATGTGATATTGTATTGACCGAGTAAGTGAGTGGGGGACTAGGCTTGTAGGTGATCGATTAGTGTGTGCATGGGATATTGTATGTGTGGCGCCGTATGGATGTTAGGTGCTATGGGTGAAGCGGCTTATGAGTGATAAGGTGAGTCAGTAAAGTGTGTGTCAGTAAATGGGAGTAGGCGTGTTAGTATATGTGTTTCATGTATATCATGCAGTGAAGTTTATGGTATCAATAAGTGTTTGGTGAATGTAGATAGTATGTGAGTAGTGAGTGATGAGAGTATGATAGGGGTGGTATGTGATTGTATGTTGGCAAGGGACAATGTATGAACATGCGGGCAAGTGTGCTGTATGTGAGCGTGCTAGGCAATGTGGGCGTGTAGTGATTATTGTGTGTTCAGGTGAATGTGCGTTTGGCTGTAAAAAATCAGTCCGTAGATGTAAATTGTGATCTAATCGTAGACGTATGAAAGATGGTGTTTATGGGGTTTGGATGTAGATCGTGTTTGTTTGTGGAGATTGGGTGTAAAGAATAAATAACTCGTCTTTAAGAAAACGACACAAAAGAACAGGAAGTCCGTCTTAAAAGGATGGCATAAAGAAATAAGAAGTCCATCTTGAAAGGACGGTGCAAAGGAATAAGAAGCTTGTCTTGAAAGGACGGGGTAAAGAAATAAGTGGGCCTATCTTAAAATAATAGGATAAATGATTAGGGGGTCTATCTTGAAAAGATAAAATAAATGATTAGGAAACCTATCTTGAAATGATAGGGCAAAGGAATAGGAGGCTCGTCTTAAAAGGATGGGGTAGAGAAATAAGGTACTTATCTTGAAAGGATAGAGCAAAGGAATAGGTGGCTCGTCTTAAAAGGATGAGGTAAAGGAATACGATACTTATCTTGAAAGGATAGTGTAAAAGAATAGGGGGCTTATCTTAAAAAGATAGGGCAAAGGAATAGAGGGGTTATTTTGAAAGGATAAGGTTAAAGATTTAAAAGGCCTATCTTAAAAGGATAAGGTAAAAGGAATAGAAGTATGTCTTGAAAGGACATGGCAAAAAATAAGGTACCTATCTTAAAAGGATAAGACAAAACAAAGAGTATCTATGTTGAAAGGATATGGCAAAACCACTGGGGTTTAATTAACTTATTCTAGTTTGACGAATGATCTAAAGAATATAGACCTCTTCGAGATTTTAAAGTAAAAAAAAACTTCTTAATTCTCCCAAATATCTCTTTCAAGGACTTTAGGATCATTTTACCTAAGAATAGAGAATTTCACAAACAGTAACCAATTTGCACACCTCATGTTGACTCCCGATATTCACTCATTTAGATAATAGAATATCACCAAAATATTTTCTCAAGATTATGCTTGCTTCTTTTCTTGTCTCTTTTTTCCTCTCCTTTTTTTCTTTTTGGTCTCTCTTAGGATAAGGTTTTCTTTATGATTGAAACTTTGCTAATGAGTCTTTTAGTTGTACCATGCTTATCTCTTGACTTTGCTTTTGTCGTTGCCAAGTCTTAATTTCTACCTTTCTATGATTCTTGAAAAATAACTCTCTTTTAAAAAGAAAAACTAAATTAAATCATTAAGAAAATTCGATTTCAATTTATTTGGTGAGTCAAATTCATTGGAAAGTGTTTGGTGTTTAAGTGTATGAGGCTAAGAAATATGGTATACAAGGAATTGTTGTTAAAGCGTTTGTTGGCCGATAACCATCTGAATTTGAGAACATTCATGGATATTAACTTTGCTTATAAACAATGTTTAACCACAAACAATTCTTCAAGAAAAATTGGAATTTTTATTGAACTCAGTTTTCATGAATAGTATAATTTAACTACATCTAAATTCATAGGTCCCCTTAATTCCAAACCATCAATTTTTGTCAACACTAATGTACCTCCTGATAATACCTTTTTTACCACATAAGGGCTTTCATAATTCGAAGTAAATTTGCCCCTAGGGTCTTTTACATTCAACAATATTTTCTTCAACACCAAATCTCCTTCTTTAAAGTATCTTGGGCACACTTTCTTGTTAAAGGGTCAGATTATCCTCTATTAGTAACACTGACCATGACATATTGCTGCAAACCTCCTTTTATCTAGGAGGTTCAAATGGTCCATTTGTTTCTTTACGCATTCTACTTCATTGAGCTGAATTTCTGCCAACACTCGGAACGAAGATATTTCTACTTCCATCGGTAGCATCGCTTCAGTTCAATATACTAATGAATAAGGTGTTGCACCTGTAGAGGTTTCATAAGCCATGAGAGTAAAATGAAGCATCTCATGCCAGCATCTATAAGTGATTGCCATCTTCTCAATGATTCCTTTGATATTCTTATTAATGGCTTCAACTGCCTTATTCATCTAAGGTTAACAACATGGCATCGAGAACCTGTGATTGATCTTAAATTGGCTATATACTTCAGTCATCAACTTGTTGTTCAAATTCAACCTATTGTCTATAATAATAGACTCAACTGCACCGTATCTTACAGTGATATCTCTTTTCAAAAATTTGATTACTACTTTTTTGGTTACCATAGTGTCTGATGCTGCTTCTACCCACTTAGTAAAATAATCGATTGCGACTAAAATGAATCTATGTCGGTTTGATGCTGTTGGTGAAATTGGACCAATCATATCTATCCCCTACATTGAGAAAGGCTGAGGAGTCGACAGCATATGTAATTATTGGAGAGGAGCGTTGATTTTAT
Source organism: Lumnitzera racemosa (assembly GCA_024138005.1). Lineage (NCBI taxonomy): Eukaryota > Viridiplantae > Streptophyta > Magnoliopsida > Myrtales > Combretaceae > Lumnitzera > Lumnitzera racemosa. The sequence goes on from JAMXBC010000009.1 coordinate 93,926,262, forward strand.
TAGTGTATACTTAATATAAGTGACAATGCCTTAGGTATTTGATACAGTCTTATTCTATTGTCATCTAAAAATATCCCATCCTCATGATTTTCTTAACTAATATGTACCTGTTCATATGAAGACCACAGACTCCTTCATGCATTTCGTTCATTAATCTCTCAGCTTCTTCTTCATCTACACACCTTAGCAATGTTGTAATTAGTGATCTTTTGTGCAACGTAACTCCACTTAACAGGAAATGAACAACCAATCTCCTTAAGGCTTTTCCATCTTTTCTATCAACGTTATCAGGGAACTTACCCGTTTGAAGTAACTTTTTAATATTATAATATCAAGGCTTCTTTTGTTATTTCTCTTCAACAGTCAAACAAAAAGCTGGTTTTTCCTCTACCTCAATCTTCAAGGGTTGAATTTCTATCCCATCTGTAACTTTCACCATTAATGTTAGTGTGGCTAGTGCATCAACAAATTGATTCTGTATTCTTGGAATATAAGTGAATGAAATTTCTTGGAATATTTCAATCAGCTTGCTTAAATGCTTATGATAAGACATCAACTTTTCATCTTTTGTCTTATATTCTCCTAGGATTTGGAGAATTATGAGGGAGGAATCTCTGTACACTTTAAGCCCTTGTATTCCCATGTCTAATGCCATTTTAAACCCCAAAATGAGGACCTCACATTCTACTATATTATTTATATATGGAAATGTTAACCTCGCTGCCACAGGGGAATAGTTACCCTCAGGTGATACCAGTACCGCTCCTATCCCACATCCAAACACGTTGGTTGCTCCATTAAAATACATTCTCTATTCCGATTTCTCACCACTCAGTCCATTCGCCACCATTACATTTTCATCAGGAAACTAAGCTTTCAAACCATCATCTTCATCTTTGAATGAGTATTTTGCCAATTAATCAACCATTGCTCGCCCTTTGACTTACATACTTGATATTAAACTCAAAGAGTAACATTTGTCACTTCGATATTCTCTCGACCAGTCCCGGCTTTTCTGTTAAATATCTCAACAGGTTATGTTTTGTCAACAATTCCACTAAGTAATAGAGAGTATGCTGCTTGAGCCTATGAATCACTCATACTAAGGCATAGCACGTTCTTTCTACCTCTGAGTATTTTTGTTCACCTTATGTGAACTTCTTACTTAAGTAATATATAGGATGCTCTTTTCTGTCTGTTTTATCTTTCTACCCCAACATACATGCTATCAATTCAGGAAGGATCATCAAGTAAAGAATTAATGGTCGTCCCGGTATAGGAGTAATCGGTATTGGAAAATTCATGAGATACTTCTTGATTTTAGCAACTTCTTGCTTACACTCTTCATCCCATTCTATCATTGCATTCTTCCTCAAGAATTTGAATAATGGCTTGCATTTATCGGTTAGTTGCGATACAACCACTCAAACAGTTTATGCAAAACATCAATATGATTCTCATCCTTCTTAGATTTGGCGATCATATCATCTATATAAACTTCGATTTCCCGATACATCATGTCATGAAACAAGGCAACCATAGTACACTGATAAGTTATCTTAGCATTCTTCAACTCAAAGGCATCACACGATAACAAAACGTTCCTTAAGTAGTAATAAAGGTAGTTTTGTTTTTATCTTCTTTTGTCATCTTAATTTGATTATATCTCGAGAAACCATCCATGAATAAGAAAAGATTATTTTTGGCCGTGTTGTCCACTAATACATCAATGTATGGTAAAGAGAAGTTATCATTAGGCGTTGCCTAGTTTAAATCACGGAAATTTATACATATCCTAACTTTCCCGTTCTTCTTCAGTACTGGCACGATACTGGTTACCCATTCAGGGTAATCAAATACTTCTATGAATCCGACTTTTAGTAATTTGTTCACTTCTTCTTTTATTTTAAGGAACATATTTGGCTTAAACTGCCTAAGCTTTTGCCTCTTAGGTTTAATATTTTCTCTTGTCGACAACTTATGAACTACAATTGACGAATCCAAATCGAGCATGTCCTCTAAGACCAAGCAAATATGTCTAGGTATTATAATAATCATTGTAACAACTCTTGTTTCTAATAATCTACCAAATTACCCTCAATTTTTAAGTTTCGCGGATTCTCTTTTGTCCCCAAATTAATCACAACTATTGGTTCATCAATAATCACTCTCCCACATTCAAATCGACACCAACTCTCTTGTATTTCGCTTAGAGTCTCAATATCGTCTTCAAAGTTTGACCCAGTTAAGCTAAAGGTGATATTGGTACTTCATCATCTATAGGCGTAAGATATTCATTATGTTCATTGTTTTTATCAGATCTAAAGAATAAAGAAAAAGGAAAAAAGGATAACAAGTAAATAACGAAGAACTGAAAGAAAGAAAGAAACTAATTTTATCAAATGAATTTCAAATTGTTTGAAAGAAAAGGGCCTAACTAATCGAACTAATTATTGAAATCGAATGCTCCTAATTGATCTAATATTACTTTTCTAAAGAGACCTATTAACAAGAATGAAAAACCAATTGCACAAGGAAACTGTAATGCTAATATCTTTCTTCTCATTTAGATTGATGCTACAATACTAGGCTAAAGCCTTGGATAAACTAGCCACTTCGGGTTCTTTAACACAAGTTGGTACTGGGAATGTCTGATGGATGTTTGGAAAATTCATATGAACATGGTACAACTAATCTCCTCTCTTCCCTTTAGTTTTTCCTTCATTTATTGGATTTCTTCTTCAGTAAGCTCATACTCGAGCCCTAATGTTCCAACCTGCTACTTAGGTTGTTCTAAGCGACCCTGTACCCCCTGCCTTGACACTTCAATCGTGCTAACCTCATAAAAAATCCGCAATCTTAGTTCCTCCAATTCTTCACTTTCGATATACAGAATAGCTGTCTTTGTGTAAATCTCGTAATCTTGCTCTCCAAGAATAGTGACTAGCTACTTATCAGCTATAAATTTCACCTTCTGATGTAGACTAGATGGAATTGCCCTTGTTGAGTGAATCCATGGCTTCCTTAATAGAAGATTGAAAGTTCAAGGTATTTGCAAGACTTGAAATGGAATAGTGAACATCTGTAGAACAATTTCAACCTGTAGCTCAATTTCTCCAATTATCTCCCTCTTTAATTTATCAAAAGCCTTTACTAAAATTGAGCTGGGCTTTATCTCAGTTGAATCTATTCCAAGCAAATTTGGTGTCTCCAGTGGACATACATTTAGTGAGGACCCATTATCAATCATTACCAAGCATCCACTTTCCCTACACACTTGACCACTATGAAAAGGGGCTTTGTGTGCCAATCCCCTTCTTCACCTAGGTCATCCAATGAAAATGAAATTTGATCCATTACAAATATTGAATTAACCACCAATCCCATCTTTTCAATGGAAATCCTTTCAAGTATCTTGACATCTTTTAGAATTTTGATTAAAGCTTCCGATATCAGGCAAGTACACCTATTAGTTTTAATATAGCGGATGTAAGTCCGAGTTAATCCCTCAGACACTTCGAGTGCTAATATTAACCTTAGCTTTATTATCTAACAGAAAAATTATAAAGGTTTGAATTAATTAAAAATACTAAAATTAACAAACTAACCTAATTATAAGACTTGATTAAGCAATTTAGAAAGTGATAAAACTAAGAACGACTTCAAGAAGGTAATAACGTATTTAGGAATTATTTCCCCTAGTATTTAACATGTGACCGCTTAAAATATATTCAATTAAATTTCTATTATTTTTGACCGGAGGGATTCATAATTAAAGTTAATACCTTTCTCAAGCCTATTAACCCTAATCCTAAATTATTTACCGGAATCTCTTTACTTAGTAATATAATTTAGAATCGTAGTAATGTATAATGAATTCCCACACAAAAGGATGACTTTTCGGAAGAAACATATATCTTATCTCTAAGTATATATGTAATTCTCTCCAATTATGTAAAGATCTTATTACACATGTGATTTCTCAATCATCATGCATAATATTATATGTTGATACTCTAGAAATATCAATTAACAATTAAATAACATAATTGAATCAAGAAAAGATAAAAACTTTATTGAAAATTGTCAATCAATCCAATAGTTAAATGAAATCTTAAGTTCCATAATTCTAAATACACGAATCTTAAGCTATCATAATGAAACTAAAAACGAATTGTAGCAAAATTAATAAATCAAACATGAAAAACCCTTTTGTTCTTCAATCTTGAAGTTGGATGTTGCTTTCACCTTTTTTCTCTCTTTCTCCTTAAGTCTTTTCTCTTTTGAATGTCCAATCCACCATGCGAAACCCTAGTATGTCCTTTTATAATGTATTGAAAGGTTTCCGTTTTCGTCACCAGATACGACCTGGGATACAGTCATGTCCCCAGGTCGTGTAACTTTCTGACCTCAGCATATTTTCCTGGATGGACACAGCCTGGGGACACAGTTGTGTCCTAGACTGTGTAACTTCAAAACTTCATAACTCCTTCATTTGAACTCCGAATTGAGTGAAACTTGATTCCTTTTCTTCGTTTTCGATCTAAGAACGTGTTCAAACCTTAAAATCAAAATTTTACTCAATTAAGTATCAATTTCTTTAAAGAAAACATAAAATGTAAGGAAACTACTATAAAATCACCATGTAAAATGTATTTAAAATAAGAGTTATCAGCTTCTCAGTGAGTATCTAATGACAATAGTAAGCCCATTAAGGAAATCTAGGCTAGTGCCTTGGCTAACTGATCCATAATCTTGTACTTACTAGCTTTTATTATATTTTTAGCAACATTTTGATCTTTCTCATCCATATTTTCAAAGATCTTTCGAGAATCCTCCTCCATAGTAGTTTTCCTCTTCACCTCTATAGTAGATTTCCTCTTCACCTCTTTAATCTAGTAATAGACTCGTCCTTAACAAGTAAGCCTATCGCCATAGGTGATAAGGACTTGGCTATCTAATTTACCGTCTGGTAATCTAAAGGGGCTGCTTTGTAATTCTTCAGGGCTATTAGGACATTAAAAGTTATTTTCTTGAGCTTACCTAACTCTTCAACCTTCTTAGTCTTCCCGTACTACCCAAAAACCAATGGTTTAAGCCCACCTCCAATCATGCCAACCATCTCAACTGTCTTCTTGGCTTCTATAATAAGCCTGTTTTCTTCCTCAAATTCAAGACCCCATCAGTGGGTGGCTTGTTAGCATATATGGGAGGTGAGCCAGTGTAATCAACTAAGTACTCAAATTTTCTTAACGACTCTCTTAAGGTGTTGATCATCGGATCTCTAGCTTCATATCTTTCTCTAAGCTCCTTCTAGGTACATCTCTTTCATGGTTTTAAAACCTTCCTAGCCATAATGTCAGGTTTTTTTGTCCTCCCATCCCTTAGTAATTGATATATTGCTAGTCTAGTTTGGATTCTATCTCTGAGATTCATATTTTATAAGTGTCTAGCTTACCTTAGATTCTAAGCTATCTATTTAATAGTGATGGAGAGACTATTTAAATCAATTTATGGTTCAGATACTTCAGTGATTATCATATCGATTGAGTGTCCATGATTCGATAGAGGATTGTTACCTACGTTGGGAGTAGGAGTCTGAATGAAGTCTAATCGAACCAACTTAGCATCAATAAGATCCTGGATCTTATGTTTAAGTCTTCAGCACTAGTTCGTAGAATGTTCTACTTACCTCAAATGATAGTCACAATGGAGCTTCGGGTTGTAGTCTTTTGGTTTTTATCCCTCCTTCAATATTTCAATTGTCAAGAGATTCTCCTTCTTTAATCATGCAAGAACTTAGTTTAAAGGAATGAGAATATGAGTAAACTGTCTCCTTTATGGGCTATTATTTCGACTAAGATTCGATAGGGGATTATATCCTCCTGACATGACTACTAGGGTTGTAGGACTAATAAGGTTACTGGTATCGACAACACTTACAGTAGCTTTTTTGGCCTTATTGGAAAATCTCGTGAGAAGCATCTTCTTCTCAGCTGCTTTGGGATTAGGAAGTCTTCAAGTAGCAATAGCTTTCTTAATTCGGTATCCTAAGGCCACAATCTCTAAGAAGTTGGAGGTAAGATGTCTTACCAGATGTCGGTAGGATGCGCTTTCAAGGGTATTGATAAAGGTAAAGGTTAGATCCTTTTCTGTTAGGGTTGAAGTTACCCTAGTTGCTATGCCCTTCTATCTTTAGGCATACTACTTAAAAACTTTTGTTGGTCTTCTTTCATAGATTATTCAAATCCCACATGGATTGGGCTACCTCAATATTAAACTTATACTGGTTATAGAAAACTTGAGCTAACTTATCCTACATATCGATCTCGTTCAAGTCCAGTTGGGCATACCAAGTTAACGCGAACCTAATCAAGCTATCTTAAAAGGTTTAGACCATCACCTTATCATACTTCGTATGTTTTCCCATCTTTTTAATATACAACCTAGTGTGGAGTTTCGAGCAGCCGGTCTTATCGTATTTCTTAAATTTCGAAATTTTAAACTTTTCCAGGAAATCATCATCTTCATATGTTGACAAATTGATCATTCTCATCTGCTTAAGCCTATTAACCATTTTTAGGGTTTTCATCTTCTTAGTTAACTTCTGTATAAACTTCATTTCCATCTCTTGGTTTTTTTCCTTGATCTCCTTCCTCCAAGTCTCAACATTGGAGACTGACTCTACATCTTCTAGTTTAGAGGGGGGGGGGGGGATTGCTTTTACATTCTGATTCGGGTTGACTTAAGATGCTTACTTATCATTAAGAATTCCAATAGCCCGAATGAGAGCCTGAATTTATTCAACTATTTTGTTCATGTTTTCTTCCAAGGTTGCAACTCTCGCTTCAGGCTCGATTTGACTGACATTTCCACTACCATGAGTTGACATTCTTGCTTTAAAACGAGTGAATATCGGGTTTCTAACTGAGTCTGCTCGCTTAGGCGCTATCTTCAAAATCCTACAAAAACTGGAGTTTAGAAGTTTTTGTGAACTAAAAATTTTTGTTGTTTTTTTTTTTCTTTTTCTTATGTTATTTTTTTTCTTGTTTTCCTTTTTTTATTTTTAATTTTCATTGTTCATTTTTTTTATTTAAAAGGCAACTATCAAGAAATAAAAAAAAAAAAGAGCAAAAGACCGCATAATTAACGAAGCTGCAAATTTATTAATAATCATAAAATCAAACCTCTATAACGGATTAAAAGGAAAAGAAATAAACTCCTAACTAAAATTTATAAAATGAAAAATCAAATTTTATATCTATAAGAGCCAACAAATTTGGCTAGGATGGGCTTCATCAACTTTTCTCATCAGCTTTCAGACTGCAACATCTTTTTCTCGAATCTTACTACTCAAGAATTGGTTTTCTTCCAGCAATCTCCCATTCTTCATCTTTAATTCTTCAATGATTCTTTTACATTCTTGGAACTAAGCTTTGGTGTCTCTGTAAGTCTGCTCGATAAATGAAAGATATTCTGGCTCTAGCTCATGTTTGAATACGTCTGGAGCTTCATACTGTATCTTTCCAGTCTTCTCTAACTGATCATAGATAAATTGCTTAGTAGCCCAATATTCTTTGACTTTGCTCCTTAAAGTTCCTACATTGACTAATTTCTTAACCTCTCTCCATTCATATGGCTTCACGAGTTCTACCAGTCGTTGAATTAAGTAACAGTGGGTAAACAAGGATCTTCATAATTCAATGTAACATCTTCTATGGAGTTTTTGTATGTTATCTCTTGAACGGAACCCAGCTATGTGGTGACACAAGCTGGGAAATATCCTGTATAACCCATAATGCCAATGAGAGGAACCCCTGCATAATCAATGCACCTTATGATGCACTCTAAGAAGATTCCCTCCATACCCCTGTGTATAATTGAGAAACCATATAATAAGGATTGAAGGGTTGGCCATGAAGTACTCATGCCTCTGCTTCCTTAAGTAGGTGAATGTCCTAAATTACTCCCCTAATAATGCCGGTATATAGGATTTGTCAACTAAGAATTGAGTTACTAGCTTTGCTATCCTATAATGGACTTAACCGTACCTGACAGAAAATAGCACTGTCCTAAATACTACTACAATAAAGGCATTTACCCGCTTCTCAACCATAATTCATACCCCCCACAAAACATCTGATGATGTTTCTAGTAGGCATCTAGGCTTGAAAATCATTCGACTAACCTTAAGATGCTAAGACCTTTCTTGCCCTCTGAAGATAAAAATAGTGCTAAAGCTGCCTTTTTGATTCCCAATAGAGTCATGAAGGCTTTCTTAGATTGAAATCTAAGATTCGGGATCGTTATACTTGCTTCAAAAAGTAGAGCACTAAGTAATTGAGAATATTATTCTAAAGTAGGCGTCAACACATGTGGACTGAACTTGAAAGCTATAGATTTTAGATTCCAATAATGGATAAGGACTTTAATTAAAGGCCACTGAAGCTGGATCCACATAAGAGATATGAATGGCCCAATCTTCTTGCGAATGTAATCTTATTTGGTGGGCGAAAGTTGATTTAACCAATCTTTTAGCATAACTTCGGGGAAAGAGTACTTATTTAACTAGATCTCATGGATAGGCTTGGGATTGATACTATCTTGACTTTCTATATGTATATTACATAAAATATAAAACGGCGAAATTTTTTACAATAAAGTTATTAAATTTACAAAAGTTGTATATGATATTAATAATTTTGTAGCTTCTTCAATTTTTCAAATTTTTTTAAAAATTACACAACCTTTTACTTAATAAGGGACAATGTAAAAACAAAACACATATAATACAGGAAATAAAAATGATTAAATAGAAACAAGCATTAGCAAAAATAAAATAAAATATAAAAAAGAATGCAATATGCTACATGTGCATGTAATGTAAAAAGGTTGGTAATCAATAAATTATAGGAACTATAATGAACTCATGGTTGAAGAGTACTCTTATGTATAAGTGGATCCAAAATGGGATTTAATAAAGCTTATTAATACTTATACATAAGAGTTACCGATTTTTTTTTTATTTCCCTTTTTTTTGGAAAAGAAATCTAAATCAATTGTGGATTAATTAGGCTTTTCTTGTAATTTAAAAATGACTACTCCTTTTTAAAAATGAATAATATAGGTGAGTTTAGGTTTTGTAGCTTCAAGGATTTCTAGAGAAAAATCTAGTAAGCTATATCGAAGCTTGAGTAGGCTTGCCTATTATTGTTAGGCGAGGGTAAAGACCCCAGCGACTTGAAGGTTACATAATGGTGACCCGTCTTAAGTTCTTAAGGTGGTACAGGTTCGAAATCCCTTAAATCCCTAATATGGGCCTATTAAGGCAGTTTTTTTTTTTCCTTAAGGTTTACATCACTAAAAACCAATTAGTATAATATAATATAATACAATAAAAGGAAAAAAAAATGCAAAAGGCCCATCAATTAATTTTTAATTTTTACTTGGCTAGCCTACTAAGTTGTCCTAGTAGAGTCACTAATTCTGTTGAACCCTATTTTGTTTTCCTTAATTTAATCTATATTAAACCCACCTTACTTAATATAAATTATTTGACATTAAATTAAGGAAACATTTAAAAAAAAAAAATGGAGTCGGCAACTAATTAAATTGGTGAAAAATGAAATTAAGGTTTTTAGGTGAGAAAACACTAATTTGGGTATTGATCCTCAAATTTTCTTAAAAATTAATTTTAGAAAATTAACTAGAAAAAATAAGTTCGAGAGCTAATTTATTAAAATTAAGTTACCATGTAAAAATAAAAAAAAAATAATAGGCTTCATTTTTATATTTTTCTAAAAATACTAAGTTATATACAAATATGCAAAATATAACAAAAATGATTTTTTTTATTACGAATTTTCAAGAAAAATAAAAAAATTAATTTTATACGATTATCTCGAAGATATCTACATACCCGCTAGTCAGGATAAAATCAACGCAGTTCTTTTTAAAAAAGATTTAGCGGGTAGATTTCTTTTAATTTAAAAATTGAGCCAGATTTACGCTTATTCAACCATTTATTATTTAAAAAAAAAACTAAAAGATCTAATTTCATGAATCTATTTTTAAAAAACCTAACTAACTAAATCTTTTTGAAAACTTCGGTTAAGATTTTTTCAGTTTTTTTTTTAAATCACTACATGTCAAAAAATATCTTTCCTAAACCTTACATGTAAAATATACTAAGATATGTATCTCGGAGAAAGGATATGCGATTTTTTTAAAAAAAATGTAATTTAACTAAATTATCAAAAAAATTGACAATTATCTAAAAAAATGTAGTAAATGATATGATAATTTTTAAAAAATATAATAAAAAACTTCACTAAAGAAAACAAAATTAGTAAAATAATTAATTAACTAATAAAAATAAATAATTAAATAAAATAATAATATTGTATTACACTACATGGGTTTAGTCGCGTGACACTACAATATCCCATGTGTACAGTGATTATTGTGGTGTTTAGGTGAACATACGTTTAGCTGTGTGAAAGCAATGCTTGGATGTGAATTGTGATATGATCTTAGATGTGTAAAAGATGGTGTTCATGGGGTTTAGATGCAGATTGTGTTCATGAGTGGAGATTAGGTGTTAGGTTGTGTAAAAATCTTTTTAAACTCCACCGTCAACTCATTATTTATAATTTATACAACCGAATCTTTCATACCTCTTTAGATATAGATTTGATTCTCAACAAGCTCTAGATACAATAACGAATCCCAAATACGGAAGATACGTTTTAGATTTTTTAAAGATTCGACCCAATTTTTAGAAACCCTATCTTAATTTGGGTTTTCTATCTTTCGAGCTCGACTTGATCTAACTTGATTTAACTCAATAACCCACTTAATAAATCCTAAGTTTATTCTAATCCAATATAAATTAAATAAAATATCTACTTTATATCGTATTGGATTAAAATATTTTTCAAGAAGCCTGATCTTTTTAACTACTTAGAATTCATTAAATTGAACACATACCATTATCCAATTCAACCCCAAATGACTCGCCTTGACTCGACTCAATACGACTTAATACTTTTTTTATTATTTATTTATTTATTATTATTATTATTACATATTTTTCTTTTCTTATTTTTTTTAACCTAACTTAATACGAACACTAAAATAAAACGGCAAAAATGAGGTGTTTAGAAACATGTTTAAGAAAAGGCAAGAGTAAGCGGATCGATTTGGTGATCTCTATTTCAAGGCTAACAAGAAAAATCTCTTAAGTCATTTGTAAACATGTGCAAAGCTAAGCTTAGTATTTCTAATGTATCTAATTTGGTCCTCCAAAAGGATATCTTTTTTAATATTCTTTGATTAAAAATTTTAGATCGAAGCTTGATTAAATTTTATAAAATTTATATAAGGTACTATCGTCTCAGGATATTTGCCAGTATAGATTTAGGAAAGAACAAGCTTTCACATAAGTTAGTGAGCCTGTAAAATAGAGAATTGTGAGGGGTCGCCAGGGTATTATCCGGCATGACCACTCCGACACTTAAGTTAGGCATGTATATGAAAAGAGTAAGAGTACTCGATGAATATAGGCTCGAGTACATGAAGTGTCAAGTGATTTACCGTTGAGTAATGGCCTTATATTTCTAGAGTAGAGCTGGCAGTTAGAGAGGAGTTAGTGAGTGGAAGCTACGTTCGTAGGTACTAGGTAGTGGAGCCATAATATTAGACGTGGTCTACAAATCTAAGAGGCAGTTGTTTGGCTTAATCGTTGGCCTTATTTGTATTCTTCTAGCCTTTGGTGATCATTGTAGTTAGCCAGCCCGCGTTATGGGTCTAGATTGAGGTCGACCATGAGGGGGAAGGCTAAGTCTTCAAGGGGTACACCTTAGGTTGTGAGCCTTATGAGGTCAGCACAGGCTTAAGGGGTCTATATCCAAAATGTCCTATTAATACTTGTCTCCCCTCTCCTCCGGTGTAATCTTATTGTCATTATGGAGGTAGGGTGGGGAAATATGAGCCTCTTAAGCTTGTAGTCGATCTAGTCTGGGGGCATCCATAGTATTGGCGTTGGCATACCAATGTAGCAATGAAGACGTTTAAGCTGAGTGACGAAGAAGCAGAGTGGACATGGTTTATCTAAGCAGGTTGTCACTCGGGCTGAGGTGAGTTCTCTCGACTTAAGGTAGGATATGAGAGGTTCGACCTCTTTGGCCGTCAAGGGGTACTGAGTGGTTGGTCCTCAGTTAGGTCAAGTTTGTGCTAGATAGGTAATCTGAGGTGGATATTCAACTGGCTGAGCTAAGTGCTCTAAGCTTAGGCGGAGATTCAATAAGTTGAGTGCTTTAGGTAATAAGGTTACAAAGTAGGGGTATTAAGTAGGTAAGGTTGAGCTGAGCTAACCACTGTTCAAGTAGCTACCATTTATCCCTGTTGAGGTATAATGTTGTTGAAGTGCTGACCAACTTCTTTTGTAAAAGTCAAAGAGGCCTCATGAAGCTTCTTGTAGAAGTAAATTTTAGAATACTTACTTTATCGCACGCATTCATAGTACAGTTAATGTGATGTGACAATTGTCCTATCATTGTAGATATGCATGCAGTTGCATGCGTTTTGTCTTTTGAATGTTGTCGTCCAATCAAAACTATCTTCACATGTTCACATCGCACCATTTTAAGGGATTCGTACTTATTCAAATCCTTATAACCACCGATTCGGTTCCCAAGGCGCTCAACCTATAAATACTAGAGTCACTTTGACAGATTATTCTTTTATAACCTTTCTCACTTCTTTATCATAACCAACGTGACTTTATTTTCTCATTTCAACGCCTTTCTTCAAAGCTTTCTTTCTTTCTCCAAAACTTTTCTTTAAAGCTCTTAACTTTTCTTTGCCTCTTCAATGTCAAAATTTTTTCTACTAATAGAGCAAACATAGGTGAGATACCTTCTAATGCATCAAAATACAATCTAATGAACTCTGAAACCACAAGGAGTAATTCTTCCCAAGGAGGAGGATGAAGCTACGTCATTGGCATAATTGGATGATGACATGAGAATGGCAGGTACTGGATAGGATAAGGCTTATCAATATCATCCTAAGGGATACTTATGTATACGATCTCTTACCGAAGGCCATTAATTTATTTACCGTGCTTAGGACAGGCAGATGTCTGAGCAGTTGGATCAATCAGAGCAAGCCTTCCACCCTTAATTGGGTCCAAGTGAACTTCGCAGTTGAACTAACTTCAGGCTGGGTAATACGATTGCTAATAAGGGAGGAGAGGGTGTCCTTGCTGTCAGGGAGGTGTTTTGCGTTGTCTAAGAACTGTTTGGAATATGGTCAATGCCTCTTCTTGATCGAATTTGAGAAAGAGCTCTTTAACTTTCACTGATGTAGTCCAATACAAGCCCCTCCCAATGGGTGGAAGGTGTTGGAAGCATTTCAAGGGCTTTGTGAGTATTTGGTGATAAGAGTTACTCCCAAACTCTTTAACCACTTCTATATGTAGAAGAGTTTGAGTAGATAGCCATACCTTCATTACCGTCTGGGGAGGAAGCTATTTAGGGGCCTGGCAGACTTCATTAAAGGCTGGTAGGATGATTTCCTAGTGGTAAAGCTGCTAGACCATGTGGACTTCTTGACGCAATCAACCAATTTGGTCTAAACTAGTGTCACACCTCGAAGCGGCAGAGTCGTAACAGCCCCGCCGTGTAAACCACCCTAAGATAGAAGTTGGCCTCACAACCGCTATCCTAGACCTGATCTACACAAGGCGTCCACAACTAACCCGCTTTGAAGTAGACAATTTGTAATTTAAATAAATCATTTACCTATAAAAGTGAGGAATTATATATATATATATGTTATCATTCAATTATTGCAGTTAAAATTTACAACATTTCTCTATAGTATATTCCCTAGTTATTACATCACTCGGAAATGAAAAATAATTCTAAAATAAAAACTTAGACCTTAAAATATGTATTTATTCTTCAATATTTTTCCTCACTCCCCAGGATCCAGCAGTTGCTAGCTTCTGAGTAATTGGTTGCCGCTTCTTAGCCAGCACCTGCACGACGTCTGTAGGGATGTGAGCAACCACAGCTCAGTAAGTAGGGACGAAGGACTTAAAACTATACCATACACGCAACAAGGTTTTCAATCACTTATTAGGTGCAATGCATGTGCAAGCAAATGCCATCGCACGACGTTGTCCGGCCCGTTGTGAGATTAGAGAAATTGCGCCCGCTGTAATCCGGATTGAGGAGTTACCGTTAATGCAACAGCTCACGACCAAACCCAGGCTTGTGTAATGAAGACCTTGCTCCTCCCGCGACTACCTTCGAACCACTGTCTTCACCCCCGCCGCGACCTCCTCTCCTGTCACTTCGTTCGACTGAGGATGAAGAAGGGACCATTTTGCAATCCTGCGCTATCCCTTCCGAAGGGGTCGGTATTTGGCCGGAGAGTCCTAAATCCCCTAACGGGTTGCCATGCATGCTCGATTATGATTACTGGTCGTATATTTGATTAGGTCCAGTTTAGGGTGATCAATCATTACATACAATTCATACAGTATGTACTAGAGCAATAAACAGAATCATGGCATCACCCATAATCAAGCACATGCATACATTCAACTATCTAACAAGCACAACCAAGCATAATCTTAAGCCTCAAAAAATACAGCATCGTATTAATCCCAACTTACCTCGACTCCTCGCTCGTTCACTCGAGGTCCGATTTGCTCAGGCCATCGCCGGTTATCCCTATAACACGAACGTGGTTTCAGCTTTTCATATAATTGTTATAGGTTCGTTTTATCCTATAATGCTTCTTGTTAGGTTTTGTTTAAGGTTTAATATGCCCAATTATCTAGGTATTAAGTCTTTTACAATCATTCTAGGTTTGGGGGTTAGGTTCAGGTTCGGTTTTCGCATCGATTTCTAAACCAGGTTTTTAGTTCGATTTTTAAGTAGCATTTTATATTCCAACCCTAGAAATTAGTTTCAACCCATAATGTGAAATTAATCACATTATTTCCCGATAACCTAAATACCATCATTACCCTTTGTCAGTGTTTATTTTACTCGGTACACTTAAATCCATATCAGTGTACCGAATTCACTCCTAATGTGACAAATTTTTATATTTTTCATATAATTCCATAAATTCAAGTTTCCTATCAGATTTATTGTGCATTTTTATTATTCTCAAAATATCAATTTTTATTATAATATTTTCTATTTATTATATTTTCAATAATTACACATTATGCATTATTGCATATTATGCACATAATGCATTTCTAATATTTCTACTACCCTAATTACCATCTCTAAACACCAATTATTATTTCAAAATGTCTAAATCCATCCTAAATCAGGTTTTACACCTAATTATTCTAATTTACAAAATTAACTCATAATTTACTATGTTTTTCTATTACTAATTTACTACATAATTAACCTAATAATTACATCTAACACCCTAAATGCTATAAGTATCATACTCCATCAGATCTTAACATCCTAAAACATGTAATTATTCACTAAATCAGAAATTAATCATTTAATTACATAATTAACTCTAAATTACCCATTTTATGCCTCTTTTTAGAGCCTAAAAAATTATCTAAAAATTTCGAAAATTAATTTTTGAAAAAGGGCTTCATAGCACTATTCTATATCATCTAAGTAATCTACAGAAAAATTTTAGGCTTGAAACTACACTCCTAAGGTCATTTATTTCTAAACCGAAACATGCTCAGTTTTGCACAATTTCTTAGGGACCATATATTACGGGACATAATTTCATCAAAATAACATTTTTTATAAAAACTACATACAAAAATATCCCAAAATAACAAAATTCATAATTTTATAATTATATTTACTATTTTTACAAAATTTCACAAAAATCGGGCTGGAATTTGGACTCACCTGTTCGGGTGGCTCCGGCCACCGCGGGCCACCGTGGAATTGTCGGCCAGCATGGGCGCTGCCACCACTGTGTGGTGGTGGTGGCCGTCCACTCCCAGCTCCTCGTATGGTGTGGGTTCCCTTTAAAACCCCTAACTGCACAGTTTTCTTTTTTTTTTTTTTGGATTTTCTCTCGATTTTTCGGCTCTCCCTAATTTTCTCACTTTCCAAACTGTCAAAATGAGCTCTGTAAATTTTTTCCCTATTTATAGACATTTGCTGTAATTAATATGCATTAATTTGACAAGACTTTGTCCAAATTCCTTAGTTTTTGGCTTTTGTGTTGTTCAATTTTTATTGGCTAATTTTTATTTTGTAGATTTGGACCTGCCACGACCTTATCTTGATTCATCTTATCATCTTCTGATTTTTTTCTGATTTTTCCATAATTATTTTATAATTTTCTTTAATTATTTGCTTAGTTTTCGGCCAATTTTAGTAATTACGCGTATTTTTATCTACACGTAAATACATATAGGGTACACGTGAACATTCCTAAATATTATTTTGGTCATTCTAAAATTTTTAGTATACATATAATCTATCTCTAATAATTTATTGGTTATTATATTACACTTTTTGCCTTTTCGGTAATTAGCAGTTATTATGCTTAAAATTTGAAAATTTTATAGTCTCCTATTTTGCTATTTATTTTCTTAAATTTAAGTTTACGGGGTCATTTTTACTAATATTTCTTTCAATAGTTTATAATTTGGGTGTGATCGGATCCTTTAGCCGATCGCCCTAAACCTTGGGTTCTAAATTCAATCCTACGGTTACTTGGCTGAACTTTGGGGCTTACAACTAGAGCTTTGAAAAAGCTTAAGCCCAGTGATGATGAGGCCACAAAGGAGGTTAAAACCTTTATGGCCTTGAGAAACGACAATGAGATAAATGTCGTGGAGACAGTGGAGCAATACTTTAAGTACCTGATCTCTGAGCTCTTCCCCAATATGAAGAAAGCTGTCGTGAAGAAATAGACGGAAGGTACAAGTTCATTTTTCACGAATAGCTTCTTCTGTCGTGCTAGTGTACGTGTATAGAATGTGTTTCGTTTAATGTCCTCCTAAAAAGAAGGGAAGGATCTTTTTTATCCGTATTGGTAACGGTGGAGTTAGTACATGATCATGTTATACCTTTTCTTTGTATTGATAGTTTATTTGATTTATTGCAAACAAGAGATTGGCCAAGGAGATACCCCGTTCATCGGCATCCAAATTGCTGAGGCATTGCTAAGCTAAGGTAAAGCCAGCAACTAAAGCCTCCGACCTCAAAGGTAAGGCTGTGGGCTGAAGTTAGGTATGGGAGAAACTAGTAGGGTCGAACTGGTTGCTCTACCCTAGGGGATTCCTCTTATTGGTTTCTATACAAAGTCGCTAGTTGTTGAACCCATAAGTACGATTCTTCCTTCTGCCGATTTTATCCCCTCTTCTACGCCTATAATAGTAGAGGATGAGCTTGCCAACATCAAGGATCCAAACGGAGTGATGCTTGCCCCCTCTAACAGGGGTGAGGAGGGGAGACCGGTGCCCCTATTGAGGTAGTTAAGTAGAAGAGGAAACCCCCCTGAGACTGCCAGGGACACAAGTTTTAAGGCTAAGAATAAGAAGATGATAGGGAAGGCCCCCATTAATTGGGTGAATTGGTACAAGTAGCCTACGTCTTATTCGTACAGATGTGCCAATGAGCTTAGGGATGAGTTCTATAAGGTCCTGAACAAGTTCCAATGTATGGGGATAACGTTGGATTCATTCAAGGACATACTATATGTATCTTAAATTGAGGAGTTACGCCTTCGGAAGGTCAAATCCAATACTAAGAAAGTCAAGGGGAAGCTCCTAAGGCCGAAGTAGGATATCTAAGGTAATGACATTACGTTGCGCCATTAGACTCTTAGCTTTTAGGCCTCGATAGGGTCCTACACCTTTGGCAATTAGGCCATCCTTGAAGACTTATCAAAGATGGAAGGAGGTGATCCCATGGAGATGGTGGGTCATTTAAGCTCACTCATTCGATAAGTAAGCCTTCATCTCTTTGAATTGATGTCCTTCCTTGTTGGCATCGATTTAATCTCAGTTTGTATATCTTTACAATAACATGGCTAGGTATTACTCCAATTCAATAATTATGATGCTCTACGGAATGAGGTGAAGGGATTTTGTATGGTGGTTTCTAGTGTGTAAACACTCCATTTTTTGCTTATTTTTATTTTTATAATTTTTTAGAATAGGGTAAAGAGTCCTAATTCAGGAAAAAGATATAAAAAAGTAGAAAATTTAGAAAAAAAAAATAGAAAAAATCACAAAAGTAGAAAATTTAGGAAAAAATACAAAAAATAGAAAATTTAGAATATTAAAAATAAATAAAATAGGATAAGATTTTTAATTTAGTTTTAGTATTTTATTTAAGCCTTAATAATAATAATAAAAGAAACTTAGATCTTTGGGCCCAAGCTAAGATTTAAATCTAGTCTAGGCCAACTTAATCCATATGTGCTATTTGAATACACATATTGATAAGATACAAGCCAATGGCTTGATGCTACTACTATGTGACCTAATATTGCATTGGAGATAAAGGTCTTAGGTTTAAATCTTACCAAAGGCATAAACTATTGTCAAGCCTGATTTATTCCCAATTTTTATAAATAAGTCTTATTTAAATTAATCAATATTAAATTTTACTCATTTAATATCGATTATCGACTAAGATTTAAAGAAAACCGATTCTTTTATTTTAAATCATATTGGAGTTGTCACCTAGCTAGAGTTAAGAAAAGAGTTAAATCATTACCAATTTGGTTGATTGATTATAACTTAACTACTAGCCTTTTGATAAAACAAATTTTATTAAACAACTTCGAAAACCAAAAGATCGAGTCCGAGGTTTAGGTTTTTAAAACCTTTACGGGTACCATCAACTTTGTAAATTGAGATTTTAATTTATTTGAAATTAGCATTAAAAAATCGATACTAAATAAATGAAAATCTTTGTCTCCACTTAATCGAGTGACTAAAGTAGAATAATTAATTTTTTTAAGAGGGTTAGTGATTTTTAATTTTGAAAATGAATCGAGGTGAAGTTTCTTAATCTTTTCAATTTATTTTTAAAATCTTCTAAAGGGTCCTAATTAGTCTATTTTAAAGAGTTCTAAGTATCTTAAGAGATTGATTTATTATTATTTTTTTGTTGAAAAATTGATTATTTTCTAATTAGTAAAATGCATTTATTATTTTATTTTTGCATTTTTATTATTCTCATTTATTTCCTTTCTTTCAATTCCTTATTTCATTATTAAAAAAAAAAAACATCAAACTAAGCTTTTTTTTTCTTTTTTCTCTTCTTTTTTTTTTCTTTTTCTTCTTTTTGATTCTTTTTTCAATAAGGTATAAGAATAAATAAATAAATAAAATGCAAGATCGAAATTAAAGCAAGGTTAGACCAAAGGAGAACTTGCGATCGAGTTGGAGTTGCTGGACAAGTTGGGTCGAATTGAAGTTCCATGGGTCAGATCCAAACTTTGAAGAAGAGAATAATAGCCATTGGAGGGGTGCTTCTAAGTGATTCTAAGTCGAATTTGATGCAGGTAAGAGTGTTTTCATGTGACTCGTATTAGGTTTAGGGAGTGTAGGACCAACGCCTTGGCAAATGGTGGTTGAGAAACGGCCGTCGCTTAGTAATGGTGGTTCAACCGTAGAGTGGTGGTGGTTCAGTCGATCAAGTGTTAGGTCTTGAATTTTTTATAGTGGTGAAGCTAATGAAGGTAATGGATTCGCTTGAAAACCACCATAGAGTGGTGGCTTTAAAGTGAGAAAGTAAAGCTCGCGGGTTAGAGAGAGAAAGCTCATATTAGAGCTTAAAACATAATCACATGTTGGCCATGTGCCATGCATGCATTGCAAATTGAATGGGTACGCAACAGTGTGCCTCATTTCTGAATGTTGGCCCCTTTTTTTTTTTCTTTAAGAAAAGGAGTAAAAGGGACTTTATGCCTACTGCATGATTCAAACCCTAAACCTTTAATTTTAATGCTAAGTTTAGTTAAAGTGTATTACCAATAGGTTATTGGCATGTGTCTTGTCTTATCTTGTAACTAAACATTACTTAACCTTAAAATAAAGTGCTAGTTAATTGAATTATTCGCAACTCTAAATATTATTTTCTTAAAAAATTCTAACTTTCTCCATTGTTTTCTAATTATTTTTTCTATTTTTTTTTGTAGTTTTCCAATTTTTTTATTTTCTAATCTTTTTTTAAAAAAATTATTTCTTGTGCTTTTTCCTAATTTGAGGCCCTTTACCTATTCTAAAAATTTTTAAATTAAAGAAGGAAAAAAAAATAGAGTGTTTACAACTGCCTTTTATGTTTTCCTTCACAACACACATTGCCATGTGTTACAAAATTATTGGGCTACATATTAGGAAATTATTGGGCTACGTATCTTGACACGTAGCACTTGATGATTGGACTACGAGTTGGCGTGACATCACATGGCGCTATGTCAGCAATTATATCTACGTGTCAAGTCACGTAGCGTAACATGTGTCTCTAATACATCTGCTACCACATGTCGTATCAAAACACGTGGCATGATATCATTAGATAACGCGACTGATGTGGCGTTACGTTAGCATGTTTCCTTCTCTTTCTCCTCATTTCCCACACTTTTCATCACTTTCTCGCACAAAAATAAGTTGAATAGCTCATTTCAAGGCCATTTTTTATCTAATTTTGTTTGTCATTTCACCAAATTAATGGTGAAATCACGAAAACTATTTGGAATATTATGAATTAGCATAAAGAACATGTCTATATTCACATGTTTTGGCATTTAAATTGGCTTTTGAAAATTAGAAAAAACATAAGAACCCAAAATTTCCTTCTCCTTGAAATTCCTTAATTTAAGCTATTTTTTAAATTTCGAAGCTTCTACTCAATATTTGGGTAAAAACGAACATCTTGGACACAGCTTTGACTGGAATTTAACTTCGATTTGTGCTCAATTCCAAGAATCAAGCCAAGTCATCCTCCCTCATTCAATCTTGATAAATTAGTGTTTGATGTGTTTTTATCTTCAATTTAAGCTCCAAAACTATAAACTGGAGCTCCAATGAGAGTTCTAGGTGATCAATTCCCTTCTCCGTATTGGATTTCTCTTCCTTTCAAGCTCTTTTTCTCTCGTTCACTCTACCATCGGCCCTCTCTCTCTCTCACTACATCTTTCTCTCTCTATGACCACTCTAAGACTGTGCTACCACTACCACCGAAACCCCCAACCCTTAAGCTTTCCAACGTAACAACCCCCACGCACCACTATGCCCCCTAGTCACGCCGTTAACACCATCACCACTAAACTTTAAACTACTAGGGTTACCCCCTCTCCAACCACCACCACTGTTGCTCCTCGTACAAAAACAACCTTACCACAAAGCTCACCACACCTTAGAACCCAATACCCAACCATCTCTTGAACTCCAGCAAGCTTCCATCTTGCATAACCTAACACTACCACCGATCACTAATTCCAATCACCACCTAAAACCACCTCAGTTGGCTAAGGTGTTTGTCTTACCTTACTTCTCTTCCCCCCCCCCCCCCCCCCCCCCCCCCCAAAAAAAAAAACTCTAATAAATGCCACACAAAAGTCTCTTTACCCTCTCAATGGTGATTAGATTGCTCAGAATCACTTTAAGCAACCGCTAACACTCTCTTCTTTTCACTGACTTGACTGCTGCAAGTGTTTAACTCGACCTAACCTATTTGAGGCCGATCTAACCTACATGCTAACTCGATTTGCTCTAAGACTCGTATATGTGCTTCATTTCCAGTTTTTTGTATTTTTATTTACTTATTTTTTTTAGTAAATTCTGATGTAATTGTAACTCAAAAAGAAAAAAACAGAAGAAAAAGGGAAAAGAAGAAAAAAAAGGAAGAAAGGGAAGTTAGTATTTTATTTTATTTTCTCGATCAAAACATAATAAAAATAAAATAAAATAAACAAAAATAAATAAATGTTTTACCACTTAAAAAACCTTTTTCTTAAAAAAAATAAAATGAATATTTTTCAAAATTAGGTACTTTAGAATTTTCGAAAATCTAATAAATAAGGTTTAAGACCCTTTTTTAGAAAGTTTTCCTTAAATAAACTAAATCAAATTAAAAAATGCAAACTCAACCCACTTTTCAAAATTAAAATTAGCCAACGTATTAAGATTTTCAGAAAAGAATTACACACGTTTGATCTCAAATAATGGATACGTAGATACATTCGAGGAGATGTAGAAAAAAATGAAAATTTTAGTTTTTCCCCTTTTTTAAATTTATTCAAATTGGTAAAAATAACTTTATTTAAATGTCAATTTTTTTCCTAAAAGGTGAATTCAAAGAATTAAGTCTAAATTTGGAAAGTTGATGATACCTATAAGGGGGGTTTAAAGAAACTTAACCCCTATACCCAAAATCTTTAGTTTTCAAACCTTTCCCTAAAAATCGGTTTTTCAAGTGGACCAGTGGCTAAGTTAAATCGGTCTATCCAATCGATTTAACTTAACCCTTTTTCTTTCCCAACTCCAATCGAATGGCGACTCCAAAACGCTTTTTGAAAATAAAAAACCAATTTTCTTTAACTCTTAGTTGATGATCAATATTAAACGAGTTAAAGTTTAATATTTATTGGGTTAAGGAAAATTTATGAAAACCCAGAAAAATCAGGCTTAACATAGTGTACAAAAGGGGCTGAAGGAGGCATACTCCTCCTCTAATAAATATATCGATAAGTTTATCAATGCTAGCCGGCACTAGTGCCTGCGCCACTTTTATGTGCAGATGATTGCACTTGAGGTGAAGCTGCAGCAGGGGAGAGCCGATGTTGAGAAAAATGCCAAGCAAGCCGGCAACTTAAAGACTTAGCTTAATGACTAGCAGAAAGCCAAAGCTAAGGCTTAACTCTCTCAGAAGCTAAACAAAGAGAGGAAAGCTAGGGGAGAGCTCGAAAAAGAGAACACTGAGCTGAAGGCATTGGTTTCTAGGTTATAAATCGAGCTAAGGATGAAGGCATTTGAGTATGATAGCGCTAAAGCAACATCGCTGCTGCTAGCCAGTTAAAAGATTAGGTTAGAGCAAAATATCCAAGAGCTCCGAAGACAAGCCTTTGAGACGAAGGAGATCATCTCCAAATTGGAGAGTAAGGAGGTGCTTAGCGACGTTATTGCCAAGAAGCCATCAATGACTTCTAGAAGATGAACCGGTGATTAGAAGAGCTAAAGGACATCTCCATTAAGTGCACTCAATTTACATGGGACGAGGTGCTCTCCCATCATCATGAGCTTGACCTGAGCTTTTTTAGTTGGCTAGACTCCCTAACTTATCAGGAGAAGAAGGCAGCTTAAGCACAAGAAAGAAAAGCTGTCTAAGTAGTTGCAACAGTCTGAGGCGCCACTTCTGTTGCCAAGGTTGATTAAGACACTTTTGTATCTACCTATGCCCTGATAGCTCGGTAGGAGGTCACTTCTGAGAGTGCTTCTTAGGATGATCAGAGTCGAGGTAATCTTCCTGCTAATCCAATCTTACAGGTTTCAACACTTGCCTCTATAGCCCAAGCCCAATCATTTTAGGGATCGTTGATGGATCAACCCTTTGAATAGATTGAGACGCTAGACTTTTTGGAGCTATTGAAGTTTGTTGAGCCAAAGTAGTAGCTACCTCGCTCCCCTTCATTTTGTACATTAAGTCGAGATGCCAACCTTAATTTTGTATATCCCATTTTTATTAATGGAAAAAGAATCTTTAGTGTACATACTTTGCTTTGGGTACTTCGAATTTTTTTTTTTGATTCTTTTCATGTTTTATTTGGTACGTTGCACCTAACTACTCCGTCATAGAGCTAATTTAAAGGAGTTCCTTAATTGTATAAGGAGCGTTATCTCTTGCTAAGATTACCCTGGGAGGGTCAGGTCGATGGCGTTTTGATTACTTATTTTGTGGGAGTTCCTTAAGTAAGGGTATTTCCCCTTACAGAGGTTACCCGAGAAGGTCACATCGATGGTGTTTAGACTTGCTTGGTTAGTGGGAGTTTCTCAAGTGAGGAGTGTTTCCCCTTACTAAGATTACTTGAGGGGGGTCGGGTCGATGGTGTTCCGGCCTACTCGATTAGTGAGAGTTCCTCAAGTAAGGGGTATTTCTCTTTATTGAGGTTGCCTTAGGAGGAGGGGGGGTTAGGTCAGTAGCTTTTTAATTTGCCCAAATAGTAGATTTGTTTACCCTTTAAGGACTGTAACTTAACATGAGAGAAAAAAAAGTAAACATAGATAGTATACATGAGGAATAGTATTTTTATTGATACTTTGCAAAAAAAATTTATAAGATAGCTATACATTAATCAAAATAGAGCCGAAGGTTATTGGCATTCCATGTACACGGGATGAGCTCATTGTCTAATCATTCTAATCTATATGCTCCATTCCTTAAGTTCTCTTTGACTTTAACTGGATCTTTCCAATTGGGGGCCAACTTGTCTTGTCTTTCTCATGAGCTCGTAGGTTCTAACTTCTGGTAGACTAGGTCACTAAACTTGAATTTTTTATGTTTAACCTTCTAATCATAGTATTTGGCTGCTCAATGTTGGTAAATAGTTACTCGAGTTACGGTGAGATCTTTGATCTCTTCAATAATGTCGACGTTAGCTTATAGTAGGGATTCATTAAGGATGGCGTAGAAACTTTGAGTCCGGATGTTGGGAAATTTTAACTCGATAGGGAGGACAGCCTCCAACCTAAATGTTAGGTGAAAAGAGGTTTCGCCTGTAGAGGTGCAATGGATAGTCTTGTATTGTTATAAAATGTTAGGTAGCTTATCTACCTAATCTCCTTAAGCTTGGTCCACTCTCTTCTTTAGGTTTTCGAAGACGGTTTGATTAGTTACTTTAACCTAATTATTCGATTAAGGGTAGGTAACTGGCATGAAGTGTAATGTGATAGGTAGTGGAGCCGTGTTTGCAAATATTGGATAGTAAAGTCATAATATCCGATGTGATTTGCAAATATAAGAGGCAATTGTTCGACTTAGTTGTTGGCCTTATATGTATTATTCTAGTTATTGATGATCATTGTAGTTGGATAAGTTGGGTGATAGGCTTAGGCTGAGGTCAGCTATGAGGGAGAAGGCTGAGTTTTTAAAGGGTGCACCTTAGGCCGTGAATCTTGTTAAGTCGGTACAGACTTGAGAAGTCAATGTTTAAAAAGCTTTATTAACGGGTATTGTAATAGAACTTGTTGAAGAGATAAAAAAAAAAAAAGAAAAGATTTCCACCTATGTGGATGCTTGAATCATATAATGCTTAATAATAGATGAGATGTAATAAGAGTTCAACAATTCAATTATGGGTAAATATTACGTGTCTTACAATTTTTTTTATTTATTCTTACCAATTATGATCGACATTAGTACTGACTGCTAATGAAGTCTTATCACCCTTCCATAAAAGAAAGCTCCGTTTAATTTTTATCCAAACGCAATCAGACACCAAAGAAACTGTCACGGCACGTGAAAAATGCCTCCTTGATCCATCATCCACGACACCTTTCCACTCCACTCCCCTTCTCTCTCTCTCTCTCTCTCTCTCTCTCTCCTCTCTCCCTGCCGAGTACTCTTGCTTCCCTTTTACGCCACATCAGTTAAATATGTTTCTCACACTACACACTTCTCAGACCTCAATTTAATTATTCTTTTATACCATTTTTCACATGTAGTAAAATTATTTTCGCCATCTCCAAATAAAATTATTTAGTGATAAGAGAAAACCGTGAACATTACATTAACATTCCTTCACTAAATTATTTATGTAAATTTAATCTCTTCAATATTGATCTCCGATTCATCCAATTGCTATGTCCACAACGCGGTGTTTGGACTTTCCGATCAAGAAGACTCGAGATCAATTAATTAGGGTTTCGAGGATATAAGATACCGAAAGTCAGTTTTCTATGCAATGGCTTCCGTGACTAGAAGTTTTGCTCATCTCAATGCACTTTCACAAGAAATCGAGAAGAAGCTTCAGAAGGTTTGTTAATCAGTTAATTCTCTTACATCACCCTGTTTTGGTTGTCGAGAAATTAGTTGATTTGACTTTTCTTTAGGATTTCAATATCTTTTTGTAAGTGATACAGTTACTGTACTTTATGCGTTGTTTGGATGTTGTTGATCCTTCTTATAAATGAGACTCCTGTTCTTTTGGCAGGCGTTAGGGTCTCCGTCGCAAAGAAGGAACTTGCTGCAAGAGCTGTTTGCTGATATAGCTCTGGAAGTTGATGATAAGGCAAAAGGTGAATTTAATTTGGTAAATCTTTGAATAGGTACCTTATGTTTGTTTTACCCTACGGTTAATGCTTTTTGGTTTCGCGGTCTATTACCTAATGATTAAAGGAGAGATAGTTTCTTACTAAATATGATGAAATAGAGTGCATTCAGTTCAGTTGTGTTCTCAAATGAGAAGAGGAAGCCGCGATTGAATTGATTAGGATGAAATTGAGCTTGGGTATGTTTGTTTTGTGGAGAATATTTTCCAGAACCTTTTTGATATTTGGTATGATGAAAGCTTTTGCAATTGTCAAATATGATCGTAGTAAAATATATACTAGTGGCTTTTAGCAAGCGGTGGTGGAATTCAATTGTACCAGCTGACCTTCCATGGTAGTTTTTACAACCATGAAAAATACTAATGGCAATGTTTTACTCTTTAAAAACAGGAGCAACAGCTCTTCTTCCATCGATATTTGATCACCATCACTGTGTGTTAATATATACTTGCAGCTAAATACCATTAGCGACTTTATAAAATTGCTATGATTATATATGTAAATTCAAAAATTTTGATGACCAAAAAATGTTAAAAAAAGTCCTTTCTTTTTTTGGGTGTTGCATAACACACCCAATAACCAGTCAGGTTTGCAAGGATGAAAATTTGATGAAGAATTGGTCAAAATTCATCTTGATCTTATGTTTTTCAGTGGATTTTTATGTTGTCCTATGTGCAAATATGTTATTTGTATTTCTTGCTTGGACTT
Source organism: Lumnitzera racemosa (assembly GCA_024138005.1). NCBI lineage: Eukaryota > Viridiplantae > Streptophyta > Magnoliopsida > Myrtales > Combretaceae > Lumnitzera > Lumnitzera racemosa. Next base: position 93,953,278 of record JAMXBC010000009.1, read on the forward strand.
GCTGAATTTTAGCCTTGATTATAATTGTAAACAGATATAATTTCAAGGAGCGAGGAAGATGCAATATGTCCTGCCGAAGACTGCCATTATGGCCAGTTGTGCTTCTTTGATGTTCTTGCTGAATTTTATGTCAGGTCCCCGGAGGGTGGTAAACCAATTCTGGATTTGATTGTCCAGCTGTGGAGCCAGTCATTTGCATCTAATATATTCTCACTGTTGTTCCACAAATGGGTATTGATATTTATTTTTTTGGGGGGGTTTAATTTGTAATCTTGCTTGTATCTGTGCATAAGTACTAGCTTTCCTCTTCAAATGTTGTGTGATCTGACCACTTGTGTATAATATCAGAAGAAAATGGATCTCTCATCAATTATGGTGACTATCTATTTGGATGTTCAGATTCATATGTTTGTTTGAGGCTATGTAATACTTGGCTTCTTTTTGGGGTAGGGTTGAGGATAATACAGGGCTTTCCGTTCCATAGAACTTCACATTTGCTAGGGCATACGGCTTTCCTCTTAATTTTTAATACTTCACCTTTTGAGCTCCTAATATGTGATTCTTGAGACAGCTCGGAGTTGCTGGTTGCTGGTTTCAGAAATACAAACTTGTTGGATTAGTTCAGAAATAGAAATTGGCTATTGCAGTTTCAAGTGATTTAAGTTGCCCATGCACAATTCCTTCATTTGAATATTTCCCATATTAATAATTTTTTCTGCTGGTCATAGTAATCATATAGTAAAGGCCCCGTTTTATTCAGTTGTTATCTTCTCACTGCATGTAATATTTCCTTGTAGACTGTGCACGTTATTTGTTCAAAACTTTGAATGGATGTGGACTAAAATAGACGGACAGATATTTGTACTTAACATATGTATTATGAGGGAAAGACAGCTAATTAGATGCTGTAAGGGCCAGGCAACATTAAGATGTGAGTGACAACTCTGTTTTAGAATATCATTAAAAAAAATGCGGCTTGTACTGGTTTTGCTTGTGTGTATGGGTATCATTAAAAATCTGGCCATATTGATCATATGCTTAGAAACTAGTTACTTGGCCCGGGTTGTACTTGTTTATGCATTTGCTTGATGTTGAATTGTTGAAGAGATTTATCACTGGTGCTTTTAGGCTTGTATAATTGCTCGATAATTATTTTTATCTTTTTGTAGCTTTTTGAAGTTCAACTTGAAAATCCAGAGGTGTTGCTTCGTTACTCATCTGCCCTTGTTCAAGGTGCTACTAATGTTTTCTGGTATGGATATAAGATTTATTGTTATTTGTTTGTGTCTGAATGGCCCTTTTCTGCTCCTATTTGTGCTTTGTGAAAGATGTTGTGGCTTGTACTCATATGCCCTCAGCTGTACTTGGTTCAACGAAATCTATTTGTGTCTTGCCTTCAACTTTTGTCAAAGATAGGATAAACCTAGACATGTATGCCTTCGGTTGAATCTGCTGCTATTGAATTTATAAGTTATTTTATATAGAAATTTAACCTGCTGCTGTGGAATTCTAAGCTCATCTCTTATACAGAAACTCTGGCTTTGTAAATATATCTTATAATGAAATCTCACAGAAACGTGAAACGGTCTAGAAAAGATAAGAACAATGGTAAATTGACTAAACAAGACATGGATTTAATCGTTTAAAAACCAAACAGAAACCATGAATTTACACAGTGAACCAAATGCTATCATTAAAGACCTTTTATGTTGCTGTTTTCTAGTCTTCAGTTCCTCTCATATCACATGTTGATGTATCTTTCCTTTTTCTTTTGAAAAAAAAATGATAGGGAGTAAGGGGCTACATCGTGTTAGATTGTTTCTATTAATATATGTGCCTTATTAGATTGCATTATGTTTGCCTTAGCAGATACTGATTTTAAAGGTAGTCTTGTTCTAGTAGACAGCAGGAAAGTAGAATATAATATGCAGTGCTTGCTAGATCAAATTGCAATATTAGGCGTCACACTGCAATCTTATGAGGGGAACTTGGTCAACCATTTGTGTCATCTAACATCAGAAATCGGTGAACTTTTGGGTAATTACCTTTGTCCCTAAAGAGAAGGAGTGGGAAAGAAAAGAAAAGGAGCTACTCTTAACATTGTTAGACTGACTTCCCCAATCTCGTGCTCAAGAATTTTTATCTTTTGTAACTCATAGCGTCACTCATATTTATGGTTCCTGCATACACCTCTCATGGGTATTTACCAACTATATCTTTTCTCTCATTTGTACTTTCATTTGCATGTGAGTTTGGTGTTCTACTCTTAGTAGAAATTCAACATTAAATCACCCATGAATATAAAAGAAAATTCTACAACACTTGGAGCCTGACCTACTTAAGAAAACTGAACTTTCATCCTATCCAAGTTTCTTCATCTCATGTGAGGATTTTCAACTATAATTCGTTGAATGGTCCCTGTAGATCGATTGTAGATTCTAGTGGACAAAAAAATTCTGAACTTTCTTTTGAACTCTCTGTACATTTCCTCTTATGTCACATAAGAAAGATGGCTAGTCTTGTCATCTATCCTCTTTACCCAAGGATGGTTCATATAATTGGACCAAATTTGTGCAAAGAAAGCCTTGGATTTAATCAGTCTTGACAAACTGTACAGACACCTCAAAGGCCCTACTAGAACATCTTACTTTACTATGGTTGAATTTAGTATAGCACTTTGAATGGAGAAAGAGAGCACACAGATTGTATCACTTTTTACACAATGAGCAAGGCTGAAAAAAAAAAAAATTGACTCATCTTCTTGAGAAATCTTGGTACCATCTCTCTGGAAAATTCAATAAGCTTGCAACAAGTCTACCCTCTTACCTACTAGGTTAGAGATTATCAATTTAGAGGTAGAATTTTTAACCTCTATATGTGTTGTCACTTTTCACAGATTACTAACATATCAATCTGCAATAAATAGTGTACTGTTCCCACATATTTTGGTTCGTGATTGTTGTCATATTAGAATTAGACATTATATAGAAACGCAAGATCATGGAAAAGATACAGCCACTTCCAAGTAATGAGAATTATAAATGCTTAATTAGGGTTACATATATCTGGTGCTGGTCATATGGGTGGGGTACATTGATTGATCCTGCATCTGCATGGATTATTATATGTATTTATAAATCCACATTTCCCTACCATCTTTCTCATTGAGTAAGGCATTTTTGGTGACTGCTGGGGATATCTTTCTTTGTTGCAGGATTGACATCCAAACAAACACATGGCGTTTTCGAACTCTTTTTTGTGTGAGAATCTCTTCCTTGTATGGGCCATTAGAGTGAGCCATATCTTTTGAAATGCAGTTATTCTGCATGACATCTCTCTATTATGAGATGCCTACATTAAATACATGAGACTATTGTCTTATTTTGCCACTGTTTTGTGTGTTAGTATCTTCTTGGAGAGGTGGACATTCAATACATTAGACTATTGTCTTATTTTGCCACTGTTTTGTGTGTTAGTACCTTCTTGGAGAGGTGGCTTTGGTACCTGATCGTTTAAACAAAATTCCGATACAGGTGAAGCATCAATTTGGTTGGAAATCCCAGTTAATACAGCCTTCCAATATTTAGTGCAAGTGTGTAGCAAGCTTTTGGTCGTATTGAGTTTTTAACTTTTCCAAGTTTTTTGAATTTCAGGCACAGAGAGATCTCTTTCTTTTGCTTTCAAGGTTCTTAATATTTTATAGTGCTGGTAAGCTTTCAAGAAGGCACATCCTGTCAGCCATTAGGTAATTGTTACTTGAATATTTATGCTTGACATTGTCCCTTTAGTTGACAAACTGGAGAGCTTCTTGAAGCATTGTCCACCTTTTCCAAACGCTTTCTTAATTGGTGGGCCAGCCGACTTTTTTGTAACCGAACTTTCAGATCAGGTACAAAGTTGATATAAATAGGAATTGCCCTTTTGTCTTATGGTTAGCTGGACTAATTGATTGTTCCTCTCCTCAGCTTCAGAAGTTAAAGGTGGAGCCTGTTCTTTTGCATTACCTTTCTAACTTAAAGGTCCTGCAAGGTAATATTTCCTGGTTCAACATCCAATACGATGAACCATATAGAAATCTTGTCGAGTTGTTTAACGTGATATGACTTCAGGTATGGAGTTGCGGATGGCTACAAGTACAAGGTTAAAAACATGTTTGTATAGTTTCACCTCTCCAGGCGGTCCAATGTATCCAACAAGGGCAGTTCGACATGCAGCCTGGGATGCACTAGATTCCCTTTACCCTGTAAGTACAATCTTTTAAGCACGTGTTAATTTCATTTTGTAGATTTGTTCCAGTTAGGCTTTAGTAGTTCCACCTTGGCAGACCATTTGTTAATTCCCTTAAAACACTTTGCTGACATCCTTTGTATAGGTAGGGCGATACCCTCGGCATCTCATTAGTTTGTTTTTCCGGTTGCTATATCCATGGTATTGGCCATCCTCATGTTGGAATTTTGTAGTGTCTTGCATTAAAGCAGTGTTATTCTCTATATTGGGATATGTATTTAACAGTTGGGAGAAGATCAAGAGGCCCAAATTGACTTGATTTTAAAGGTCATTGGCCTCTTACGTATGATAATAGTTTTACATTATTCTGTATTGTACATACACTTGTTTTGTTTTGTATGGTTTGTATATTGTCGAGTGATCCAGTGTTCACTAAGGTTTGCAGTCTTAAGCATAGGGATAAGGAAGATTGATTATTCATATTGAAAATTACACACGTGTTTGTGTGTGTATTCTATGTACATTGTTTTTTAATCTTGGTTGTATGAGACAGTTGTATTTGAGGTCACAGTCAGATCAGTTGTAGTCTCAGCTTGATTGCCTAACGTGTATTTGTAAATTCTGGCCATTTTATAGTGATGACCTTTAAAATTATGCGTAAGAAAAGGACGAGGGATTTTTAATTATGTCTGGAAGATAATAGAGGAAAAAAAAGGCTTATAGGCACTTCACATGTTAAGTATTTAAGTGAGGGAGCATAGTGCATGAGAATATCATTAGTCTTTCTCCTCATTCACTGCACGTGATGTTGGATATATATATATATATATTAACAGATTATGCACCTGTACTGTATGTATAAATTAAATAATATTAAATTTATATAATTATAATTTATCATTATTTATTCGATAAAAATATTATTAAATAATATAAATATGGATTTAATTTATTTTTCATCTCTTTTTTTAAAATCCTTAATATTTTACTTATTAACAAATCAAGATTATGTATATGAATTATTCATATGTGCAGGTAAAACTGAAAAAAGAGAAATCATTGGAGAGATCACGTAAACAAGCATTATGTCGTGCAAAGTAGAAAATGCCGGTTTTTGAATTGAAAGAGATTGATAAAAGATAATGGGTTAATGAACTTATTAATTATTCATTATTTTAATAAATTATATTAATATTAGTTTTTCTATTAAATAAAAGATAAATAGGTAATTTGAAATATGGTGATTATTTAAGGTTCAATTTGCTTTAATAATATAGATATAAATTTTTATGTATTGAAAGATTACTTTGAATTACAACATCATAGCAAAAACTACTTTTTGAGAAAATATAAATATTTCTTGAGAAAACATAAATGTTGATATAAGGCTAGTGTATTTGTTAAATTATGATATAGTGAATTGAGTCAGATCTGTTAGGGATTATTTAATGAAATACTAAATTTGTTTGGACTCTTGAATCTAAATTAAACTATCTAATTAGATTAAAATAGCTAATAAAATATGAAAATAAAGACTTGTAAGATTAGTGAGAACACATTTACTCTTGTATTTGAATATCAACTCTTCGAGGATCCATGCACTATATAGATGTCATTCTAATTTACAGGATCTATGCAATATATCAATGTCATTCTAATTTACAGGACCATGAGAATTTCCAAACCATACTCACTCGAGCATATAAATGATTAATTCTAGGATATTTAATTGAAAACTCTTTCAAGTTAAAAGAATTCTAAGATTGCATTTAAGTCTTGTGAATCATATTTTTAGGTTGCCTCATTTCAGAAGGATTATATTGTCCTATCTTTGGGATTACAAACAATTCTTTCTTATTACGTTAAATTGATTGGCATATAATGTAATCATGATGAAGTTGAGAGTTCGGGAAAGTAAAATTGTTTGTCCAAATATGCTAAGTAAACAAAATGAGGCCTTTGTGGCGAGGCCTGAATAAGTCCAAGTACTATAAGTAGATAAAGGCTATAATTACTTAACCTAGATATTCTATTATTCATATAACTGATTCTAGATTACATCACGGGTTGTGTAACCAATTGAGCGTAATGACACGTGCACTCACCCAGAATCTTCTTCATTAGGGCGGCCATTTATTATAAATATCAATTAAATCATGTATGGAAAAATTTAGAAAAAAAAAAAAGAATTTCCTCCGATTGCCATCTTTTCTTTGCATTTTTGTTATTTCAATTTCCCACCATACTACATACATCATTTCTCAATCTCAATACGTAAAATCAATATTGAATTAGTCAATCCAAGGAGCAGTGAATCATATGCAATTAGAATGCAATAAATTAGAAATCATCAATCAAAACAAAGAAGAAATCTCTTTTACATAAAAATGTGGAGTTCAATATTAAAATACGAAAAAGAAATAATTTAAAACAGTGAAAAGAAATATAAAGAAGCAATGAACATAAAACAGATGAAAGAGGATTAAGAGATGGCCTTTTTTAGCTTGAACTCTAAACAAGTTTCTATCTTCTCATGCAAAAATCCCAAAAAGCTCTAATAGAGGTATATATAGACACTCTAGGTAAAAATTTCCTATGATAAGAAAGTTTGCAAAGGAATAGTGTGATTACAATCATGGATCACGGTCATATTTCTTCAGCATGATTTTTTCCTTCTTTCAAAACTCGCAAATTAATGAGATGTAAGGTTCACAATTAAAGATTACAGTCGTGCTATGACTGTGTTTCTCTCGATGACTAATTTCTCTTCTTTTTAGCCCATGATCTCAGTTCAGGGTTAATACTCTTGGACACGATCCTTTTCGAAGAGTCAAAACTTCTTCAAATTAGCTTTAAATTACTCAAAACTTGGCCAAATTCTTCACACAAAACCTGAAATCAAAATAATATCAATAAAGCATCAAGATCATTTAAAATACCCATGAAATACATAAAAACACTATAAAAATCACCTATAAAAATAGGTTTAATTGAATACTATCAAATTCCTCCACACTTAAACTTTTATTTGTCTTCAAATAAAATAAATTAAAAATATGAAAATTCTTAAGGGCATAATTTAAAAAAAAAAAAGAAAAGAAAATTTATCCTAATATTTCACAAAATTCATTCAGCCCAAAGTATAATCCACCAATTTTCATCCATACTTCAAAACCCAAATTTAATAACTTTAACATATATAATCCACCAATTTTCATCCATACTTCAAAACCCAAATTTAATAACTTTAACATCTATATGTCTTTATTCAGTATTTCTCCTGATGAGTTTATTAATACCCTTAAAACATTTAAGTACCAAAATATCGAATCACATTTAAGATAACATTAGATTTTGACTATTAATCTATGTAGACCAAAGTCAATCACATCATTTTTTTAAAGAAAAAATTAAAATCAAAATTAAAATGAATATCAATAGAGTAAAAGAGAGTTATAAACATTTTAGCCACTATGATTGAAATGTATATGTTCTTCTTTTTAATCTCAATAAGTACAACAAAACTTAGAGCAAATGCATGGTATATCAACTTATTCTTTGATTACCTCCCTTACTATTGATTTTCATTGAAGGATTTTTTTTAATTAAATTCATTTTATTTTATCAAAGTGATTTTATTAGTCGGCAAGTCTTGAGCCAAACTACCTTAAACTACCAGGTTTTAATCCCCTTTCAAACCATTCACTACTCTAGTTTATTCAATTAAGTTCATTTACTTTTATTTTAGTTTAGCCTTCATGGAGATTTTTCTCTTGATCCATGTAGTAAGTTTTCAATCGATAATCTCGAGTTTATCACTCAAATTAGGCGTTATTTTACATTAAGGAGACACATTGCAAGCTTAATTGCTTGAGTTAACAAGGCACATAGTTAAACTTTTAATTCAATCCAATTCGTTTCAATTATTTATTTATTTATTTTTCTTCCTACCATTTTGATTTTTCAAAAAGTTCTTAAGGAACGGTCTTATTTGTTTATTTACTCTAAATAAAATACTCTAAAAGATATCTAAGTGAAGCACATACATTAAAGCAACCATAAGAATATAAATACCTAACCCTTAAGCTATCTATGTTCGAACTAATTCTAAATCTCAATCTAAGTTCAAATAATGAAGGACTCTATTTCACATAAGTTTGATAATTCACATCTAGAAAAGTGTAAAAAGGTTATCATAATCAATAAAATATTGAATAAAATTAAAAAAAAAAAAAATCTTAGATGTAAATCAATGTGCAATATTAGATAGAACTCAATATAGCAAAAACTAAGTGTAGGAATATCCAATATCTTAAAAATTTCTCTATTCTTTCCCTGTACTTATCTTGTACATCGTCCTCAATGTATAACTGAATAAAGAAAAAAGAAAAAAAAAAAAAAAAGAACAGAACTTCCCCGATTTCAGCTCATTGATGTAGGATTTTGAAAAATTGCTTTTGTGAATTTCCTTATCTACTGATAACACAATTGAGATCCTCGCCGGAAGATAAAAGAAAAAGGATAAAAAGAACAAAAGAAAACTCAAAAGAGAGAAGAAAACAAAAATTAACTATGACTTGAAATTAAAAAGACTTTACTTACATCTCCAATGGAGTCCAGCCAAAACATAAAAAGAAAATAAAGTAGCTAGTACATTAAACTTCACCAAAATATATCAAAATCACGAAGATAAAATCACTCCTCATCCTCATCAAACTCAATTTCCTCCTTGGATCCTTTAGAGTTGATTGGAGGTAATGGCATCGCAATATGATTTTCTTGGAAGAGTTTCTCAACAGCAGCTTTTGTATGTTTGATCCCTCTAATCAATTTCTTCTGTCATTTAAGTGTCTTACTCGACATCTGGAATTTTCCCATTGCAAATGATTTAGGCGTCTGAGTAGGAGTAGAAGGCTTATTAATAGGTGGAGTAGGTGATTATCTGTCCTCCTCTACAACTGCTTCTTCACCTCCCGCATATTCTTCAACTTGAACTTATGCCTCTCTTGATGGTTGAACTCTCAAAGCTCTTTAAGGATTCCAGGGGCAGTAGCTCCATATCATTCACCTTCTCCATATGAAGTAAATCCTCAAGAATGCTAATTGTCTTCACTAGCCTAGTAATGTAGGGTCCTGCAAATGTATATCTAGCTCTACCATCGTTGGCTTGAGATTTAACAAAGAAAGCCAGCCAGACACCCAAATTGATCCATCTACATATAACTAGACTATGAAAGTAAATCATATCCACCAAGATCACCATTCCATGTTGTTTCCCCTTCTAGTCAAACTTCTAGCTAAAACCCAATTAATTATTCAATGGGTTGGGTTCCTTAACTGAAAGGCCTTCGACAACTTCGGGCTATAATTTGATCCATTACTGATCTCTTCCCAAAATGTTCTTTCACTCATACCTGAGCATTCTGCATATTCAACACTTCTAACAATTCCCTAGAGTACAATCCTATCAACACAAAAAAATGAGCAAAGGCCGTGATGTTCTTGACCATTCACCTTGAAATGCATCGTATTTCTAATCCCATGCTCAATATGATCATACTCCAACCTAAAAGTATTGAGAAACTCTTAAGTCCAATTCCTTGTAATTAGGCTTTCGAACTGCTAGTAACCTATCCCATCCACTAATATCAACCAACCGCTTGACGAAATTTCTACATCCAGCTTGTGCCAAAATATCTCAGTTAACACAAAAAGGCAGCCTAAACTTTTTCGAATGAATCTTAGCATACCTTCTTTTTCGTAGAAAATCATTAAAATGCAACATAGGATGATCAACCGGTGCTCTTAGGTCGGAGTTTGAGGTTCCTTTCTTGGTCGTATGCTTAAATTTCACCATTTTTCTAAAATGGAAAACTATCAAGTTCATCTTCGAGCATATAAAAATTTCCCCCCACACTTAAAGAAACATCGATAACCAAAATCAAGCTCCACAAATGGAAAGAAATCTTCCAAGTCTAAAAACTCAATTGCATAAAGATTTTAGAACATTCATTAGTTTTGAAACTCTTATGATCAAACTCTAAACCCTGCTAGCATGACTCAAGGAGTACATGCGTTCATGTAATCCTACAATGCAAAAGAAAAAACAAAAAAGATCCTAAGCCTCCTAAAAATAATAATTAATAAGATTGAGAAAAAAAATCCTAAATTCTAACGCAACCCACTTAATATTATCAAGAACCATGCAAGTAAAAGAATAAGCAACATTCATAAAGAAACAATTTTTAGGCTACAAAACAACTAAATTAGCCCTAAAACTAAAGAATCTAGCACTAACATAAAGTGACTAAAAGCATATGAAAGAACAATGCCAATATATCACTACCAAACTAGAAAAGGAAAATTGTGAAATTACAAGGAAAATGAGTAAAAAGGTGGAAGACATACCTTGAATATGCGAACAAATGCAAAGAAATGCTTAAAAAATGAAAGAAAAGAGAGACAAATTAAGGGTTTGTGCGGTTGGGCAAGAATTTGGAGAGGAAAGGATGAAAGGCTTAAAGAAGATGAGAGAAATAAGTGAATCACACACGTGATATTTAACTTAGTAGGCAATTCATGATCAGGTTCGTGGCCATAATTCCTAACCATGACATTATAAGAGTGTGAAATTTGATGTTATTGCATTTATGGGCATGTTCATAGCCGTACCTCATGCCTATGAATCTTCCATAAATCAAGCAATTCTCACTCTAAGGGTTTACGATTGAGATCATAAGCATGCTCTTGCTTGTAAATCCGGAGAGATTCTATAATCTCGTTTACTATTTTACTGGATCGATCACATCCTATATCTCACTATTCATTTACATGCTTTAAAATCTAAACCATTGAATTCAAAATTTGTTCAATGGTTTAAATTTAAAAGAGCATAAATTAAAAGTGAGATAAATGGTAGTACCGGTCCTATAAAAAATAAGGATGGGACTATAGAAAAATCCGTAAAGCCGTTGTCAATTATCTTTTTATTCCTTACTTAGGCCAACACAACCTCAACATGATCATGTTAAGGGCTATGTACCTTTCTGTCCATGTTATCCTCATATCTCCTTCTAATCATCAAAAGCAATTCATCCAAGATCTTCACACATCACTTCAAATCAAATGTAGTTATTAGAGCATGACAAAACTTTTTCCAATCGTTTGAAACTGGCAATGGCTGCTTAGTTAGAGAAAAACTATTGCAAGTAAAGTGCAATTATCTTTTTTCTTTTTAAAAAAAAGAAACTCAAACTAAGTAAAAGAAAAAAGGATACTAAAGGCTAAATTTTAGTTACCCCTAAGAAGCGCTTTTGTTTAACGTTGATAGCTTAACATGGTCTTTCCATGATCTTCAATTGTTTCTCGATCCTACAGGTCTGGGATTTGTCTTTATGTTTGTAGGAAAACAACTTTCGACAATTGTCTTAGCCAACTACCACAAATGATTCTCCAAATTATGGATGGATGCCATATTGTTCCTAAGTTGAGTAAAACTTTGCAATAGAAGTGCTAATGAACTTTTTCAAAAGCGCCCCAAAATGTAAATTTTCATCTTGCTAAAGCTAGGGTTGGTAACCTATAGGTGAAGCATTTCAAATTACATTATGTCCTCCATAAGAAAATTAGGGTGATTTATCCTTCCCAAGTTACAAGTAAGGCTATAGGAGTTATTTCATGGCCGATTCCCAAGAAAATTGGCCTGTTCTTGATTTTCAACAAAGATATCCTCCTAAATCGGTTGCACTGAACCCATAATTCAATCCAATTTCCTACTAAGGCAGTCCACTTGAGCCACTAAGGTAGACATTCATTGACTTCTTATTTCCTAGTCGCCTTGGTTTTAGCCCTAACATTTTCTTATTAATAGTTATTTAAGGCCATTCCTTCAATTAATGTTTGTACTTCTTTAAGCTTTTTAGTATTAAGTGTATCCCTTATGGCTATATCAATCATCCACCTAATGGAGTAGTTAAACCTACTACGGAAAGTTTGAATTTGCATCCATAATGGGATGCCATGGTGTATGCATCGTATTAACATATTTTTAAAGCATTTACATGTAACATATATGGCTTCTACCTCCATTTGCACATAGGATGATATATCATTCCTAAGTTTGGCAGTTTTGGTAAATGGGAAGTAATTATCAAGAAATCTCTTTGCCAAGTCTTTCTAAGTGGTGATTGACCCTATCGAGAGAGAAGCCAACCATTGTCTAGTGCTACCTCTCAAGGAGAAAGGGACCAATTGCAACCTTATCACATCTTTTCTCACACCAATTTGTTGTATATCTGTCAAAAGCTAGAGACATGTGTAGACAGCTCATTCTTACCATCTTTAGATTTTTTTTATTAAGCCAAATTTGAAAAAATAAAAATAAAAAACGAAAGTTGAAAAAGTATTTTAAAAAAAGGTGTCAAGTTATATCAAGTCTAATTGTATTGAGTCAAGCTAAGTTGATTCATTTAGGATCAAATCAAATAATGGTGAGGGTTCAATTTAATAAATTCAAAAGTCATTAAAGATCGAGTTTTATTAAAATATTTTAGTCCAGTCAGATATGAAGTGGTTTTTTTTTTATCTAAATTTTATTGGACTAAAATAAACTTGGGATTTATTAAGTGGGTTATTGAGTTAAATCAAGTTAGATTGAGTCGAACCCAAAAGATAGAAAGCCCAAATTAAAATAGGGTTTCTAAAAACTATGAATTAGGTTGAGTCTTCAAATAATCTAAAATGTCTCTTTTATATTTGAGATTTGTTATCATATTTTTCGTATTTAGGGTTTGTTGAGAATCAAATCTATTTTTAAAGAAATATAAAAAATTCAATTATGTAGCTTATAAATAGGAATATGGCGATGAAGTTTAAAACATTTTTCACAATCCCCAACACATATATTCATGTCCTCACAACCAATCACGCTCGACCATTCACAGCCCATGCCATAACATACAATATCACCTACGCCACCCCAACACATACACACTCATGCAAAATAGAGTACAATCACACGCGTCCTCACTGACGTCGTTACACATCCTACATCCTTACGAACATACCTACACTGTCACTCATTCACACGACAACAACACCCCCCTCCTACCCCCCTTAACACATTCACTCGCCGACACGAAATCATACACACAAAGACATACACACACTCGCCTGACGCATCTATCACACACTTGCACACACTAGCATGGTCTTACTAAATCACACTTCCACGCTACTCATACTACGTACAAAACACAACACTTCCCTGATACACACCAATACATACACACAATCACACTTGGTCATACACAAGTATTCACATGCATGCCGTATATAATACACACTTTACGATCAGCACAACGCCACCTACGCGAAAGATCAATTCGACTTCGAGCACGTAAACGTAGTCCAAACGATCATGGCGATCAATACAAACACGGCAATTACGTACGACTCAATCCGTTTAGGTAATAAAAATTATTTTCTTTATTTAATTATTTATTCTTGTTTTTTTATTGGTTAATTAATTACTTTAGTAATTTGGTCTTCTTTAGTACATGTTTTTATTATTTTTAAATCGTAATATCATTCACTATAATTTTTTTAAATAATTGTCAATAAGTTAGTTAATTGGAATTTCAGTAAAATTATGTTCTTTTAGAAAAAAACTGCGTATCTTTTCTTCAAGATCCATATCTTCAGAGAATATATATATTTAGAACGTATCTTAGTATATCTTGCATGTGCGATTTATTAAAGATCTTTTTTTTTTTTTTTACACATAGTGATTTCTTTTAAAAAAAATTAAAATCTTAATCAGGATTTTAAAAAAAAAGATTTAGTCAGTTAAGGTTTTCATAGATCTGTTAGATTTTTAGGTTTTTTTTTAAAATAATAAATGGTTAAATAAATGTAAATCTGGCTTAGTTTTTTTTTTAAAAAAACCACCCACTAAATATTTTAGAAAAAAAGAACTACGTTAATTTGATCTTACTAGCGAGTACATAAGCACTTTCAAGGCTACCGTTTAAAAATAAAAAAAAATTTCTTTTTCTTGAAATTTGTAATAAAAAATTCATTTTATTTATATTTCACATATCTTTACATAGCTTAATATTTTTTTAGAAAAATTATAAAAATAAAAACCATTAATCTTTTTTTATTTTTATATAGTGACTTAGTTTTAATAAGTTAACTCCTAAACTTAGTTTTTTTAGTTGTTTTTCTAAAAAAAATTCTTTTAATAAAATCCGCAAATCAGTGACTAAATTAAGGTTTTCTTACCCATAAACCCTAATTTCATTTTTTTACCAATTGAACTAGTTGGCAACTCTAAATTTTTTTAAAAGAAAAAATATTTCCTTAATTTAATGTCGAGTAATTTATATTAAACGGGCTAAGTTTTATATAAGTTAAATTAAGGAAAATCGAAATAAGACTCGACAACATATAAATTTGGGTCTTCATCTAAGCCATCAGATTACATATACCGTTGAATAATTTGAATTACATTTGGCTTTATCTCAAAATTTTTGGCTTAAATGGTTAGCCTAAAAATGCTGGATTCCACCCTGTAAGGGTAGGTTTGCTATTTTGGTCTTGCCATCTCCTTAAATTCTTCCTCCTCTTCTTTAATTTTTAGTAGGGATACTTAATTGGTCAACTCTACTATTTGGCATATACTCTTATGAAGAGAACAAATAATCTTTTCGATCTTAGGGTCGAATTCAACAAGATCTTTCATACTACGCTTGGTCATAAACTAGAAACAACTCAAAAGTTGGAGACAATAAAAAGAAATGAAATACAATAAAGGAAAGAGCCATAAAGAAAAATAATGGCTAGAGCAATAAGTCAAAAGGTTTTTCTAATATTTTATAATCCCTGAAAACAATGCCAAAATTTGATACAAAACAAATGCACCGATCAAAGTATAATATAATGGATTTGAGTTTGAATGTCAATCCCTCGAGGACTATATAATGAAGTACTAGTAATCCCCTTATTTTCTTGTTATCTAAACTAAAAATTAAGTTCAACTTGTTAAACTCTTGAATTTAAATTAAACTAAACTAATTTAATTAAATTAAAATAACTAACAAAACGTGAAAATAAAGAAACTCATAAAATTATAAATAACACATTAACTTTAGTATTCAAATATTGACTAACCAAGAATTTATGCAATACATCATTCTTTATTTTAATTTATTAAACCGTAAGAATTCTCAAATTATACTAATATTTTCCTCATGCGTATTAAAACCTAACCCTAGGATATTTGACTGAAATCTCTCTTTAGTTAGAAGAATCATAAGATTGCATTAAGTTTTGTGGATCCTACTATTAAGTTGCCTTAATCTAGAAGAACTATGTCATCTTATCTCTAAGATTGTAGGAAATTCTTTCTATTTACATTAGATCTATTCAAATATATCATCTCTCAATCACAATACTTGAAATTAAATATTAAATCAATAACCTGGGTAAATATCATTTCAAAAACAATGAGGCACTTATAATTAAATCGCAATAAATTACAATCATTGATTGAAACTAAGAAGAAATCTCTTTTACATAAAAATCTAGAGTTCAATGTTTAAATACTAAAAAGAAGTAAACTAAAACATCGAAAAGAAATATAAAGAAAATATGAACATAGAAAGATAGGAAGGGAAATAAGAGATAACCTTCTTTAGTCTTGAACCTTAGCACAAGTCTCTATCTTTTGATTTGAAAATCCTTAAATAGCTCTAACAGGGGTTTATATAGAAACTCCAGAAAAAAAATTTTCAAAAATAAGAAAGTTCATAAAGAAATAGAGCAGTTACGGCCATAAATCACAACCATCTTTTTTGAGTGTGATCTCTGCATTCTTTTAAAATTCACAAATTAATTAGACATAAGGTTCATAGATAAGGATTACAATTGTGCTTTTAACCACTTCTTTGGATGACCAATTTCTCTTCTTTTTAGCCCATGATTTCAATTCATGGTCAACGCTCTTAGGTGTAATACTCTCTCAAGCTTCAAAACTCCTTCAAATTGGCTCCAAATTACACAAAACTTGGACAAACTCCTCATATAAAACCTGAAATCAAAATAAAACTCAATAAAGCCTCAAGATCATTCAAAATACCTAAGAAACAAATAAAGCATCGTAAAAATCACCTCTAAAAATAGGTATAACTAACCAATATCAAAATCTCTCTAGATATGCTTTTCTATTCAATCTTTTTTCTTTTACTCGATGTGGTATATCATAAATAAGATATCATATTTGGAATGCAAGAATAAACAAGAATGGAATTACGATTCCAAGTTCCATTCTTTTGCCTCATGTTTATAAGTGCATTAAGAATGCAAAATCATGCTTTTATTGAATCGACAATTCTGGCTTTAAGGAAAAATTAAAGGTAAAACCACAACTCCATCCCCTCTTCATTAATTATTATTTATCAAAATTACTTATTTAAATTTTAAACTAAATATGACATCCAAAGGCAAGATTGCAATTCCATTTCCCCTTGATCAATTATTATTAATTAAAATTCTTTTTTTTTGTCCTTCTACCTAATTATAACATGTAATAATTGAGGATATTTTTGAAATTACTATTACATATGCATTTGATTTAATTTCATTCCATTCTACTCCACTCCATGGATATTTTTGAACACGGGAAATGATTTGTTATTTTGATATTCATTCCATTCCAAACAATTCCTGTATAGCAAATGTGCGTAATCCACGCTCAATAAGCCTAAGACTACAGATTCATCATATCCATAAAGGGAGAAAAGTCTCTTATTCTACTCCTTGTAATTGTTAAGAAGATGAGGATTTGTGATACAATTCATTTACGCAAGATATACATACCCATTAACATCGTGTTATCCATTGGGCTACATTTGCTCCCTTTCATATATATATATTTAAATATTATTTATACTTATCTACCACCTATTAAAATATGCAGCATGTTAGTTAGTACCGATAAATCTTTTTTTATGAATGGGAGTTTGCATCTTTTTCCATATGCAGTTCTTTTCTAAAAAAAGAAAAGATTAAGAGAGGTTAGGGTTTTCATGTTTCAACTTGGTTTAGAGGTCAAACTAAATCCAATTGTAAAACACAAATTTTCATCCAGTTGCTTCGAATAGATAATTTAGGAAGTTAGTGAAACTAACCCGATTGACTTCAAAATTTCCAAGTAGACTCGAAACATTAGTCAAAGAGACCCTCTGGACTCGAAAATTAGAAATAAAATAAAACAATAATAATATAGCTAAGATAGCATAATTTAACTATATTACATATTATTTATCGTAATTGCATAGAGTAGGCTTCATTAGATTGTAAACTTTTATAGACAAATTATATGTGTAATAAAATTATTATGTTATATAAAAATAACATGTAGCATATACATTTATTCGTCATGCGTAATTATTACATATATATATACATATATATATACTCGTGATTAACTAAAATATCTGAATAATTGTATTTTAGGCTAAATTAGGCTAAATAAATTCATTGAAATTAATAAAAAAATTATGAACACTCTTGGAATAGCTGGGAACTTCTTACGTTAGGCATGTGAATCATTTTAGACAAGTGTTAAGTAGTGAAATAAAATTAACATGCAAATGATGGTTTATAAAAGCCAAACTCTTTGAAGAGAAAGAAAAAAATTAATTTGGGTAACTTTCAAGTTTTAGAAAAATTAGAAACACTCTCTCCTGAATAGTGCATGAAAGTTAGGATCTAGAGAAATTTAGCTTAGGGTTTGGAAATTAAAGAAGTAAATAAAGGAAAATTTATAAAAAACAGTGCGTAAACTAAGCTTGGAGGAGAATGTGCATCTAAGGAGAAGCTGAGAGTCGACTACCGTTACCAAGTGACAGAGCACTTAGCGATTAAGGCGGCTGATAAGGGTATAGCTACCGGTGGTGGTTGGAGAAGCTAACTCTGGTGAGGATCTTATTTCATCCGATTTTACAAAATTCAATAAAAAATATTAAAAATAACTAGAAAATTATAGAAAAATTTATTCCCACCTATTTTCACGTATAGAATCTAGGAAAAATATTATTTTATACAAATTTGGTATTTATGATATACATCCTTAAGAAATTGGCAAAACCAAGCAATTTTTTATATAAAATTAAATGACCCCATTTATGTAGTTTCAAATCCAAAATTTTTCTGTAAACTTTTCTCTGTCTGTTTTGAAAAGCTTTGAAAAGTTTTTCAACAAAACTATTTTCTATCTTTTAAATTAATTTTTAACCCCTAAATCTTGAATAAAGTGGAAATTTAAGTAAAAATGAATATATTCTTCATATGGACCTGACTTTGAATATGTAATACACTAGTTATTGGAGTAATTCGCTATCTACTAATGTTTTGCGGTGAATTTTAAGAGTAGGAATTACATGTAACAAGAAATGCCCTTATAAGTGAAGTTTGGTAGTTAAGGATTTGATAATTGGAGAGTGATGATATGTTAAATATGAGTTTCAAGAAATAATTAAGCTGAGGTATGTTCCATGAAGTGTTAATGTGTTGTTGTGACTAGAGTTTGGGGTGAAAGTGGATAAATTAATAAGTTGTATGTAACTTGAACTTAGGCAGAAGATAACTTAGAGAAAGTGGAGAACAAATGTTTTACTAGATATTCACTTAGAAGTTAAATTAGAAGCAAAATTAAGAGTGAGTGGTCAAATATGAGAATCTTAGAGACTAAGTAAAAGGGAATATTCTTAAAAACTTTGAAATTACCGATCTCAAGGGAAAGTTCAGAGGGTAAATTCCTTCAAATTATGAAGTTAATTCAACTCATAAGATAGCTTAAAGGATCTTCTATTAAGAAATTCAATTTCTTATATTCTTGTAGACTCAACAACTCATCTAGAAGGTAACTCAAAGAAAGTATTTAGGATACCTATAGATATGTGAAACCTTAAAAGTTATATCAAAGGGTGTTTATTGAAAAATCTTGGGAATTTACCAACCTCAAAGATTGACTTAAAGGCTGAATCTGTTGTGAACTTCAACGCCTATATGGTTCAGAGGGTAGCTTAAAAGCTTCCCTAATACGCCAAGGGTATGTTGACTCAGAATGTAGCTCAAAAGGTAAAAAAGGTAAAATATAGTTATAATACCATACTAAACTTTCGATACTTAAGGTATAGCATAAGAAACTAGCAACTAACTCAGTTAATTCTTATATAGATACGTAAATTAGTAATATTTCATAATTTACATGATGAATAAAGTACTAAATTGAAATAAAAATCGAGGGATCACCAATAAGGACAAGTCAACAAGCTTAGTTAGCAAGCAACTAAGTTCTAGATAAGTGGGATCGATACTTCACAATACATTAAAGTATTGTTTAAGAATACTTGTAGGCCTTAGTATATGTCTTATTTGTAATTGTAAGTTAGTTGCCTGTATTTATGCAATATGTGTGCATGAATGAGGTTGTGTTATTTTAAGTGTTGGGACTGTTTGAAATTGCTTAAACACCCCATTCATGCATCATAACTCACTAGGAGAAATAATTAGGATTCTCGGGTAAAAAATGGACCCTTTGATAAGGATAGCTGAAATGGTTCATTTTTCACCCTTAGTCAAACTAAGTAAAAGAAGAGGAGGTCACGGTAAGGTTGGGGATCATGGTTCAGCATAGTCTCAAGCAAAGCGTGATCTCCATTACACAAGCCCTAGTTTGGTTCTAATTCGCAAGTGCGTGATGTTAAACTCCTAAACACAGATTAGAGTAGGCGTAATTTCTCTGATCTCATGACAGACCAAATAACATCGTGCGATGAAACTTACTTGTATATGCATAACATCTAACTAAACTTGCTTGAAAATCCTAATTACTTTGTGTCTGATATGTCCTTCCTATTTATTGAGCAAGTTATAGCTCATTCCCTTATAACTGTTTTGTAGGTTTCTAGTAAATTTACCAGCACTTCTCCAAGTCTTAAAAGATTAAAGAATGGGGTTGGGTAGTGAGATTCAAGACTAATGAGCCGAATTCTTATTTATTTATCGATTTTACTAACTTATAAGAAAACTAATAAGGTCTCCACTGATGACCCTATAGTTTTCAACTATTGAACTTTTATAAATCCTTTACTAGTCATTTTATTTTCTCAAATTAATTTAATTCTTGGAACTTTTTTGTTAAAATTGAGACTTTATACTCCATATGATTTATAAAGCTTAATTTTCTTAGTCATTTGAGCCATAATTTTTTTTCATAAGCTATTTTGAAAAATTACACCATGTGTTGACATCTATTAGACTTAGAATTGAATGATTTAAAGCAGTGGAGTAGTAAATGTCTTGCATAAGCTATACCTACGTTAGCGACTAAAGTAGCTAACTTTTAACTTAAGTTGATTTACATGACTGGACTGTTACGACTCCTTGGTCTGAGGTGTAACACTCACTACATTTGAAATGATTTTATTTAAAAGTACAATGAACATAAAATTTTTTAATAGTTTAGGGTTTTGAACCAAATTATTTTAAATGCAAATCAATTTGATTCAAGCCGATTTAAATTACTTTATAAAATTATCATCTTTTTAATAATATTAATAGTTTTGGAGTTTTCAATCAATAGTGAAAAGGTATACTAAGAATTATGTCTTTGATAAAATTGATAAAAAAATAGACCATTTATTTTTATATTATCTCGATGATAAATTTTAAAAAATATTATTTGTTTATTTTAACTTTTTAATGGGTTTTCTCATTTGTTTATCTCACTGTTTATTGTTTCTCTCTTTAGTTATCCATTTAGGCTCATGTATGTTAGAGTTAGACTGTTAGTAGAGTAATCGCATCATCATCACATAACAAGAGTATTGTCGTTTTTTCAAGCTTGACATTCGGTTAAAACGGTATTTAACAGCAGTAATTTTTTCTAGAATATCCCAAGAATTGTTACAACCTTTTTAAAACCTAGGCAATATTACGTTCGTTCCTCGTACGACTTTTTTTCGCCGCAAATCTAAGACAACAATATCCTTACGGCAAGATGGGGAAGACAAAGCCGAAGGGAAGACACTTCAACAATAAAAAATGAATAAATAAATAAATAAGGAGATCGAGCTATTATTTCAGTTTTTATGTGTTTGCACCTGCATGATCACGTGAATTTTTTTAACAATAAAGTAGATGTGACATATCGTAGTAAAACACGGGTCGTTGATTGTTCAAATGAAATATAGATTACCCTTTTGCAAAAATGGAAAAAGAAAAATCAATTTTGCATAATTTTTTTTTAATTTTAGATGATGTCTCTTAAAGGAATAGAAAATGGAACTTGTCATCTCTAGATTTTGGCCGGTAGAGATTTAGGAAGAATTAGGCTTCGTGTAGGAAGAAGAGCCTACAAGACAAAGAAAATTGGAGGTATCGAACTATTATTCTGCGTGGTCATTCTGATACTTAAGTTAGACTCATATATGTGTGGAGAGTAAAAGTATGCACATATAGCGTGTAGGCTCAAGTGTGCAAAATATTAAATAGTTTGCCATTGGATGATAGTCTTGTATTTATAAAGAAGTAGAGTCAACAATTTGAGAGGTGTTAGTAGGTGGAAGTCTCATTCGCAAGTATTTGATAATGGAGCCTTGATGTTTGACGTATTCTACAAATATAGGAGGTAGTTGTTGACTTAGTCATTCAACTTTATCTGTACTCTTCTAGCCATCGGTGACCGCTATGATTAGGTAGGCCGTATGATGGGCTTGAGTTGAGGTTGACATGAAGGAGAAGACTGAGTCTTCAAGGGGCATAGCTAAGGCCGTAAGTCTTATTAGGTTGGTATAGACATATTTAAAAGGCCCTATCAACACTTGCCCCTTCGCCCCGCATTCTTATTGCCATTATGGAGGCAAAGAGAGGGGAAAGATGGGTTTCTCTGGCGTGTAGTCGAGCTGGTCTAGAGGCATCCATGCTGGCAAGGTGATATGGTGATAGTGCTGATGTGCCGATGCGAAGGTGAAGACATTTGAGTTGAATAACGTAGGGTTCGAGCAGACGTAGTCTACCCCAGCAAGTTGCCACTTAGGCTAAGGTGGGTTTCCTAAACATAAGGTGGGATATGAGAGGTTCAACCTCCTTGGTCATCAAGGAATACCAAATAGTTGGCCCTTTGTCAGGTTAGAGTGGGATGTATATTTGTCGAGCCGAAAAAGTGACCCAAGCTAGATACTTAATGGGTTGAGCAAAGCGCTCTGAGCTAAGGCAAAGACTCGATAGGTTGGGTGATTTAGACAGTAAGGTTATAGAGTGGAGATGTTAAGTAGACAAGGATCCAGTTAAGCTAACCACTGTCCAAGCAACAACCACTTGTCTATACTAAGGAGTAGTATTGTTGAAGTGCTGAATAAGCTCTCTCGTGGAAGTCAAAGGGGCCTCGAGAAAACTTCTTGCAAAAGTAACTTTTCGAATTTTTACTTTATCGTACGCTTTCATGGTGCAGTTAATGTGACGTGACAGGTGTCCTGTCTCTGCAAACATGCATTCAGTCGCATGCATTTTGTTTTTCGAATGTAGCACTCCGATCAAAATTGTCTCCACATGTCTGCATTGCAAAGTTTTAGGGATTTGTACTTATACAAATCCTTATAACTGTGAATTCACTTGCCAAAGCGTTCAGCCTATAAATACTAGAATTGCCTTTTCACAATTTCTCTCACTTTCCTACTGCAATCTATGCAACTCTTAACTCTTTTCATCAACTTTCTTCAAAGCTCTCTCTTTTTCCCAAACTTTCTTCAAAGGTTTTTGCTTTTCTTTACTTTAACATCAGGATATCTACTAATAGTGGAGCTAACATAGGTGAGACGCCATCTAATGTAGCAAAATATAACATAACATACTTTGAAGCCATGTCATTAGCATAGTCGGATGATGACTCGAGAATGGCGATGGACACATTGAATAGGACAAGGCTTATGAGTGCCATCCCAAGGGACGTTTATGTGTACAATTCCTTATCCGAGGCCACAAATCTATTCGCCATGCCTAGGACAGATAAAGGTTCGAGTAGTCAGATCAGTAAGAGCAAGCCTTCTACTATTAACTGTTTCTTGGCGAGGCAAACTTCATAGTTAAACTGACCCCGAGCTAGATAGTAAGACTGCCAACAAGGGAGGAGAGGGTACTCTTACTGTCGGGGAGGTTCTTTGTGTCGTTTGAAAAGTGTTTGGATTATAAGCAACACCTCTTCCTGAGCAAAATTTGAGAAGGACCTCTTCTACTTCCACAGTATAGTTCGGTGTAAGTCCCTCCTAATGGGTAGAAGGTGTTGAAGGTGTTCTAGGAGCTCTGTAAGTATTTGGTGATAAGAGCCACGTTTAAACCCTTTAACCACTTCTATACATGGAAAAGTTTACGTGGATGGTTATACCTCCAGCTTAGTCCAGGAAGAAAGCCGTTTAGAAGCTTTTTAGATTCTATTAAAGGCTAGCAGGATGAGTTTCTGGTGGTGGAGCTGCTAGATCATGCAGACTTCTAGATGCAGTGGACCGCCCTAATCCAAACTGGAAGTCAAAAGGAGTTTAGGCCCAGTGATGTTGAGGCCATAAGGGAGATAAAAGCCTTTATGGCCCTGAGGAACAGGTAGAAGATAAACATCGAGAGGCAGTAGAGAGATACTTCAAGTATGCGATCTTTGAGCTCTTTCCCAACATGGAGAAGACTATGGTGAATAAGTGGACGGAAGGTACAGGTTCATTTTTTACGAATAGCTTCTTTCATCGTACTTGCATGAGTATATAGAATTGTGCTTCATCCAATGTTCTCCTAAAGAGAAGGGAAGGATCGTCCTTGTCCGTACTGGTCACGACAGAGTTGGTAAATGATTGTGCTATACTTTTCTTTGTGCTAACTATTTGTTTGATTCCTTGCAAGTAAGAAATTAGCTGAAGAGATACCTTGTCTGTCGACATCCGAGCTACTAAGGCAACGCCATGCTTAGGCAAAGCCAAACATCAAAGCTACAAACCTCAATGGCAAGGATGTGGGGCTAAGATCGGGGGTAGGAGAGACTAGTAAGGTTGAGCCGCCTGCCTTACCCCAAGAGATTCCTCTTATTAGACTCCCCATAGGACTGCTGGCTGTTGAGCCTGTGAGCACGGTACCTCCCCCTCCCCCCCACTAGTTCTATTCCTACTCTATGGCTATATTAGTAGAGGATAAACTTACCCATGCTAAGGAATCGGATGCAGTGATGCTTGCCCCCTTCTGATAGGGGTGAGGAGGGAGTGGCTAAGACCAGTACCCTAACCAAGGTAGTTAAGCAAAAGAGGAAGGCCTTTGAAACCTCTAGGGACAAGGCCCTTAAGGCAAAGAAGAAGAAGATGAAGATAAAGGCACCTATCAGTCAGTCAAAGTTGTACAAATGGCCTTCGGGTCATCCTTACAAGTGTGCCGATGAGCTCGAAGATACCTTTTACGAAGTCTTGAATAAGTTCTAATGTCTAAGGATAGCGTCAGACTCGTTTAAGGACATACTATACGAGTCCTAAAACGAAGAGCTGTACCTTTAAAAGGTCGAGTCTGAGACTAGGAAGGTTAGGGGGAAGCTACTACAGCTAAAGCGAGAGGTTTGAAGTAACGGCATTTCGTTATGCCACCGCGCTCCTAGCCTCTAGGCCTCGATGGGATCGTACACTCTTAGTGACCAAGCCATCTTCAAATACCTGTCAAGGATGGGAGGGGGTGCTCCCATAGAGATGCTAGGTCATTTAAGCTCACTTATTCGATAGGTAAGTCTTTATCTCTTTGAGTTGATGTCTTTCCCTACTAATACTAATTTGACCTCAGTTTGTATGTTTCTTTACAGTACCATGGCAAGGGTTGCTCTAACTAAATAACTACAACACATCACTGAATGAAGTAAAGGGATTTCGTACGGCTATCCATAGTGTACAAAAGGGCCTAAAGAAGGCAAAGTGCTCCTCTAATAAATATTTAGAAAAGTTTAGTAAGGGTAACTAGTGCCTACACTAGTCTTATGTGCAGATGCCTGTGCTTAAGGCGAAGTTGCAAGAGGTAGAGTAAGGGCGGACCGATGTTAAGAAGAATGCCAAGCAGGCTAGTAAACTTAAGACTTAGCTAGATGACGAGCAGAGGACCAAGGCTCAACTCTCTCAAAAGTTAGATGAGGAGAGGAGAGCCAAGGAAGAGCTCGAAAAATAAAATGTTGAATTGAAGGCACTGATCTCCAAGTTAAAGACCAAGTTGGCGATGAAGGCATCTGAGTATGACAGTGCCAAAACAACATTGCTGGAGCTTGCTGGTCAAAAAGTAAGGTTGGAGCAAAAAATCTAAGAACTCTAGAGAGAGGACTCAGATATGAAGGAGATCATCTCTAATCGAAGAGTGAGGAAGTGCTCAGTGAGGTCACCGCCAATAAGGCCATTGATGACTTCTACAAGATAGAGTGGTAGCTGCAGGAGCTAGAGGACATCTCTATTGAATGCGCTCGGTATTGGCGAAACAAGGTGCTCTCCCATCATCCTGAGCTCAACCTCAGCTTCATATGTCGGCTGGATGCTCCAACTCATTGAGAGAGGAGGGTAGCCCAAGTAAGAGAAAGAGAAGCTGTACGGGTAACTACCACGATCCAAGGAGCCCCTTTTGTTATCAAGGATGGTCAAAACATTGCTCCATCCACTTCTATCTCGGCAACTTAGTAGGAGGTCACTCTTGAGACCACTTCCTAGGATGATTAAGGTTGGGGTGATTTTCTTGCTAACCCAAGCCAGTAAGTCTCAACCACTCCCTTAGCAACCTTAGGCCAGTCATCTCAAGAGCAGGGGCCATCAGTGGATTAGCCCTCCGAATGGATTGAAGAGTTAGATTTTTCAAAGCTCCCAGAGTTTGCCAGATCTAAGACAATAAGCAGTTGTCCCCCTTCCTTTTTCTCTTTGTATAACAAGTTAAGATGTCGACCTTATTGCTGTAAATCCCTTTTCATTAATAAAATTGAATTTCTTTGTTTAATATACTTATTTTTCCTTTTGTACTTCGAGTCCTGTCGATATATTATACTTCTTTGCTCGATTTGTTGTACTTGTTTGGTGGCATAGCTTAACACTTAGTCATTGATGCATTTATGCCTAGTTGCTTAGTCATAAAGCTAATTTGGGGGCAAATGTGGGGGAGTTCATCAATTGTATGAGGAGTGTTATCCCTTGTTGAGGTTACCATAAGGGAGTTCAGGTTGGTGGCGTTCCAACCTGTCCAGTTAGTGAGAGTTCCTTAGTTGTGTAAAAGGTGTTTCTCCTTACTGAGGTTACTTGAGGAAGGTCAGGTCAGTGGCATTCCAATCGGTCCGACTAGTGGGAGTTCCTTGATTATGTAAAGGGTATTTCTCCCTACTGAGGTTACTTGAAGGGGGTCAGGTTGGTGGAATTTTGACTTGCTCGGTTAATAGGAGTTCCTCAGTTGAGGGTTGTTTCCCCTTACTAAGGTTACCCGAAGAAGGTCAGGTTAGTGTTGTTTCGACCAATTCAATTAGTAAGAGTTCCTTAGTTATGTCAAAGATGTTTTCCCCTACTGAGGTTACCCAATGAAGGTCAGGTTCGTGGCATTTCGACTTGTTCGGTGAGTAGGAGTTCCTTAATTGAGGGGTATTTCCCCTTATTGAGGTTACCCAAGGGGGTCAGGTCGATGCCGTTCTGACCTGCCCGGTTAGTAGATCCGTTTATCTCTTAGGGGTTGAGGCTTGGTATCAAAGTAGGGAATGAAAAAACAAGCAACCGAAGAAAGCATACATAAGAAATAGAACATTCATTAATACTTTGTGAAATGATTTATAAGATGGCTATACATTAATCAAAATATAGTCGAAGGTTATCGGCATTCCAAGTATGCAAGATAAGTTTACCATCTAACCATTCCAATTTGTAAGCTCAATTCCCCAGGCTCTCTATAACTCTGATCAGGTCTTCTTAGTTAGGGGCCAACTTGTCCTATCCTTCTTATGAGCCCATGGCTTCTAGCTTTTGGTAAATCAAGTCATCGACTTTGAATTCTTTGTGTTTAACCTTTTGATCACAGTATCTAACTACTTAGTACTGATAAGTAGTTACCCAAGTTGTAGTGAGGTCTCTGACTCTTCTATAGTATCGATGCTGGGTTGTAATAGGGACTTATTTAGCATAACATCAAAACTTTGAGTCCAAATGTTAGGAAGCTCTAACTCGATGGAGAGGATTGCATCTAACCTAAATACTAGACAAAAGGGGTTTTGCCTGTAGACGTATAGTGGGTGGTCTTGTATCCCTATAAAATATTGGGTAACTCGTCTACCTAAGCGCTCTAAGCTCGATTCACTCTCTTCTTCAAACTTTTGAGAATGACCTGATTAGCTGCTTTAACCTGACCGTTTGATTGTGGATAGGCAACCGACGTGAAGTGCGATATGATGTGGTGCTTGGTGCAAAACTCTTTGAACTTAGGGTTATCAAAATGACGTTCGTTGTCCATAATGAGGGCATTGGGGACTCCAAAATTTGGAGAGGATATTATTCCTTACAAGTAACTCAATGCTCCTCTTAGTAATCTTAGTTGTAGCCTCGACCTCGACCTATTTAATAAAGTAATCAATGGCTACGATGATAAATTGCTAACCTACCGAAGCCTTGGGGAAGGCATTGAGAATGTTGATGCCTTATTAGGCGAATGTCCACGGACTAGTCAAGGGCAGGAGATTGTTGTTGGGGACGTGACTAATTGGGGCATGCTTCTAACACTGGGGGCACTTTTGGGCTACGACCTTAGCATCTTGCCTCATCATAAGCTAATAATATCCAAGCCTTAAAGCCAGATGTAAAGGGCTTAGGATTGAATGTAGTTGTTATACACTCCAATGTGCAGTTCTTCTACGAAGTGTAGGCCTTCATCTTCTTAGAGGCATTTGAGTATGGGAAGGCTAACCCCCTTGCTGTGCAAGACTCTGTCGACCAACGTATAGTTAGCAGTGTGGTATCTTAACTTCTTTGCCTCCTTCATGTCCTTTGGGAGCACGTCCAACTCTAAGTAACTCCGGATGGGATCCATTTAACTCAACTTTGATGGGGCTGCCGTAAGTTCTAATACCTAAGCTAAGCATAGAGTTGTAACAGTCCCGCCCTGAAGAAGTAGAGTTGTAACAGTCCCGCCGTGCAAACCATTTTAAGATAAAAGCCGACCATATAGCCACAATGTTAGACTTAATTCATACAAGACGTCCACAACTAACCAACTTTATAGTAAATAGTTCATAAATTAAATAAATTATCTACTTATAAACTTAAGAAAAATACATACTTACATTAAAATAATCTAAGTATTTTACAAGATTTAGCAACCTAACATAATTTACTTGAGAAATACATAAAACTTAAAAGATAAAATTCAAACTTATAAGTGTATCATATCCTCGATTTTAAATCCTTACTTTCCCAGGATTTAACAGTTGCTAACTTCAAGGTAGATATAAGCCGCTTCCTAGTTGACACCTGCAATAACTTCTATCGGGATGTGAGCAACCACAACTCAGTAAGTTGGAATAGAGACTCAAAACTATACGTCACTCACAAACACGGTTATCAACCAAATTAGTTAGATGCTATGTATGTATAAGCAAATGCTATCGTACGACGTTGTTCAACCCATTGTGAGATTAGAGAAATTACACCCACTCTAATCTGGGTTGAAGAGTTTCTATTAACGCAACAACCCACAACTAAATTCAGGCTTGTGTAATGGAAACATCGCTCCTCCCACAACTACCTTCGAACCATTGACTTTACCCTTGCATTAACCTTCTCACCTGTCACTTAGTTCGACTAAAGATGAAGAAGGGACCAATTATGCTATCTAGCACTATTCCTTTTGAAAGGGTCAATATTTGGCCAAAGAACCCTAAGTTTCCCCTAATGGGTTGCTATGCATGTTTGATTTAGAATTTCAAGTCATATACTTAACTAGATCCGGTTTAAGGTGTTTAATTATTGCAACAATTCATGCAAATACAATCTAAAGCAGCGAATCAGAATTATAGCATCATCTTAGAAATAAGCACATACGTACAACTACTATCTAACAAGCACAATTTCAAGCCTCTAAGTACTACAAATGAGTACTTCGAAATACAGTAACGTATTAATCCTAACTTACTTAGACTCCTCGCTTACTCATTCGAGGTATGACTCTTACAAGTTATCGCTAATAATTCATATAATACAAATGTTGGTTTAGTTTCCCATAACTACCATAGATGCGTTTAGTAACGTATTAATCTCAACTTACTTAGACTCCTCGCTTGCTCATTCGAGGTGTGACTTGCACAAGCCATCGCTAATAATTCTTATAATATAAATGTTGGTTTAGTTTCCCATAACTACCATTGATATGTTTTGTTATATAATTTAGATTATGAGTATCTTTTTATGATCTTCTTACATTAATGATTTAGGTCTAAGTCTTTTAGAATTACTTACTTTGTTTAGCTAGGTTTCGAATTCGTTTTTTGTTTCAATTACAGTTTCAACTTCTGAATTAGATTCTGATCTAAGAATAATCTTCATTTAACGTGATCGCTTATACATATGTATGTATACATATAAGTTTTAAATCATGGGTTTTAAGTTTAGGATTATAAATTTACGCATTTATCCAATCTCTATATCTCCTATAACCGAATTAGTTCAAAATTAATTTCCGATTCAATTTCTGAATTCAGTTTTGTTTTAGCTTCTAATTATTGTTTTTATTTATGAACTCTAGGATTTATTCCAAGACTAAAATTTGAAATTCATCCAACTATGCTTAGGTATCATAAATATAAATTTTAACTCTTATCAGTATTTTGATCAATACGGTGTACTATATTCCTAATTTAACTATCGAATCAACTCCCAATGTAAGAATAACCTATATTTTCACATAATTTCTCAAATTCACCTTTCAAAGCAGATTTATAATATTCTCCTATTATTATAGTATTATCAATTTAACTTAATATTCTTCAATTATTTAATTTTCATATTTCACGTATTACTTATTACTACTTAATCTATACATAAAGCATACATCTAACCTCTCCAATGCCATAATTTACATCCCTCATCATTAAATAACATTCTAAAACATCTAAATTCATCCTAAATCAGAATATAAACCAAACTAATAATAAATCATAAAATTAACCTAAAATATACCATTTACCTACATATTTAGTAGATATTATACATAATATATACAACTAATGCTTCAAACTCCACTAAAGCCATAGAAAATATATTATACTCAGTAAATTATGGTTGTTATATTATAATCATGAAAAGTACTAAGATAGTTTAATATATATTATTTTCTGGTATACTGATTTTAGGTCTGATTTTACTAAAAATTAGCTTAAATTAGGTAAATGACCAAATAAAATTATAAGATTCAAAATAAATATTCTCAAAATCAAAACTAAGCTTTAGAAGTCATTACAAATTTGATCCATTAAGGAATTTAATTAAAAAACCTATTATTTCTTTCATATGAAAAATATAGCAGATTCAACAAAATAATTTTAATAAATACTAAATGTGTAGTTTATCAAAAATTATTTTTAGTTAAATTAAATATATCATATAAGAAATATGTAAAAAAAAAATTAGCTCAAAATAATATTATTTATTATTTTTGAAAATCCATACAAATTCATTGTAATCAGACCTGTTCTTAAGAAACCTATATAAGTACTTCAAATTTTAAAAAATGGTTTGATATTCTAATTATACATGAAAAAATACCGATGAAAACGAAATTTCATAATTTTCCATACATATTTCATATTTTTACTCAATTAAACAAATTTAGAAGGAAAATCAGAACTCACCTATCAATAAGCTTCTAGCCACCAACGGTGGCTCCACCATTGTCTATAGCTCTAAACATGGGGTCCACTATCTTTTGATGGTGGTCGTTCCTCTCTAGGTGGTCATCGAGTTAGGGATCTTCTTATATGCCTTATTTGCACTATAATTTTTTTATTTTTTGTAAAATTGCTCTCTCTTCTTTTCTCTCCTCTCCCTAATTTTTTCTGGATTCTAAAATGTCCAAAATGAGTTTAGATTAAGGTCTTTTGTTTTTATAGTTGAGTTTAGGATTTTTTTCTCCATTTTTTCTTTGCCAAGTGTCCCTTATCTCTTATCTTTTTTACTTTTTTGTTGGTTAATTTTAATTGGTTGCTTTTCATTCTCCATTTCCAATTTGCTACACCCCACTTTTGGACTTTTCTTCATTTTTTCATATTTTTCTTTCATTATTTATGAATTTTTTAAAATTATTTAGTATTATTTTAGCATATTTTGGGTATTTTAAGTAATCTCGTATATTTCTACTTATATATAAATACATATGTAGTATAAATAAATACTTCTAAATATTATTTAAGTTATTTTATGATTTTTAGCGTGCATATAATTTATCTCTATCGATTCGTTAGTTATTAAAACTCGTTTTATGCGTTTCCGATAAATAATGGGAAATTTACGGATAATTCAATATTATAATAATTAATTATTTCGTTATTTATTTTCCTAAATTCAAATTCATTGATCACTTTTACTAATAATCCTAGCTTTATCATAAAATTTAGATTTGATCGGATAATTTACCCGATCGCCTTAAATTCTACGAATCGAATCTCAAATACTTAATTGTGGGTCTTATAGTTATGCTCTTCTCCAACAAGTACTTTATGAAAATTTTCCCATCCTTCACCTCCAGCTTCTATATCCCTGCAGAGGTGAGCTTACATACCCAATCCGCAGTTATGTTTTTTATTCAGAGGATCTTTATGATGATCCACAAAGGAAACTCAGCTAAAAGACTCCTTACTTTCTCTAAGTATCTTGCCATGGTGTCGTCTTTAGCCTCATATTGACCTCGAACTTGTTGGATGACAAGCATCGAGTCCGAGAAGACTTGTAGGTGCTCAGCATTGATCTCCTTAGCTAACTTGAGACCAATTATCAAGACCTTATATTTGGATTCATTTTTTTTTTTTTTGTGTTGAA
Source organism: Lumnitzera racemosa (assembly GCA_024138005.1). Taxonomy (NCBI): domain Eukaryota; kingdom Viridiplantae; phylum Streptophyta; class Magnoliopsida; order Myrtales; family Combretaceae; genus Lumnitzera; species Lumnitzera racemosa. The sequence continues at coordinate 93,985,614 of JAMXBC010000009.1, forward strand.
CCTAAACTTAAGGGCATAGCAAAATATGATATTGTGCGGTCTGGTCTGTATGAGACCCATAACTCCACCCCCTTAAGGTGGATGGTCTATCAACATGGAAAGTCTACACTGGTTTGTCATCCCCTAGTGATAGTTCCTCTTCTCCTGTATATTCAACCATGAAGTTAGCCGATGCTTGTACCTTGTAGGCCATCTGTGGTTTGATATTGGATTCCATACGCTCTTAGCTCCATCGTGTACTTCACCACTCGTCCAAGCATGTCCGACTTCTACAACATCATGTATAGTAGCTAGTCTCTAAGTATAATATAGAAGATAGTGCCCGATTGCTAACAATCGAATAGAAATATAAGTCTTCCCTTAGAATAGGCTTAGAAAGGACTGGAGGGTATGCAAAGAAGTCCTACAGCTGCTTGAAAGCTATCGTACATTGAAGAGTCTATTCAAACCCTTAGGATTTTTGAGGATTTTGAAGAACTCAACTGATGTGGACTATAGCCAAAAACAAACAAGGCTGATCATAGGGATGAGTTCGAGCTTACAGAAAGCTCGAAATGAGTAATGGAATATGAGCGAGAAAATGGAAAAGAAAGGAAAAAGTACGCAAACCCAGGAACAACTCTAAAGGTTATGATGCACTAGTGAAATGTCTAAGAACTCATAACACAGCTCGATATGACGCATGAGTTGGTCCGATAAGGTTACTTACCACCTAACCTTGCTTAAAGGTTAGGATAAGAGTGCAATGAGAGTAAACAAACTAATAAGAGCAGTGTTCACAAAAGGAAAATATTAAATATATTAATGATGATGATGATGTTTGCAGCTACATATGTAGTAGGTATTTATACCCGAGAAATTAAGACAACTTGCCTAAAATGGAAAAGACAAAAAGGGTATTGTCTTAAATAAGTAATGTTCAAGGAATACAAAAGAGTAAAAATGAATACTCACTGAAAAGGTAATGATTGAGTGTAATAGATTCTCCATGTAGGCTTGGACATGTGGCAATAATGTATTGGCGAAGCCCTTACAAAACAGGGACAAATCAGTACCATCAGGGTGGGTGATCGAATAGGGGTACCGAGCAGGGGTGAACACACTCGGGAATGGCTAAGATCTCTTAGCCTCTTGGCATCAATGTTGCTTAGTTATGGGTCAGCTCGATCATGTTGGGCAAAAGTGAGTGAAGGGATTGGTCTACTAGCCGAGCAATCATTCATTCGGCACAAAACTTCTGAGAAACAAGAAGTCGCTCGGCTTGGCATTAGGAAGTGGTCGGCAGCAATGATTAGTTCGGCCTCAGCAAGAGTTGGCTGAAGCAGGAGAACTCATAGCATCGGACCTTTGAGGCCTTAGGCTCGGTTGTGAGTTAGGGGTCCTATAGCTTGATTCTTATCATTCATTCCTGGTTAATTTGGATTTGGGATTAAATCTAACTAGTCTTTATTCAATATTCCTTTAAGGTGATAGGGATTGAGGTCAGTAATGTTGAAAGTTTCGAAAACCCCATAATCTTTTAGTTGGTTCTGCTTATAAGCATTGTCATTAACCTTCTGTAGGATTTTAAATTGGCATTTAGTTTGGGTAGATATCTTGTCCTTTCTCCTATTCGAGAATCTCTCCTTGCTTAAGTATAACCATACCAAGTCTTTAGGTTGAAACTATACTAACTTCCTTCCCTTGGCCTTTTCCCTCGTTTTTCTAGCAGTTTGTGTAAACCCTAAAGCTAAGCCAAGTAGCCGTAGGTTTGAACTTAAAACCTAAAGTTTAGGGTGATCGGTTAATGAATCTGATCAAACCCAAATTATAAACTAATGAGAGAAATATTAGTAAAACTGACCCTATAAACTTGAATTTAAGAAAATAAGTAATAAAATAGGAGATTATAAAATTTTCAAATTTTAAGCATAATAAGTACTAATTACAGAAAAATGCAAAAAGTGTAATCAAATAACTAATAAATTACTCAAGATAGATTATATGTATACTAAAAATTTTAGAATAACCGAAATAATAATTAGAAATGTTCACATGTACCCCACATGTATTTACGTGTGGATAAAAATACACGAAATTACCTAAATTGACAAAAAACGAAGTAAATAATTAAGGAAAATTATAAAAAAATCAGATGAGCCTAGAATAATCCAAATCAGGTCATGGAAAGTCAAACTCTGTAAAAGAAAAATCAACCAATTAAAATTAGACAACATAAAAGCCAAAAATAAAGGAAATTGGGCAAAGTCTTGTCTAATTAATGCATAATAATTACAAAAATCGTCTATAAACAGGGGAAAATTTTCCAAAAGTCATTTGGACAGTTTAGCATTTGGGAAAAATAGGAAAACTGAAAAATCGAGAGAAAATCCAGAAAAAAGAAAAGGAAACTGTGCAAATTCGTGTAGTGAGAGAAACCCATACCTCACCACCACTTGGGATCGAGCCGCCACCACCAGGGATCGAGCCGCCGCCACCACACCACTCTAGCCCTACTATTTAGGCCGGCCGATAGCCTTGGACCGAGTTTAGATGGTTAGAAAGTTTTGGACCGGTTAGTCTCTTAAATTTTCCGATTTTGAATAATTTTGTAAAATTTGTTATTTTGCTTAGAAAATTATGAAACTTGTTATTATGAGGTTTTATTATATGTAGATTTAGGGAAAAATATTGATTTAGTTTAATTACGTCTGCAATTATAGGGTTCTTAACAAATTGTTCAAAACCGAGTATGATTAGAACAGAAAATAAATAGGCTTAGGAGTGTAGTTAAGAGCTCAATTTTTTTTCTGTAGGATGCTCATATGATATAGAACAGTGCTATGAAGCCATTTTTTTAAAATTAATTTTCAAAATTTTTAAGTTAATTTTTAGCCCTAAAATGATGGAAAAATTGGGTGTTTAGGGTTAATTAGGTGATTAAGATGTTAATTACTGATTTAGATATTAATTAGATGTTCAGGGATGTTAATCTCTAATGTGGAACCCTAATCCTAGCCTTTGGAGTATTAAGTATGGTTAATTTAGGAAATTAGGTAATTAATATAAAAAATTAGTAATATATGAAATTGTAAATTAATAAATCTAAAAAAAATAGGGTTATTTAGATAATATTATAATAGAAATCAGAAAAATAATAAATCTAAAAATAACATTTAATTTTAAGTAAATGTCTCAAAATGTAAGATTTTCACACATCGGGAATAAATCCGATACCGCAATTAGGATTAGCGTGTACCGAATAGTGTAGAATACCGAATTATGATCCAATAGGATATTTGGACACTCAAGCTTAATGTGATTAATTTCACATTAGGATTTGAGCATATTTAAGGCTTAGGAATCAAAATTTAAAATCTCATTTAAGATTTGAACACCGAAATAGAGTATATCGAATCATTAGTAAATAATGGGTATACACGAAAAAAATGAGTTAAAATATAACTTAGAATATGAAACCATAAATTATAAGTACTAAAAAGACCTATTTGTATTATAGGACACCTAGAGACAAATCAGCTTGGGATTAAGGGATCGAGCGATCGAGCAATTCCAAGTAAGTTGGGTTATTGCTTATTGTAATAGAGTACCAGTTTTGTAGTACTCGGAGACTTAGGCTTGTACATGATTGTGATTGTAAGTAGTTTACGCATGTGTTTGATGTATTTGAATTCGTACTAAATTTGTATTATAAGTGATTTTGTGACTGATTGAATTGGTATGAAATTGTTTGAATACTCTAAACGGAATTTAATCTTAATCAACCCTAATAACCAAAAATGTCATGCATTGCAACCCGTTAGGGGATCATAGGATTTTCCAACCAAATACCGACCCCTTCGAAAGGGATAGCGTAGGATTGCAAAATGATCCCTTCTTCATCCTTAGTCGAACTAAGTGACAGGAGAGGAGGTCGCGGCGAGGGTGAAGTCAATGGTTCGAGGGTAGTCGTGGGAGGAGAGAGGTCTCCATTGCACAAGCCTGGGTTTGGTTGTGAGCTGCTGCATAACATGGAAACTCCTCAACCCGGATTGGAGCGGGTGAAATTTCTCTGATTTCACAACGGACCGGATTACGTTGTGCGATGACACTTGATTGTTGTATTGCATGAAAATAATTGTTTAATAACCCTATTTGTGCTTGTATGCATTCATGAGTCTCCGATTCAACTTACTGAGCTGTAGTTACTCATATCCTTATAAATCCTTTTGCAGGTTCTTATTTCTGAGCACTTCAAGTACTATGCCGCCCTACAATTACCCAGAGGTTAGTCTATTAGAAGCCAGGGATGTGAGGATCAAGTTACTTAGTATAACGTGTAACTAGAGTGACCATGTAATTGATGAAAGACTGATAGTTATTATATAATCTAGTGAACTGTTATGTTTATGTAAAACTTCCTGGGAAGCTCTGTGGATTTATATATATAATATTGTACATGTTATTAGAAATTTGCACTATTTATCATAATTGTAGTTTAATTGTTAATCGGACTGTTTACTTCAAAGCAAGGAGTCGTCGACGCCTTGTGTAGGTCATGTCTATGGTAGGCACTGTGGGGCCAGTTACTATCATAGAATAGTTTACACGGCAAGACTGTTGCGACTCTGCGACTTCGGGGCGTAACAATTTAGTCGATTTGCTAAGCAACCTTTTTGTAAATGTGTTGTAGGGATTGGGCTTGAGCTTTCGCATTAGGATCCTCTTGCTCAGATAGGGGTACAGGGGCATGGTCAAGAGGTAGTTCGAGTATAAAACCATAGACGAGCTCGAAAGGAGTCTGCTTGGTGGTGTCATGCTTCATTCGATTGTAAGTGAATTCTTTGTTTGGCCATCAGTTTGGGGATGACAGGAAGCGTTGAATAGTAGTTTAGTGCCCATTCGTCGCTATGGAGTCCTTCAGAATTGGCTTAAGAACTTTGAATCTCTGTTTGAAACTACACTTCTCGGTATGCTATGTAACCGAATAATTTCCTGTAAGAAAATAGAAGCAATAGTCGAAGCATCATTAGTCTTAGAGTAGGGCACAAAGTGTGCCATCTTACTGAATTTATCTATGATGACCATTTTGGAATCTTTATCTCGGGTTATTCTTGGTAATTCGAAGACAAAGTCCATACTTAACTCAATCTAGGGTCTAGTCAAGATAAGTAGAGGCATTATTTTTCCTTGCTTGACTCGGCATTTGGCCTTCTTGCATACAGTACAGCCCTCAATAAATATGATGTATGTCTTGCCTCATTCTTGGGCAAAAGAATTGTCCATTCAGTAGCTCATGTGTTCTCCTTTCCCTAAAATGTCCAAAGATTCCTCCACTGTGGGCTTTCCTAATAAGTAACTCTCTCAATGAACAAGTTGGCATGCATAGTTTCCGACTTTAGAATAAGTACCTATCTTTCGTATGATATCCGTCCATTGTTCTTCTAGCGTTACAACGCCCAAGTACGTATCCGAAGTGTGAGTCCTTAGAATACTACTCTTTGATACTTATAAACCCAAACAACCTGGTCTGCAATTCAATCAAGAGCGTATATCTTCTTGAAAGAGCATCTGTATCTACACTGTTCTTCCGTTGTTTGTATTTTGTCACAAAACTAAAACCCTCAAGGAATTTAATCCACCATACTTGTCTCTTCAACTACTTAGTCTGACTTTAGAGTACCTTAGAGACTCATGGTCGATATAGATGATAAATTCTCTTAGTAATAGATAATGCTACCATACTTAGAGCGTTCGAATGAGAGCAAAGAGTTCTTTGTCATATACGACATAGTTCAGTTGAGGTCCTCTAAGCTTTTCGCTGTGGTAAGCAATTGGTTGGCTTTCATACATTAAGATTATGCTTATACCAATGCCTGACGCATCATATTCCAACTCAAATATTTTTTTAAAGTTAGGTAAAGCTAGTGTAGAGCGTAAATTTTTCTGTTTCTTATTTAATTTCATTTTATGTCCCATTTTCTGACTAATATTAAAGCTTAACCCATTTAATATTAATCATCAACTAGAGAAAATGGGAAATTGGGAAATTCCGGCTCTTTAAAAAAACTTTTGGAGTTGCTACTCGACGAGAATCGGGAAAAAACGAAATCATAATCAATTAAATGGATTAACTATGATTTAGCTACCAGTCTTTAACTTCAATTTTATACAAAACCAGAATGTTCCGAACTCGGGAGTTAACTTATTAAATCCTAATGAGTACCACTATCATTTTTTCAAAATTAGGCTTATTCTTCAAAGTTATCCTTTTGAATATTTTTAAGAAAAATAAACATAAAAGAAAATAAAAGAAAAACCTTAGTTTTTACATTATTTCGAAGGCGTCTACGTACTCACTAGTTGGGATCAGACATTCATAGTTCTTTCTGAAAATTTTAGTGTGTTAGTTTATTTTTACATTATTTCAAAGGTGTCTACATAGCCATTAGTGGGATTAGACGTCTATAGTTCTTTCCAAAAATTTTAACATGTTAGTTTATTTTAATTTCTAAAAATTGATTGACTTTACGTATTTATCAATTTAGTTTATTTGAAAAAAAAAATCTAAAGAGTCCTTATTCTTGAGTGTTTAAAAAAAAACTCTCAAAAACATCTTTTTTTTTAGTTTTAATTAATTTTTATTTCTACAAAAATAATTTTCTATTATTACTATTAAAAAACTACTTACATAAATAAATAAAATATGATATATCTAATACATATATATATTAAAAAAAATAAAACCAAGCGAGCATTATACTTGATAGGAGTTGGACTTGTGCGTATCAATAGTGTTGGGGTTGTTCAAGACCTGTCAATGCAGCAGCTAGAGATTGTTGAGGCGTGCTTAGTGTTGTGAGATACACAGTGGCTGAGGATTATTGGAGATGGTCGAATGTTTTGGTGTATAGAGGGCGGTAAAGTGGCAGTAGTTGTATAGTGAAGTGGCATGCGGACTGTGTTGCGCAGTAAGGACAGTAGCTAAGCATGGGTAGTTGTTGGTGCTATGTTATGTGTGATTTAACGTGTTCTGTTGTTGTGCGGATAACCAAAGTTGGTGTGATTGAGTTGATTGTGTGTGTGTGATCAGTCTGCTATGTTTAGAGCTGTAAATGGAAGTGATCAGTGAACTATGCATGTACAACAGTGGTGTGATGTGGATGGTGTTGGGGACTGGTTGTCAGTACTGATCGTGAGTTGCTTTTTGGAGGCTGTTTGCTGTTTGTGAGATGGTGAAGTTGGACAGGGGGTTAGTTCAACATTGTTGATGATGGAGCAATAGGATGTTGGCTGTTTGTGTTGGTCACGTATACAAGAGGATTTTTGGACAGAGCGGTGACCGTGTGTCTCAGCTATTTGGCAACAAGGTTGAACAGTGATTAATGGGAATAGTTGTGTCGTTGTTGTGTTGATTACTGCCACTGCAGTTGCAGTGAGAGTCGTGGTAAGGGGGTTTGGTGCTTAATTGAAGATGATGGCGTAGGCTGTTGGCTGAAGTTAGGCGTATGTGGCTATCATGAGCAGTTTAGGTGGAAGGTGGCTTGCCTACTATTGGTGAATATAAGAGTAGTTTGTGGACTTGTGAAGTAAGGGTTGAAAGTGATTTGGCCAAAGATGTGAATAGGGGCTGATCGATAAAGGTCTTTGGCGAAGAGGAATATGAGTGCAAGGATAGGTGAGTTCATAATTGAATCCTATTTCATGCCGCGTGATCAATATTTATAAAAGTTCGGAAACAAATCTTTTAGATCATATCAATTCTAAATTAACAAAGATCTAAAATAGATTTGAATATTTTATATCAACTTAAATCCGATTTGATAAATATCCAAATTAAATTTGAATCACACAAATCTTTATCACATCGAATTTAAATATAATTATATTAAATTCAAAAAATTTGATAAGATTTAAATCTCGTATGCTCAACTGATTTTCATAAATGGAAGAAAAAAATAAAAGATGCACGTGTGCTTGGTGAGATTTGAACTCATAACCTTAAGCTAACCTAATGCCAATGGTCAAATGCTTATTTGTTAAGCCATTGACCTGTGCCTTGACATTTAATACTATTAAACTGTACTTAAATTATAAAACTCTATAAAATAAAGCTACTTGAAATGAGCTAAAACTGAATCCATTGACCTTAAAAAATCTATTTTCCTAAAAAATTTTATAATGTTTCTTTTTTTTTCAATTTTTTTGTATTTTTATTATTTTCTAATTTTAATTTAAATTAGGACCATTTAAAAAAATGAGGAGGCAAAAATTAAGCGTTTACAACTACCAAAGGTGTAGAAGTCAATTTTTGCTTCACCTCAGTAAAGCTTCTCTCCTCCTTTTCTCCCTATCTGAATTCAATGTTCTTCTTCGTCAGCTCAGTAAGGGGTACAGCTATGGTGTTGAAATTCCTGATAAACCTTCTATAAAAAGATGTTAGTCTATGGAAACTCTTCACCTCGGCACAAGTGGTCGAAGTTAGCTATTCGACAATTGCTCAGATCTTCTCATCATCCACTCGTAAGCCTCCTTCACCTACTACATAACCTAGGAATATCACTTCCTCTTGGTAGAAACAACACTCCTTTAAATTGTTGAATAACCTCGACAATTGCTCATATCTTCTCATTATCCACTCATAAGCCTCCTTTGCCTACTACATAACCTAGGAATATCACTTTCTCCTGATAAAAACAACACTTCTTTAAATTATTGAATAACCTCTCAGCTCAAAGTACATTTAATACGATATGGAGATGATCAAGGTGACTCGACATGTCGGTACTGTATACTAGTATGTCATCAAAGTATACCACAATATACTTCCCGATCAGATCTCTTAGCACATGGTTCATCAGTTGCAAGAAAGTGCTTGGGGCATTCAACAAGGCTAAAAGGCATTACCATATACTCGTATAGTCCATTCCAAGTTTTCAAAGCAGTTCTCCACTGATTTCCTATACTCATTCGAATCTAATGGTATCCGAATTTCAAGTTGATTTTGTTGAAAATCCTAGCTCCACTTAGTTCATTTAACATGTCATCCATCGTAAGGATAGGGTACTGGTACTTAATCGTGGTCTTGTTCATGACTTGACTATCGACACACATTCACTAAGTACCATCCTTTTTTGGTACTAGGAGCGCCGGAATAACACAGGGCTTGAGGCTTCCCCTCACATACCCTTTCTCCAGTAGTTCATTAACTTATCGATAAAGCTCTACAGCTTATTTAGGATTCATCCGATAAGCTGGTTTGTTCGATAAGGTAATGCTAAGGATTAAGTCAATGTAGTGCTCAATGTCTCTGAACGGTAGTAAGCTTATGGCAACTATTCTAGGAATAGGTTGGCATATTCGTCCAACAGCTCTCTCACGTCAACCGGTATATTTCGTCCTTTTAACTCTAGTAGCCTCTTAACCAACATAAAAGTTGTCACATTATCCTTTATAGCTTTTCGGAGCTCGGCTTTACTCAAGATTAAAGCCTTCTTGGATCCTCGAGCAAGTTTAGATTGTAAATTGCTAACTTCACTCGACATCACGGGGTTCAAAGCAATTTTCCTCTCATCCTTCTCAAAGACATGTGTGTTTATGTATCTATGATGGATAACTCTTTAATCATAAAGCTAAAGTCAGCCTAGCAATACATGTAATGCACACATGGGTAGCACATCACAAAGAATCTCATCAAAATAGTTTCTAATGGTGATTGGTAGTAGTACTTGTCAAGTGACATGTAGTGCTCCTTTCTCATTTGGCCAATACAACTTGTATGGCTTCAGAAGCGCGATAGTCGGTAACTTCAACTTTGTAATCAGATTAACTTATGCCACATTAGTAGAGCTACCACTATCGATAATAAGGGCACAGAGCTGATCGTTCACCTTACATGTGATATGGAACAAATTCTCTCTTTGCTCTTCTTTGTGTGAGGGTTCTAAACTCATTGTACATCGGATAACTAGGATCAATTGATCCAAGTCCTTGGCAAACACATTTTCCTCCACCAGTTCATTTTCTTAAGAAGTTTTTTTTGTTGGCAAGAGTCTCTTCCTTGGGTTCCTCGTTAATACTATCCACTTCAGGTTTTGTGGTATCTCCCTTGATAACCATAGTTCTTTGGTTCGGATACTAAGCAACTATATGTCCAAACCCTTAGCACTTGAAGCATTTGATTTAGCTCTTGAAGCACTTGATTTGGCTCATCTTCCTACTAGATCCCTATACTTTCTTGTATGTTTGGGTTGATACATCACTGTTAGGTCAGCCCTTCTGTTCGGCTCAATACTTAACTAAGCTCAGTAACTTCCCTGACCATGTCGGCTCGGATGACCAGTTCGGCTCACTAAAGGTCGAGTTGGCATTCTATTTCTTCTCCGCCTCTCTATTAATTAGGCTATTCATATAACCTCATCCATTGTATTGAATTGTTAAAGTTCCACAATGTCTCGGATATCACTTCTTAACCTAGTAAGGAACCTGGAAACTGTTCATGTTGATGCATCCCCCACTTCACAATAAATCATAAGCATTTGGAACTCTTGAACATACATGTCAATAGTTCGACTTTCTTATCTCTACTCTTGAAGCCGAGTAAAAGTGTCTTACATATAGATATGTAGCATAAATTTGTTTCGAGTATCTTCTTCATCTTAGACCAAGTATTAACCTCTCGGTATCTCTCTTATCGTCTCATGATCTAAAAGTCCTTCCACCACATAGTAGTGTATTCTAAGAACTCGACGATAGTAGCCCTTACTTTCTCATAGTCTTCATATTGATAATAATTGAAAACTCGCTCTACTTTCTCCTCTCAATCCAAATAGTCATCCGTTCTTTTAGACTCATTGAAGCTTAGGATTTGAAGCTTAGGATTTGAAGCTTCACATGATTGGTAGCTCGAAGTATTCAAGCTTGCTCTTCTTCTTTCTCATACTCTTCTTCCTCAATGTTGTTCATTTCGCCTAAGTTAATCCTTCTTCTCACTCCTCCACCTCGAACTTGCCGAGTGGGATTCTAACCTCTAACAAGTTGAGCAGTGAAAGGGGTCTTATGTGCGGCCTCAATGGGTCGATAGGCTAATGCATGAACAGCTTTAGTCAAATCCATAAGGAGGTTAGCTATCTCATTAAGTCTCTCATCCGTACTCTTGTGGTTGCCCTAGGATTGTCAGCCATGGTGGACAACACTACTATTATTGTCCATAATACTGACATTAACACTCGGGTCTGTCATTTTCTCCAATAGATTCAAATTTTAAACTCTTCGATTCAATGATACAGTTGACACTATTCTTCTAAATCACACAACACACATTCTCTTCAAATTAGAAGCTTAATAACCAGTAAACATAGCAGCTAAATTAACATAAACTACTACAACTTATCGCTTGCTCAAAATACTTCAAAAATCCTTTTCACAACTACTGCACACCAAGACAATAAGAACTACTTTCCAAATCCTCAAACACAACTGACCCAAACGAAACATCCACTCTGATACTAAGATGATACAAACTAGAGCCAATAACAGACAAGGTTTATTGCAAGGATGAGTCTGAGTTTACTGAAAGCTCGAAATGAGTAATGGAATATGCATTAGAGAATGGAAAAGAAAGGAAAAAGTAAGAAAATCTACAAACAGCTCCAAAGGATATGATGCACTAGCATGATTTCCGAGGACTTACAACACGATTTGATATGACACATGAGTTGGTTCAGTAAGGTTACTCGCTACTTAGCTTTGCTTAAGGATTAGGATAAGAGTGCAATAAGAGTAAACAAGCTAACGAGAGCAATGTTCATAAAAGGAAAATATTTAGTATATTAAAGATGATGATGATTGTGATTACATATACAATGGGTATTTATACTTGAGAAATTAAGGCAACTTGCCTAAAATGGAAAAGAAAAAAAAGGTATTATCTTAAAAAAGTAATGTACAAGGAATATGAAAGGGTAAAAAGGAATATTCATGGAAAAGGTAATAATCGAGTGTAACAAATTCTCCAAGTTTGCCTAGACATGTGGCAGCAGTGTATTGGTGAGGCCTTTGCAAAATGGGTGCAAATCAATAGCATTGGGGTAGGTGGCTGAACAGGGTAGCTGAGCAAGGGTGGACATACTCGAAGAATGACTAAGATTTCTTAGCCTCTTGGCATCAATGTTGCCGAACTAAAGGTCGACTCAGTCATGCTGGGTAAGAGTGAGTAAAGGGGTCAGTCTGCTAGCAGAGCAATCATTCATTTGGTATATAACTTCCGAAAGACAAGAAGTTACTCGACTTGGCATTAGGAAGTGGTCGGCAGCCACAATCAGTTCGACCTCGACACAAGTTGGCTAAAGTAGGAAAATTTACCACGTTAAGCCTTCGAGCTCAGTTGCAAGTTAAGGGTCTTGTGGCTTGATTCCTATCATCAGTGCATCTGTTTGTACTCTTAGAGACAAATCTGCTTAATGCAACCACCATACCGATGGGCTTCTATACTTCTTGAACCAAGGAAGGGGAAGGGGGCTTTGTGTCCCTAATGGCCTGTGTCTTTTCAGGGTTAGCCTCAATTCCTCTTTAGGTGACTAAGAAACTAAGAAATTTGCCAAAGCCGACCCTAAATATGCACTTCTAGAGGGTTAGCTTCATATCATAATTCCTCATTTGATCAAAGGCTTCCTATAAGTCCTTAATATGATGCCGGGCTGTTTGCTCTCAACAATTATGTTGTTGATGTACACCTCCATGTTCTGCCAAGCTAGGGCTTGAGCAACTTTGTCACCATGCATTGACATGTTGCCTTAGCATTTTTTAGGCCTAAAGGCATGACCATGTAGCAGTATGCGTTGAAGTTGGTGACAAAAAATGTATGGACTTCGTCCTTCGGGTCTATCTTTAACTGATTGTAACTTGAGAAGACATCTATGAAATTGAGTAGGGTGTGTCCTGATGTGGAGTTGACTAGTTAGTTGATCATAGGGAGAGGAAAGTAATCTTTTGGGAAGGCTTTGTTAAGGTCAGTATAATCAACACATATGTGCCACTTCCCAAATTTTTTCTTGACTAGCACTATGTTTAATAGTCAAATCGGGTGCTTCTCTTCTTTGACAAAGCCGGCCTTAAGCAACTTCTACACTTCTTCCTCTATTGTAACTTGTCTTTCGGATGCAAAATGTCTATTCTTTTGTTTAACAGGCCGTGTGTTAGAGTTGATGTTAAGGCCATGGGTTACCAGGTCGGGGGAGATCTTGGATAAGTCCGATGCCAATTAGGCAAACTTGTCTGAGTTAGCCTATAAGGGGGCAACTATCTCCTCCTTCAACTTAGAAGGGGTTTCGATTTTGACCTTAGTGGTTTGGTCAGGCGAGGCACTAATTTGTACCTCTTTTGTTTTTTCGCCCAACTTGCTTCTCTTGACTAGCTTCTCTTGCAAGTTGGTCTCCAAAGCAAAGACCCCATCTACTTTGGCGACCTTTACATAGAGCTTGAGAGAGAGTTTCTAGTCGCATCTACAAATTGCCACCCTAGCAAAGGTCAAGAATTTGGCCTTCAGGTAAAGAGATGGGGTGATGACCCTAAATGCGTTTAAGCTCAGTCATCCCAGGAAAGCATTGTAAGGGAATGGGTAATCAACTACTACAAACTCCATTGGTTGTCTAGCAACATTGTCGTCATCACCAAGCTCCATGTCGAGGGTGATGATTCCCTTAGCTCAAACAGTGCTTCCATTGAAGCTAATGAGGTTATGGTAGTAGGGCTTCATTTTCACGGGGAACTTGCTCGTCATCCTTTTTTAAGTATGTAAGAAGAAGATGCCAATAGAGCTACTAATGTCTACCATAATCTTAAGGACCTCGAAATTGGAGATCCTCGCCCCTATCACAAGGGGATCTTGATAAGAGGTGTCTACCCCTTCTAGGTCCTTATAAAAGAAATAGATCGAAGTGTCTACCTTCTGCCTTTTCTCTTTGATAGCTAACACCTTTGATAGGGTATTAGCTAAGTTGCTAGTGCTTAATCGGCTTCATGAGTGTCACCCCCCAATGATTATATTAATTACGCCGTTAGAGGCTCAATCATTGCGGTAATCTTCATTTTGCTCTGCTTAGGCACCTTCAATTTGCTACCTCTAAGGTGCCCTATCTTCATCATTATTAGAACGATCGTTGTTGCTTTGTTAGGCTCGTTACCTCTGAGGCGCCCTATGTGATGGGTCAACGGCTAAGGAAGTGGGTTTTACTTAGCTTGACGCTTCTTACTACTTGTGCCTCCCCCCTTAGCTCTATTTGGTGCCCTGCTACTGAAGCGGTCTTTTATGGATAATCTCTCCTCATCTTTCTTTTTGCTTGACCTCTCACGGTTAACGTTACACCTGGCGCGATTATTGTCCTCTTGGTTCGTGTATTTTTTAGCCTTATTCTAGAATTTGGCTAGGGTTTTTGGCTTCCTCTTTGCAAGTGATTGGAATAAGTCTCTCGAAGGTTGTATGCTAAGCTGTAAGACATGTACCGCTTTCTTTTAATTGAGGAATTTCAACCATCGCATTATTAGACTAGGCCACGTATTCTTATAAAGTCTCGCCCTTACTCTACCTTATTAGGTATAAGGATGATATGTCCTTGGACATGGGCTTGTTAGCCCTAGAGTAGAGGCTAAACCTCTATGCCAGCTTGTCAAAAGAGTTGATGGAGTTTTCAAATAGGTGGTTAAACCATGTTTAAGTTGCTTTCTTCAACGCTCTTAAGAAAGCCTTACACATGATGACATCCCCATGACCATGGAGATTCATGAGAGTGTGAAAGTGGAGGAGGTGATCATCAGGGTTATCAGTACCATTGTACTAGTTAAGGGTAGAAAACTTATTATTCGAAAGTAACGCTTTATCTTGGATGCCCCTAGTGAAGGGAGTTTCATTGTTGATGACTAGCTTTGGCGTTGTAAGCTGCCTTGCTCTCCCATTGTTCAGAGAGGCTTCTTACAATTGCTCAAAGCTTATTGAGGTCGGCAATGTCTATGGGATGAGTTTGACGAGCTACCAAGTGTGCCAATGATTTGTGGGAGTCAGTCACCTGCTCATTGCCAATAAGGGTGCGATTACAAGAGGTCACAAACCAAGCTAGTTGTTCCAGCACTGGAGGATTAGGTTGTTGATCCTTTCCATCCTCCTATTGCTGCCGTTGGTTGTTTTGCCTAGTACGGGCATTAGAAGTCTCAAGTGAATGAGTTTGAGTGCTACACCTCTTGAGGTCTTTAAGGTGAGCGTAAAGCAGCCTAATTTGGGCAACAAATTCCTTAAGTAAGCGCTTTGAGCACTCTAAATGCTATTCGAGCGTTTCCCTAAGTTATCAATGCGGGACGTTAAGTAATCAAAGGTAGTGCTTATGTGAGTATTTAGTGTGTATTTGGGTAGGAAATTGGATCAATTTCTCACAAACGGTGCCAAATATCATCTTTGGATATTGACCAGTAGAAAATTAGGAAGAATTGAGCTTTGCGTAGCTAAAAGAGCTTGTAAAACAAAAAATAATGAGTTGTACCAAGGTATTACCTAGTGTAACTATTCCGATGCTTAAATTAGATTTTATATATGTAGAGAGTAAGAGCATGCAAAGATAGCAAGTAGGTTCAAGTGTATAAAGTATCAAATAGTTTACTATTTGGTGATGGTCTTATATTTTTAAATGAGTAGAGCTGATAGTTGAAGAGGTATTAGTAGGCGGAAGTCTCATTTGTAAGTATTGGATAATAGAGCAATGATGGTCGATGTATTTCATAAATACAAGAGACAGTTATTAACTTAGTCGTTTGACTTTATCTGTATTCTTTTAGCTTTTGGTGACTATTGTGGTTAGATAGGTCATATGATAAGTATGTGTAGCCTATGTTTAAAAAGCTCAATTAATAAAATTTCTTACATTTTTACAAAGTTGATTATAATTTAACTTTAAAGTATAATCATGTTTAAATATGTAAAGTTTCTCCTTTTAGTAAATTATAGGTATTTCCAAAAATCAAATGTGAACATTTTTTTGGCAAAAAAAATATATATATATATTTATTCTCATAAGATCTATTTTGGCGGGAAAGCGATTGGCGTTTTCGAATTTAATTGATCATCTAAAGCGGGCTTCCACGTCAGCTATCCACAAAATTTTTCTAATTTCCTGTCCCGACTCGTCTGCAACTAGTCAAAGCCCAAACTTTCATCGAAACCGTCACCTCCAAAACTGAAAGACCCAATCCAACGCATTAAAACACGCCAAGTCATCAATCCGCATGCAAAACCTCTAACCAATCAGAACCCAACTCTCTCCCCTATATATACATACGACAACCATTCTTTCCTCACAGCAAATACAAACTCTCGGAAAATCTCAGACTCAAATATCCTGTTTATTTTCCGTTCGCTTCCAGAGAAATTTTCCAATGGCACCAAAGGCAGAGAAGAAGCCAGCTGAGAAGAAAGCAGCGGAGGAGAAGAAATCTACTGTGGCCGAGAAGGCTCCGGCAGAGAAGAAGCCAAAAGCTGGAAAGAAACTCCCCAAAGAAGGTGCTGCTGGCGACAAAAAGAAGAAGAGATCGAAGAAGAGCATCGAGACTTACAAAATCTATATATTCAAGGTCTTGAAGCAAGTTCATCCTGATATTGGGATCTCAAGCAAAGCCATGGGGATCATGAACAGTTTCATTAACGATATCTTTGAGAAGCTTGCTCAGGAGGCATCTAGACTTGCGAGGTACAACAAGAAACCAACTATTACTTCTCGGGAGGTTCAAACTGCTGTGAGATTGGTTCTTCCTGGGGAATTGGCTAAGCATGCTGTGTCTGAAGGAACTAAGGCGGTGACCAAGTTCACTAGCTCTTGAGCTCTAGGGTTAGGGTTTATGTTTGAATGAGTTGACGGTTCTTGTGTTTTGTTATGATGTACTTATGGAAAAGGTTTGAATTTGGATTAACTCAATCGGTTCTCTCTGATGATGTAGATCCTATTTAAAAAGTTAAACGATATGTGCCGTGTTGTTCTGTTATCAGTATATTTCTTCTCTTGTTCTTTTACGACAGACTTATGCTTGAAGCAAGTTATATGCTCAAAATAACTTCTTCTTCTTTCTTTCTTTTTTTTTTTTTTATTATCATCATCGTCATTATGAATCTGCTGTGAAAACTATCATTCTGCCGTAAAATTTACATTGTGTGTATTTTTCTTCCTCAATAAATGCAAGTGCAGTAAATATAAAAAAAATTATAATTTTTATTTTGTTAGGAAATATAGAAGGGATATAAGGTGTAGTTGTGGCTTTTTTTTTTTTTTTCCAATTTTTTTGTTAAAAGGAAATATAAAGAAATGAAGTTAATTTCATAAAAATCATTATTTAGATAGTTTAGTTTCTTTAGTAACTTCATTCGCTTTTCTTTTTCGTGTGGGCAGATTGTCGTATTTATTAAAGTCTCATTTTTCGGTGTAATATATGCCTTTTTTAATTTTGACAATTTTGCGGGATATATTCAAACATGAATACCAGTGTTATCCAGTGGACTGCTGTATTTTTGTTCTAAGCCTGTTATGCTTCCAGTTCAGCCTGCACATATTTGGTTTTAAAGCATGTGTTGGGCCGATCTATCTTGGTTTTGAGGGCCGCACTTACAAAATTGTTGCTGTTTTTGTTTCTTCTTGTTTAATGGTTGTACGAAATGCAGTTAAAACTCCACAAATTAATACTTAATAGATTAATAATCTTTCTAAAATAATATAATTTTGAAAAAAGTTTATAATATTTATTTGTTTTTTTTATTTTAATCCTTAACTTTTTATTTTTTCTAAAGTGATCCCTAAACTTTTTTATGCTATATCAAATTAGTTCTTCCATAAAAAAAAAGAAGTGATTTTTTTAAATTTAAATTCTTAGAGCCAAGTAAGCTGCCCCTTCATCACATAAGTTCTCATTTGACTCTATTACCTAACACAACCAAATAACTTAACATAATAAAACAAAGACCAAGAAACATATAAAATCCATATATAAGCCCAATCAGAGTAATATCGCGTGAGTGAAAAAAGATTAGGGTGGAGGAAAAGAGGGTATCTAGAGATAGATTTGTTGGGAAGCAGCCTTAAGGTCAGTTTTTGCCATTCCCTCCATTTTTTGGTTTCACCATCTTTACAAGATTGGGTATGGCAAGTCATTCCCTTCATTTTTTGGTTGTTTCACCATCTTTACAAGATTGGGTATGACAAGTCTTACCTGATGTTTTGAGAAAATCTTCTCAATAAACTCCTTTTGAGACTTATAAGTGGAATTGAATGCAATCTATTTTTGGTAGCTAAAAAAGAGGACTCTTTTAGAAACGAATTATTTAATAGTATGGGATCGAATAATTTTTGTTTTGTGATGACATGGATGTTAACTAAGCTCTATGTGTAACATAACTAATTTTAAAAAATTCCACGTCGAATTAGAATAATAAAAAAATGAATAAAATTGATGGAAGGAATAATTTGATATGATATAAAAAGGTATCGATTTAGAAAAAATAAAAGTTAAGGATTAGAATAGAAAAATAAGTAAAAGTTAAGGATATTTTCATACTTTTTTCTATATTTTATTATCTCAATTTGGGCCAATTTATAAAATTAGTAATTTTGATAAATCAATAAAACAATAATTTTTAAGAAGATTCTTATCTAAGTTTATAATCTCATCAATATCATAAATTAATACTTTTTTAAATTACAAACATAATTAGGGTAATTTACTAAAATATGAGTTTATTGTTGTTTATTATTTCTTTGAAATTTAAATTTAGATGGATTTTATTTCTAACTTTCCTTTGTTACATTCAAAAGTTGCGATGTCATGGTTAATTTTTGGACACATTTTAAATGAGAAGCCTTGGGTATGATTTTAAGAATTTCTTTTACACTATTTATATAGTATTTCCTTTCATCATCATATATTGATTGTATTTAGTTATACTATAATGAACTCATAGATACAAGTGATTTGTACTGAATTTTATTTAATTGTTAATATAATGAATATTATTTAAGTATTAAAACAATTAATATTGTTTATGTACTTATTTTCATAATATATATTTAAAATGCATTTTTTAAAAATTAATTCACAAAGTATGATACATATATTAATGATATATAATGATTTTTTATATAATTAAATTTATATTTATTGAATCCAAAAAGTACTTTTTAAATTAATAAAATTAATTTCATGTTCCAAAATTATTAATTTATAGGGTTTTGCTATGATTAATTCTTTTCATTCACTTATAGGCCAACCTTAAATATAAAACTCTTATTTCTTTTGATTATGGGTGTTAATTGTCAAGTATTGAGACCAAATATAAATATTATATATACAATTATAATATCAAGGGTACATGAGTGAGAAGTAAATGTTACACTTATAGCTTGATTGAAGGAAAAATATAAATGTGATAAATTTTTTTTGTAAATCCTCTATTTAAAACAGGGTAATTTTCATAAATGATTCCTCAATTGGAAACATGTAAAATCTCCTAAAAGAGTTCATAATTCTTTAATCTTAATTGAATTAAATAAATTGATACATTTGGCTTTTAACAAGTACTATTTATAATATTTTTTATAATTACTAATTTCCAAATCAATCCAAATAATTGTGACCATTGAATAATTTTTCCAACATATGACATAACATTTTCTTTCATCCGAGATACAAACCTTGACCTTAAGGTTCAACGAAAAGGAAAAGAAAAGCAAAAATAAGTTTTAGTAATTCTACTTAATAAAAGCAAAAACTTATCAACTAAATTATTCTATAAAACTTGTTGAGCAAACTCGAATTTTATGAATAATAACTTCAATTTATAGATAAACATATTTCATAATAAACATAACATTCAAGTGAAATTGAAAATACTTGTTACGTTTTTGTTTTTTGTTATAACAATTACTTGAGATGTTGATTCTTGATGATTGCCTTGGATACCTATCACAATATCCTTTTATCTTCTTTTTCCACCATTCCTTGATTCACCTATCATATTTGTAATGCTCTAAAACTCGAGCATAACAACTTCACCACATATCTTTATCTTATGACACGTTTAGGCTTAGAGTAATCTAAAAACCATAAAAAAGCCAATAATAAATGTCATCATAATAACTACACATCTCCAAGATTTTACAAATAAGGAACGGCTTTAAGAGTAGCTTACAACCCTAAGTACAATAAGTTGGTATAAATACATCACTGGCAGTCAACATGATTAATACATCTACCTAATACAGAATCAAACTACAATAATTCCAACAAATAAAACGAACTAAACCATAAATACAAGAGTTTGAAACTCTAAATGCACTAACTTCATATAAAACATTGGAATAATCTTATGAAACATCCAGTAACAATTGATCTTTAAAGCTTCGTCCACATCATATCCATAATCATTGTAAATGTCATGTTCTAAGTCATCATAATAGAGAACAACATTTGTAGTACCTACTCTTGAAAAAGAAATTCTTGTAAAGGTGAGTCACAACCCAACCTGTAACAATCCTAAGCACATGTAGTCGTCATACATTTAGTTTTGCATGCATAAATAATTATCTAATGCACAAATATTCTCTTTTATTTACATGTCACAAAACAACATAGCTTTCACATTCCAAAACTTGGATTAACTTATGATTACACACATACATATCTATAATTGTAACACCCAACACAAAAATAAAATACTAAAAAGTAAAATAAAGACATGGTATTAAAAAGGAATTATTATTATTGAAGGGTGATAAGGCAATAATGAAAGTGCTAGGGGTAAGCTTAGAATATTAAAAAAGGTCCTAACCTCTTCATTCAGAAGACTCATTCTTTGTGTTACAGAATTAGACTCCCTTATAGTGACCTTAGTGAATTCCAAAGGTAAGGAACGAAATACCTAAGACTTTATTGGTTTCGTTAAATCACAAACCTAATTGTGATTCTTTTAGTGGTGTAAGAGGAAGGTATTGATGGGGGGGGGGGGGGGGGGGGGGGGGGGGTGAACACAAAAGGCGTATAGTAAACCCTTAGAACAATTGTTGATAAGTGTTTTGATGTTTATGGTTAAGAGTCGGATTGAATCTAAAAACATGTTTCAATTTTCAAGGTATGAATAATTGATCAGATTGGAAGAATTCAGATGATCCTTCTCTAAAGTTTCTACAAACATAAGGTAATGTACTCTTTCCCTTATGATCTTATTTCTATTGTAGAAATTATGAAATTGTTGTATTGTGGAATTATTGAGGTAATAATTATTAAATAAGAAAAGGGGATCGTGTTGTTTTTGGGTTGAGGTGGAGAGCGGAGGTTGAATTTATGATGTAGAGTGGTGTTTTGGAGAAAAGAGAAAGGAATTGTAGAAGAGACAAGAACATGGTAAAAAACCACAAGTGTAGTCTAGATTGTAATCCTTTCGGAGGGTTGGAAGTAAAGAAATTTTGAGAGAAAATTTAAAGTGAGAGGATTATGGCTAAAGTTCATGGCTGTGATTTAGACCATAGTATTTTTATAATGAACCACGAACCATGGTTTAGGGATGTGGTCATGTGTTTTGGATTGGATAAAGGATTGTAGTTGTGATCCCTACCCGTGGTTCTCGTATTCGTTTCCTTCCTTCTTTTTAACTTAAGTTAAGTTCTATTCGGCTTAGGAATCCTATTTAAAACCTCTAAAAAGCCAATAAGAAGTTATAGAACGTTTCAAAAATGTTTTCATTTATTTTTTCTTTACAAATTTACCCTTCTAAGCTAGAATAAATCAAGTTCTTATAAGGACTCTAGGTACGTGACACTTGTGTGTTACTTGTAATTGCTAAGTTAAAATATATATATATATATATATATATATATACACACACACACTTACTTTGACTAATTAAATGTTCGACTTAATTATCTTTGCTTATTGCTTATATGTGGCTCGGTTTAAGACCTTAGAGTAGCAAATTCCTATAAGGCAGCCCTGATGATCCATGCAACGTATTGTCCCTAGTGGAGTCTCGTGCAGAAATAATATGAGGTAGAATTAAATTGTATAGATGGGGTCTAAAGTGGTACGCCCAATGTAAGATTGTAATGAGGCCCAAAGAGGTATGCCTAACCAATAGGATGATGAGTTGATCTGTGTTGTGATGGGGGTTATGAGGACCTCTATTATATGATGTGTGATTGATTAATTTAAAGATAATTAAATTATTATGTTTAATTTACTCACTTATATTTTAACATATGTGATTATGGTTATGTATGATTGCTCAAGCCTATATGGTTATGTATTACATACCAAGCTTCGACTTACTTTTCTTTTTCCCATAGTTGCAAGTTAGGATATTAGTTATGGAAATCGTACTAGTTATGGTTACCAAGTTGAATATGAGAGTTATCTTAGTTATGAGGACTTAGGAGATAATTACAATTAAGCAAAATCCCTGTCCTGATAGCTATTATTATTATGATGACTATTATCACTATCGGTATTAAGAGTTTAGAGATATGATTTCGATTCATTAACTATTTTTTGAGATACTATTTATTCTATTATCATACTATAATGAGGAGATTTTTAGAAGTTGTTTAGTTGACATTTACTTTTATGAGGAATAATTTTGGAGATACTATATACTTGGTTATGGAGTGAACATTTAACGAAGTTATTAGTTGTTATTTGGTTGTGAATTGGAGATTTTAGTTCCTAAATTATAGCTTAACGTGTCAATAAAAAGCTAGGGACACATGATGATATGTGGTGTCTTAAGTCAAGAGTATTATAACAATATACACATACATATACAATGAGTATTTTCCAACATCCATGAGTTTAAGAATAACATAATCTACCAAATTATATTTATATAAAACCCCACTCGAGACACTATCATATGATGATTGATGGGCACTACGTCGGAATGACTGGTACTCTTGATCCCTTGACAATATAAGGAATACATTATTCAGAGGTGGATTAGTTATCAAATTCATTAATTGTCTATCTTAAGCACAAGTTGGTTGCATGAACCTAAGGTGGGCTTGTCAACATAAAATTGAGTTTCCTTGACTCTGAATCCTGATATTAAAACACGAGCATCAATCAATTAGCGCTCGTCACAAGTTATTTCGAGACTCTGATATTTAATTCTAACCATTCATCATGCAATCTAGCTATGGCAGGTTGTCACTACTACAAGAGACTAGCCAACTCCTTTTGGAAAACAATATATTTAATTATCTATAAATTTTTCAAAGGACTCTAAAGCTTGAAGTCATTTCTTCGTAAATAATCTTCGAATAATCATTTTTTAAGCTTAAATGTACTTAAATTACAGGAATTAACAAAAATAATTAAGATACAATTATGATTGTATAAAGGTATTAAAAAATTTAGAAAAGGGAAGAGGAAATTAGTAAGGCCTACCAGCCGGACACCAATGGCGAAATACTACTTGGCAACCTTTGTAAATTGGCATCCGCATAATACAAGTCCTCACCGGCCAGACGACAACAAATAATAGTCTGAAACCATTTTGTAGCCCACTCTATATAAGAGGAAGGATGAAACCATCGCGTTAAAATAATGGATTTGAAGTATGGAAACAAAATTACAGAAGTACCCTTGATGTCAAAATTATACAATTAAAGATAGTAATAGAGAATAAATGAAATAAAATACAGGTTTTGGATATTCAAAAATATTTTCTTAAACATTTTTTTTCTCATCAACATCTTGCACAAACCCCTCGCTTCAATGGTATTATTCGCTGCAACAATTTCTCGAATCCTTTCTTGTACAATAATGTCATATCAACAATGTTAGATTAATTTCAAATAGCTTTTGTGGCTATCTATCTTTCTATCTTTTTTGTATTAGTAATATTATGTTGCTTCAATTGAAATGCTATCTTTCTATCTCAAGATAAAGCATCTAAATTCACTCTTGTGATTAAACATTCTTTAGTATGCTCTTACTAATTTAAGTATTCACTCTTGTGATTAGGCATTCTTCAGTATGCTCCTACTAATTTAATTATCTGAATGACCATATTGAACAAAACCCCCCAATACCGTAGTTTTGTTTTATTTTACAGATCACAGTTCCTTAAATTAATTTCCAAAGCCTAAATCTCTACTGGGGAATTTTTGGAGTGTACCATACCCGATTCGATGGCTAATCCCTCCCCAAGTAGCACCTGTCGTTAAAACAAAATACGAGAAGAGCTAACTGTAAACAACTAATTTTTGTCCCTCTGTAGTCCTAATTTTTATTTTTACAAAAAAAGGTCTTGATTCAAAAATAAAAATAACAAAAAAAATTAATAAAAGATAAAAAATAATAAAAATTAACAAATGATGAAAATACAAAAAAGAAATATAAATATAAGAAATAAAAAATAATAATAAAAGAAAATTTAAAAAGATTTTTTAAGATTTTTAGGAATTAACTTATATTAGAAACAAATAGTTTTAGTTTTAGTTGTAGATTAGTACAAATAATTATTTTGAGGAATCGGGTAATTTAAGTATAATTTAATTGTACTGAATGTTAAGGCATAGGCCAACAGCTTAACGGATAAGTATCGGAGTATTTGGGTGGGATTTAATTTAAGGTCTTGGATTTGAGTCTCAGCAGGCATTAAATCATATGAATTTAATTAAATCGGATTTAAATTCATTTGAATCTAGTTTAATTATCGAATCAGATATGATATGGTTTAGATTTTATAAACACATACAGGTGCGGAAAAAGAACACCTTCACATAGCAGTAATTCAATACGACTTACGGCTGAAAATTGGCCGTCTCTTGTTCTTATGTAACCCAAAACACGAGATACCAATCTTTGACACCCCATCCTTGCACGACCCTATTGTAAGAATTCCACGATCTTCGCAGATACACAACTACATCCTCAT
This sequence comes from Lumnitzera racemosa, assembly GCA_024138005.1. NCBI lineage: Eukaryota > Viridiplantae > Streptophyta > Magnoliopsida > Myrtales > Combretaceae > Lumnitzera > Lumnitzera racemosa. Next base: position 94,010,545 of record JAMXBC010000009.1, read on the forward strand.
CCTTTTCCATACACAGCAACATATACAACTGCTGTTGTGATGACCAGAAAATCAATACCAGCTGAACAGTAACTGGACAGCACCCATATGAGTCCATTATGACACTGCAACAGCTTGAACCCAAATCCTCATCCACTGTCGACAATCCTCAACGTAACAGCGTCCAAGATCTCTCTCCTAAAGCCCCAACACGAACTGAACCTGATGCTAGTAACACACCAAACTTCACTCGCATTGGGCACCTAACTGAAAAACAAGTCTCGACTTCTCCCTCGACAATCCCTTGTCAACTGTAGCACCTCATGCACAATCCTCACGGGGCTGCACATAATCCAACCATACACTTACACTGAACTGCTTAAGTCCAACACCTACCGTCACTCAATCTTCATTCACGCACAGCTCACTCATAATCGTCAACTCACCGACGTCGACTACACGCCAAAACAGTGACCCAACTACGTGATACCACAGTCCATTGATCACTGTACTGCCGGCAATGTAGCAGACGACGCAACTCTGGCAACAAATTCCGCTCAACCGAATCCATAATAGCAAGCCAAATCAGGTTTAGAATGTTGTTTGATTCTTTTATTTTCTTGTTTGTTATATTATATCATGTTGTTAATTTATTAAGATTTTAATTAATTTGATATAATTTATATATATAATAAGAATACCTCTGTTAGTATTAGTTTTAATATAGATTAGGTTGATTTAAATTAATAGGTAACAATATAAATACAGGGATATATAGATATTAAACAAGGGAAGGTTAAGATTTTTTTTTATTTTATTTTACTATAAATATGTATATGCCTTATATTAGTGATATAATATATGAATATATTAGTTTAGGAAATTTATTACTATTGATTTTTATATATTAGAGTAGGTTACATGATATCACTAATTTATTTAGGTGGATACTTATTTAGTAGTAATGATGTGTATATATATATGTATGTCTATTAGTCTAGAAATTTTTTTTAGGATTAGGTTTTTTAAGAATTCTCATGTAGAAAAATTATTTTTTTTTTAAAAAAGGAATTTTTACAAAAGGTTATGGTATCTTAAAGAGTTTTTCTAATCACTTATCAGTTAGGGCCCTTTAGATTTTTTTTTTTATAATAAATCGAATAAATTAAAATGTAAACTTGATCGTTTTTTTTTTAAATTAAAATAAATCAACACACTAAAATTTTTTGAAAGAACTACGATCATCTGATCCCGACTAGCGGATACGTAAGCACATTCAGAGCGATGATAAAATATATAGAAACTTAGGTTCTTTTTTCTTTTAATTTTATTTATTTTAAAATATTATAATTAGAAGAATAATCTTAATTTTAGTAAATAAATAGTGGTACTTGTTAAAGGTTTAATAGGTTAGCACAAGAATTTAGAACCCTCTAATTCTTCATTTAAAATTGAAATAAAAAACCGATAGTCAAATTGTAATCAATCAACTTAATTAGTTACGTTTTCTTTTTTTTTTTCTGATTTCAGTCGGGTGATGACTCTAAAAATTATTTTCAATAAAAAACCGGAATTTCTAAATTTTTTTAATTAAGGATTAATATTAAATAGGTTAGAGTTTAGTATTAATCAGAAAATGAGAAATCAATTTTTAAATAAGAAACCATAAAAATCAAATTCGACACTAACCTTTCTCTAGTAAAAGATTATCTTAAAGCCGAATATGTACATTGTTGAGCTCTCTATTCTCTATCTTTTTATTATTTTCCCCGTTTGCCACTTTTCAATTTTATTTTCTATTATACACAAGGAAATAATCGAAAAGCTTATGATTAATTAGTTGAATGTTACTCTATTGTTTCTCCAATGGAATGAAAAGTATTTATATGGACTTGGTCCATATAGATTCAATTATAAATTATACAACACATGATAAAAAAACTGAATATAAGATGTGAGAGCACTTTTCATACATCACACTTTATGAAACAACTTTCGGTCCTTTTATAAGGTGGTGCTCAATTTTTTTTTTCTAACTTATTTTGCAAAATTGCTAAATCATTTTTGTTTCCCAAAATAGTTTTAGTAGAATTGTGTAACAATGACACGGAATTTAATCGCCTAGCAAAATATAAACAACAAAATCTACAAATTCTAGGTCTTCAACTAGTAAAATATTGGACGCCTTAATGTCTAGCAAAAAGAAGAGATAAAAAGGGTGACCTCGTTGTACAACGAGAACAAGGTGTGAAAAACATTACTCGACGAGGAGAGGGTTTTTCGATGATAATTGTCATTTGACTTTTAGACGCAAAGACGAACCACCTAAACTTTTGGAAGTACTTGCTCATTTAGATCAATTGACATGTTTAATTAAGTGTTTAGAAGTCATTCCGACAGTGAAGACAATGTCTTGGTCTATTGATGGATAAAATTATCTTCAAGCTACTCTCTTTGAGCTACACTCAGAACGTTCGATCGTGGTGGAATGGAACATCTTGCAAGCTGGAAAGACGCTCTCTGCCCAATTGCAATGGGTACACAAAATCCCATGATTCATAGCCAATCCACCTCACTGCAGTAACAATTTTATTGTTTATTCTTTTACTTCTTATGGAAGAGTTATTACAATATTAATTACATTTTACAGGCATTACTAAAATTCCACAAGGAATTCTTTACAAAACAATTTTAAATAGTCATCTATTTCTTAACACTAAATTTGACTTTTTGTCCTCACAATGCTCTAAAATCAATAACGTCATATTCATTTATTGCTTATCGCGACCAGCTATCATATTACATCTTTATTCTATTGATTGATACTCATCGAAGTGAACGATTAGTAAAATTTAAAGGTGATAAGAACTTAAATATAAATTAGAGTTTTGAAAGGGCAGAATGAAAAAGTATACTCTCTTACCGAAAAATATAAAAATAATTTTTTTTAAAAAAAAAGGGAACAAAAAAGAAAAAAGGAAAACAAGGGCACTGTTAACATGGAAAATGTTACATGGCGTTATAGACATGATCTTATGCATTACAATTTCACAGCTAATTCTTAGTTACATATGTTAGATGTTTCATATTATATGCAGGGGCTAGATCTTCCCTATTTGCAGGCACTACATTAACACATCCTTTCCTTCGAACTAAACTTATATGCCAAGCCATCAACTCAAGTTTAAATCTTAGATTCCAAGATTGACGTCATTGATGATGTACATAAGCCAAAAAAAGTCATGCCAGTAATTTGGAATGCCTCACAAACGAATCATGATAACACACAGCCTCAGAGTGATTGAAGCTGAAACATAAGCAATTGTTGTGCACCATCTCAAGCATTTAACCATACATGCCCAAGGTTCCAAACTTCCAGTCACACGGGCTAAATGACACAGGAACAAACGATTAGCACCTTGAGGATCCTTCAATCAATGAAATGAAGTTAGGCCTTATCAACATTATGAGATCAGTAGCACAGACAGCAATGCAGCAGTTAGCGACCATGCACACAGCAATATCAGATTAAGTAGACAGAACTCAGCCAGTTGAAATTTTTTGTGGAGCCTGACAATAAAGTTACTTGAAGAGATACGAACAGAATCAGGCATTGCTCCCTCAACACTATCCACAGATTGAGACCGTGAGCCAAGAAGTTTTCCTTCCTAGTTACGTGGAAATATTAAGCCACCGAAAGCATCTCAGAAATGCAATATCAAGACATTCTCCATGATCCACGAGTTTCTACTCATCCGTTCCAGATTTCCAACCACACAAGAGTCAAACTGACTCTGAGAGCTTTCACAGTACCGATAAGGTGAAACAAGGCAGAACATGAGATAAACCATCTTTTCAACATGCAGAAATACATCAAGTGAACTAGAAAAACCAAAATTGCAAATTAAGAGAACATTCAGAACAGAGGAGATGGAGACCCTACCTCACATTACGGTCACCCCTGCAGAAACTAAAGTAATACAGCTGCAGGTTGTCCGCATTGATGCTCAATAGGTCCACATCTTGCCTTCACAGCAGCCCTCTTTTTCATATGGAGAAGAGATGCAATAGCTTGTACATACCAGATTGGCTAAATTCGAAGCAAAATAAAGACAGAACCAAATGAATCAAGTTCATGTTACATACTAAAATGCACCTGTAAACCCCATAACTTACAAGAAGGAACACCCGCTATAGATGCCCAATCTCCACAGATTAAAGGTTTAACAATCCCTCAAGTATTTCCTTTTCATGGAATAAGCAGGTGGTTCCATCAAAACAAGCCATGACCACTAAAGATGTAAAAGATTCTCCAAACAAAAAAGAAGCCTATCAATTTGTCTCCATTGCTGCAGAATGATACTTCTCCAAGTCAGCATCAAGATCATCTGCAGATAACTTTTCCCCACGTCCTCTACCTCTTCCTCCTCCACGACCCCGCCCAAATCGACGACCACCCACACCAGCACCACGTGAAAGTCCAAAGGCACCACCCCTACCTTGTCCTCTGACAATTACATAATGGACATCATTTCAGGATACTGATAGTATAAAATTATAATATTATGCTAATCTCTACATGTGCATCTTTGGGTCCACTAACGGAAATCATGCTCACAGCACCACCTCTCTCAGCTATTGGTGCAATAAAATCATTATCCAAGATTGACAAGAAGCAACAACACCCGCAAAAAAAATAAAATAAAATAAAACAAAACAAGAAGAAAAATAAAAATAGGTTTAAGTATATTTTTCAGATAAGACAAAATATGCATATCAAATTGCACATGAATACTAAATTAAAATGCAATAACCCCCAAAACATCTAAGATTTATGTAAACATGGTCTATACTTTACAAAAGGAGATAATGATGAAAAGAGTGCAAAGGCCATGGAAAGCCATTAAAGAGCCACAACTCTTTTCATTGAGAAAACTCAGTTGTTTATAATACTATAAGAGTATAACACCTATTAAAAATACCATGCCAAGTTACAAAAATATCATGGAGAAAGACTCTTTTTTCTACTGTAGTAATTAAAGTTTGACCAAAGTTGAGCTAGACAGGAAGATCAATAATCTATAGTTGATACTTGCCAAAAAAGTTACAAATTACATCCTTTTATCTTCCTTCCATATTTTCATAAAAATCAGAAGAAAAATTAAAGATAGAAAGATAGCCCTGTCAAGAGAGTCAATTTTTTGGTAAGTTCAGAATTTTCCCTGATGAGAAAGTAAATACCAGACATCAAGAACGAAATTTCATACCTCAATCAGAACTAAAACCAAAAATGTTATAACTCAATCAGAACTAAAACCAAAAAAGAAATATCTCAATCAGAACAAAAACCAAAAAAGAAATGCCTCAATCAGAACAAAAACCAAAAAAGAAATGCCTCGATCAGAATTAAAACCAAAAAAGAAAATGACAACATGAAACATGATTATCTCTCATTAGAAAAAAGATAAACAAGAAATGTTAAGCAGTATGCCTCAGAATTCATAGGTGCTGCACATACCCTCTTGGAACTCCATTAGCATCTCCAAAAGAACCATTTGCTGCAGAAGGTGCAGCAGGAGTCACTAGGTTTGTTCCCACAATCTCTATTTTCATAGGCTTTCCATCAAGCTGCACATTATTGTATCTCTTGACAGCTGCCAAAGCATCCGTTCGCCGCGAGAATACCACCTCTGCCGTTCCCTGAGAAAAACAGTAGTCTTTTTGTAAATACAGCATGAAAAGAAATTCAGTGCAAGTAACAGTTTAGGCCAAACTTGACTTCACATACCTTTGATCTCCCACTCCTATCATAATGTATCCCATATCGTTTCAAGTCACCCACTTCAGAAAACAATTCCTGATCATAATATTACAAGAAACAAATAGTTGAATAAGTAATTCTCAAGACTTACAAGATCATAGACAATAGTGAGTTCACCAATTTACAAATAATCTTGCACGATATGGAAATTTTCTCACCAAAATAATTGGAAAAATAACCGCTCAAAACCAGAAATTTCATATAGTACATAATCAGATGTGCAATTGCAAAAATAGAACTGTGTTGATCATATTCACTACCTGGAATTTATGATTAGCTGTGATCAAAATTTTACAATATCAGCCATCTCTCTTTACCAAAGGAACACTTAAAAACATGAAGTTTCAAATTAAAAAGCAGGTTCCAGGCAACAAATCAGAGAAGGTAAATGCATGAGAAACAGGTAATTCCAATCACATAAAAAACAATCTAGCAAAGCCATATAAAGACAAGCAAGAAATTGGGAAATATAGCACAAGAAAATAATACATTCATAAGCTAACATCATTACAATCCCAAAATATCCAAGGTTCAATAACAGATCCTGCACTGTGCTGGGAATTATAGAGCATGCTATCAGTGGGGTCAATTTCACCCATCAGCCTTCCCTTAGCCATGCTGTCAATTAGAGCCCACTACATGCCATTTGACTAAGATGAGCAACACAGTTTCCTAATACTTCTCCATTATACATCTACAAACTAGAGCTAATTCCTGGGTCAAGTTAAATTTTCTTTCCATGCCCTTATCCAATGTAATATATTTTCTATTGGAGATCAGATCTTTGAAAAAACATCTGATCTATATCTGAATTGTTTTGATTTCAACCCCAATGTTTGAATAAACTGTCTTATCCATATCTTATATTGGCAAATTAAATATGACAAGACATTAAGGAAGACAGTAGAATAAAAAGTAACAAGGTAAACCGGGGTTGGACTAGTGTCAAGGGCCCAGAAGCTCTTATAACAACTTGTAAAAGGTTTTGGGTTAAAATCCCACTAAGGTGACTTCTTGGAGCTACCTACGTAATGAAATTATATTAAACAGGTACACAGGTCTTATAGGGTAGTTCATCGGTCCAGAGGTTACAAAGGCTGTGCTGCCCCCTTTAAGATAGAGAATGCAGAAAGGAAAATTTTTCATTGGGAAGACAAAACTTTGTCATGGTCCTTCAAAGAAGAAAGAGAAAGTAAAAAGTTCCTACTTGTATAGGTCATCTTACATAGTTTACTTTATGATATGGGTTGCTGAAAACTCATACTTTTGGGTTTCTGTATCTTACTTTTCAGCTTTAAAACCAGAGCCAAGAAGAGTGGTAGAATGTGAACAAGCAGACCCTTAGATTATTCTCCACCTGAGGCATCTAGTATATGTGGATAATGCAAAATTTACACACTATAGTTCATTCATTAGGTCAGAGTTGCACAGGTAAAGATGGTCATACAGCCATGCTTTGTGGCATTAGTAGCCTCTATGAAAAGGATATAATTGCAAAGGTATGCCAAATTGCAAACTGATCTTCAATAAAACAGAAGGAAAGATGACTATAGGCAAAAAAGATAGAATTGAAAGTGGGAAGATTTGAGTTGCACAACAGTTTCATGGTTATATGCCTTTATTTGTGCGTTCATTCTAATAATCTTTTCTCCGCTCTTTTGGGTAATTGTTTCTACTGTTTTCCATTCTGGAAAAAAAAAAATTATAATCCCTAATCAAGTTTCTCCTGACAAAGATGGAGTTCACTTACTCATTTGCAATATTCATTAAGATACATGGCCCATCTTATGGTTATTAATCAAAACACACCAAGAATCTTAACCAGCACTCATCACTCACTATGAGTAAACAAGCCACTTGACAAGGTTAAAGAGAAAATAACTAAAAAGGATAATGAAAATAATCCAGGTTAACCAGGAAAAACAGTTGGCTATAGAAGACATCCATTAAGCATATTCACTGAAGGATTACATGCAGCAAATCGGTCTCAAACGAACAAAAACCACATAACAAATCAACATTTATAGCAAAAGAAAGATGAACATGGCAACCACAAATATCGATAGTTACATACCGAAACAACAAAAATGAAAAAAGTTCCATTTTTTAAAGTATAAAGTTCAATAAACCAATACCTTAATGTCCTCGTTTGAGACTCCATAGTCCAGATTTGATATGTACAACTTCGTTCCTGTCTCTATAGCTGAAGCACGACCAGCTTGCGCCTGAAAACCCATGCCTTGATCCCTAAACATATCATGTTGCCATGTTGTCTCTGGTGCCTAAACCCATAAGCTGATGCTTAGTCTCATACCAAACCAAAATACTCTAATTTACCAATTAACACCACCACTCACTATTCCAGAATCAACTCAAAACCCCCTTTTTTTACTATAATCTGATGATACTTGTTCTTAACTCAAGCTGCCAAAACAGTCTATTTAACAATAACATTCACTCAATGTTCAAAATCAGCTAAAAATCCCGTCTTTGTACTATTATTAAATCGTGCTCAATCTCAAATCGTACTGAAACATACTATTCAACCACACAGGCTTCTTCTGTGTTGAAATCACTGATCATTCGGCATGTTTACACTATTGGAATATGAAGACACTAACCGAATCGAAAAAACCACGAAACTTCCTCGATTTTACAATTAATCGATCCTAAACCCTAATTTGGACACATAATCCTTCCAAAATTCTATCTCTCCCCCTTGAGCTTAGGAACAAATCGAAGTTTAATAGAGGAAAATCACCCGATCTGGATTGAAACGTATAGAATCAAGGAGATTTTAAAGCAAAATTAGGGATTAGGGTTAGATCGAAGCTGATAGCTGACCTTCGCGGTGGTGTAAGGAGCAGTCCGGTTCGCTCCACGGTTGATTCCGGTTCGACGAGCAGGACCCGGGACGGAGCCGCCGCCACGGCCACGACCGCCTCTTGAGGCGGCGGAGTTGCCGGATCTGGAGGTTTTGTTGTTCTTGATGATATCATCAAGAGACATATCCAATGAACTACTCATGTTGTATGGATATTTAGAAAGACGGGGGAGAAAATATCAGAGAGAGAGAGAGAGAGAGGAGGAGGGAGTGGACGATTAGGGTTTCTCTGAGAGAGAGAAGGGAAATATTGACAGAGGAGAGACTAAGGGCTTAATATGAGAGCATATGTGACAACGAAAAGAAAAAAACACTAGTAAATATAAACTACTGAGAAATTAAGATATTAACAGGTGTCGTGGTGTAGTTGGTTATCACGTCAGTTTAACACATTGAAGATCTCCGGTTCGAGTTCGGGTGACGCCATTAAAAGATTGTTTTAATTTTATTAAAAAGAAAGGCCCTTCGATTTCTGTTTAGGTTTTTCATACGAGGAGACTTCACTGATTAAAAGAGACAGGTTAAGGTAAGATGAAGATGAAAAATATGCAACCGAGGCTATCTCTTCGACTACTCAAGAGAAAAAATTCTCTCGATTGGAAAGGTTTGCACCATCACGGGTTTCGGCTAGGGAAGTGAAAGATACTTTTCCTATGCTTTTTTTTTTTTTTTCATCATCAGAGTTTGCATTTTTTGGAGAAGATTTGCATTGAGTTTTAAATAACAAACTCATTTCCTTGTTTTTTTTTTTAAATGCCAAGGACCTAATGAAATGCTATCAAGGAGTTAGTATTGGACACAAGTATTGATAATGAGATTCAAAGAGAATCTTCTTGGTGGATAAGATAATACTAGATGAAATTATAAATAAAATTGTTATGATAGACACTTTGAGAAAATCTTGAAAAGCTTATGGTGATCTTATGAGTTCTTCAATTGAACCAAATTTGTTATCCATGAGGTTGAAAAAACACCAATAAAGTTTTCGATTTACAAAATGATAGTCTATAAATGATTAGGGTCATCATTCAATATAAAGAATAAAAGCCCATTAGAATCTAGAGGATATCCCACTCTATACAATTTATTTTTACTTTTTAGGTCAAAATACATGAGAGGAAGTAAATCAAATGTTTTCTAAAAATGCTAACAGTTTTTTACGCAAAATTTGGAAAAGTAAATGTGGTCAAACCAATTGTGTTTGTTACCAGTTTAACAAGGAGCTCCCTTTAAGTTAGAGTGAGAGTGGATTACAATGTGCCTTTGAAGTGTAATTGTAGGTAGCTAAAGGGAATACATATCGGTAGTTGGTGTACTTTAAATGTATAACTCGAACAATTAGTATTTTAGGTGTAGGAGATTTAGGCATTTTAATAAGATGTGTGGTTTTGAAGCAAATGAGAGTAGAGGTTTTGGGTATGAGATGTAGTATGATGCTATTAAGGAGTAGATAATGCATGGTGGTAATTTACAAGGAGATTAGAATCACAATAAAAAAGCAAACAAAAACCATAACACTAATTCTACCCATCCAAACACTTATAACCATTAGACTAGGTCTTGTGCTACTCTACTCATTCTTAAAGATATAAACCTAAATCTCGACTACAATACCCACATACTATCACATTACAAGATTCCATACCGCAACATTCTCACTTATCCCTCAATCTTGCAAATCAACTTGCCATATCAAGCACAAACCATATAAAATCTAAACTAAAAAATAACAAAAACTATTCTTGAGCTAAACTTACTCTTTCATCTTAATAATCAAACCAATTCTAATCTATTGAATGCTAGAAAAGAGGTGGTTAAGAATGGTTCTCACTATCTAAAATATAATATCTCCACTTGAGCTTACATCTTCTTTTAAAAGGCTAAACCTTATTTAAAAAAAAAAAAAAAGGGAAACAAAGTAATGAAAGATAATGAGGAATGGAATAGCCACCAATGCTTACTAATAGATTCACCGCCTTTAAGGGACTTACTATGGGGAATACGCTATTTGAGTTGACCGACACTAGGTGTTCTACTCACACACCTTTGTTTATAATAGATCTCCTAAGGATCGAGGTCAATAGTATTGAGCCCTATTTCAATTTTTTTTAATTTAACTTATATTAAACTCAGCCTACTTAATATAAATTACTCAATATTAAATTAAAGAAAAATATTTTTCTTTAAAAAAATATTTAAAAAATTAGAAAAATATGAGTCGCCAACCAATTACACTAATAACAAAATGAAATTATGATTTTCGGGTAGAAAAATTCTAATTTAGCTACTAGTCTGTAAATATCCTAAAAAATGAATTTTTAGAAAATTAAACCAAAAAATCTAAGTTTGAGGGTTAACCTATTAAAATTAAGTCACCATATAAAGATAAAAAAAAATTAATAGGCTTTTATTTTTATAATTTTTCTAAAAAGGCCAAAATATGTATAAATATGCAAAAAAGTGACTAAAATGAATTTTTTATTAAGAATTTTCAAGAAAAAAAAATTACTTTTTATATGGTTACCCGGGAGATGTCTATATATTCATTAGTAGAGATCAAACCAACGTAATTCTATTTGTTAGAAAATATTTGGTGAGTGGATTTTTTTTTAAAAAATCGAGTCAGATTTATGTTAGTTATCAAATTATTATTTAAAAAAAAAACTTAAAAAGATTTATTTTCGCAAATCTATTTAAAAAATTAACTTACTAAATCGTTTTTAAAAAACTTCAATTAAGATTTTTTATTTTTTTCTAAAAAATCTACATATCAAAAATTGATTTTTTTTTTTAAATCTTACATACAAAAATATACTAAGATACATATATTCTCTGAAGATATGAATCTTAGAGAAAATATATGTAACTTTTCAAAAAAATGCAATTTAACAAAAAATTACAAATTATCTAAAAATTTCAAAACTGCGTAATAATTATTAAAATTATATTAAAAAACTATACTAAGAAAAAAAAGTTGGTAAAATAAATTAATTTAACTAAAAGAGAAAAATAAATAAAATATTTTTTTTATTACTTAAACGGGTCAAATTATGCGTGATTGGACGTGTATGTCGTGATCATGTGTGCTCAAACTATTATGATCGTGTAGTGTAAGAATTGTAGAGTAGAGTGGTAGCGGTGAATGGGCTGTGTCAGTGTGGCATGGAGTGCTGATTTGGTGTGAGAGAAATTATGAGGATGTGAAAAATTGTATGTGACTTTAGGATTTTTGTGTAAATTTGAAAACATATTTTTTTACAGCCTACTATCCACTATTTATAAGTCATTAATTTGGATCTTTTAGATATTTTTTTATCATAGATTTAATCTTAACAAATCTAAGATACGATGATACGATAATACCCAATTTAGATTCATTAAATATTCAATTTAATTTCTAAAAACCTTACATTGATTTGGGCTTTCTATTTTTAGGCTCGACTTAGCGCAACTTGACTTAATCTAAAATACATGCTAGCCCATTTAATAATTCCTAAATCTATTTAGCCCAAAATAAATTAGATAAAAATATTTTAATAAAATCTGACTATTTAAGACTTAAAATTTATTAAATTGAATGTTTATTTTTAACCATTGTCCGATCCAACCCTCAACTACTTAATATTTTTCTTTCAATTTTCTTTTTTAATTAATTTATTTTTTAATCTGGTTTAATAAAAGGAATTCCAATGGTGGCAAAAATGAAGTATTTATAATAGCCCTTCTTTATAGTGAAGTTTGTAAAAATTTTACTACAAAGATAAAAAGACATACTCATTTTTGTTTGGTCCTTGCTTGAATTGGCAGGGTAAGGACTTTGAATGTCAAACAAATAAAATCTCGACTTGAACGGTTTAGTATCCTTAAGAGGATAGATCTCTTTTAAGGATTTGTTGCTTGAAAGGATAGACCTTTCAAAGACAGTATAAGGTGACGCTTTATTAAAAACAAAATAGGACAACACTCTTATGAGTACGTGATCCGATAACTTATAGGATGGCGCTCCATTGAGCAAGCAATCTTGGGAAATGACTGGATGGTGCTCCAATGAGCAAGCAATCCGATAAGGAATAGGATAGCGCTTCTTTGAGTAAGCAATCTTAGAAAGGATTGGATGGTACTCTACTGGACAAGTGATCCAACTAAAGATAGGATAGTCATTTGAGTAAGAGATCTAACTAATGATAAGATAGCACTCATTTGAGCAAGTAATCCTAGAAAGGATTGGATGGCGCTCTATTGAGTGAGCGACCTAACTAAGGATAAGGCAGCTTTTGAGCAAACAATCTTAACAAAGGACTAAATAGGATAGCGCTTGGATAGTATTCCACTAAGTAAGCGATCCAACAAGGAGGAAGATAGTGTTCTACTGAGCAGACGATCTTAGAAAGGATTAGACGACGCTCTACTGAACAAGTGATTCAACAAAAAATAGGATACACTCCATTGTGCGGTGGATCCTAGAAAGGATTGGATAGCGCTCCATTGAGTAAGCGATCTAACAATGAATATGATGGCGTTCTTTTGAGTAAGCGATCATAAAAAAGATTGGATAACGTTTCGATGAGCAAGTGATCCAAAAAATGATTAGACTAAATAAGACAACGCTTATTTGAGTAAGTAATCCTAGAATTTTAAGAACTTTGATGAGTTTTGACAAATTGATCTAAAACTTGAGTTTAAGGATTTTGATGATTCTTTGAAAATTTTAACTTTTTTTTTTTAAGAAATCTCTCTTAGCAATTTTTGAAAAATGTTTAATTTCTCTTCTGAAAGGTTTTTTTTTTTTACAAAAAATTCAAAACAAAAACACTCTTTGATGGAAAATTGTATTACTAGCAAGTAAGAAAGCCTCAAAGATTCTAAAGATCACAAGTAAGAGGTTAGCTTGCCCCTTACTCATTGATCACTCATTCTTTCAGCTTTGTTTCTTGGAGCATAATTTATGATTTCTAAACTTTTTAGAAGCACCGATTTCAAGCTTAAGGTTAAGGTCATTCATGTTCTCGAGAAAGTACTCAACTATTTTTCAATTTTCTACCGAGGGAGTAAGTATCATTACTTGAAATGTTACGTCTAAGAGGACTTCCTTGCATTCTTACAAGTCTATTTTCACTCTCAGCATCAATTCTAAAAATTATAATTCATTTTGTAAATGGTAAACTAGTCAATTAATTAGGTCTTTTCTGGGTTTATAATACAAGGCTTTTGGTCAATGGTTTGAGCAAATAAATATCAATGTATTTTAGCTAATTTTGAAGAAATTATATATAATTTGTCACAGGTTTAGAAGCTAATAACCTAAGAGAAACTAAACATGGGCTTGTCCCAGTTTGATGACCAAATATTACTGAAAGTAAGTCAATTTCTTTAGTCAAAAGAGTTTCATCAATGGTACTATGGTGGGTAGGATCATAAAATGAGGGCTTTACTTTTAGGCTTAAGAACTTAAAATATTTAACCTTTATATATCCTTTACAAGTTTTGATTGTAGGCTTATTAGCAATTTGGCTCAGCTTTTAAGGTGATCACCTTGTTAATATTTTCTTCTTTTTTTTCACTTTTTTTTTATTCTTCTTTTTTTCTTCTTTTCTTTTCTTTTTCTCTTCTCCTTTTTTTTTTTTTTTTGTTTGTCAAGATGGTCGGTTTCCATTATTGAGTTTTCACTTGATGGGATTAGAAGCCTAAAATCATGGGTTCAAAGAGTAAAAGCTTAGGAGAAGTGTACATGGCTTTAGAGTGTTTAGGAAAAATCCATAGGCTTGATGAATTTGAATAAGTATATGGGCTTGAGTGAGGTGTATATGGTTTGAAACTCTTCTTCATCCTAAAGAAATTGAATTACCTATGACAATATTTGCTCATGAATTAGCATAACAGAGGTAAGCACAAGTTATTCTACTCTTTTCTCCAAATTAATGACCCTAACTTCCTAATTGCCTTATTGTGGGGTGGTTCTTGATAAGGTTAATTTTAAGAAAAATCCCTTAAAGGTTCAAATGGGTTTGCAAGGGATAATTAATTTTAGGGTATGAAATAAATGCCTAATATCATTTTAACACGTATACCGAGTTTAACACAAGCCTCATTTAAGAAATGAGCTCAAGTACTCATACTGTATCTCTTAACTCTTATGTGTTTAAGGTTAGTGTTTAGGACATGTGTTGCCTCTTTTCATCTTAAACTTTTCAAGTAATGTATTACATCTCCTTAAATAGAAAATTTTAAGTTCTAAGTTCACATTTTATCCATTTTTACTTTTTCTAAATCTTGCGTAAAGCGTTTCATTTAATGAAGGGTCCATGACATGCCCTTGTTGAACTAGCTTCGTAATATACAAAGACAAGAATTCATGTGAAAATCACTTTATTCAAATAACTCATATCAATTACAAGCTCCAAAATGAAAGATTATTCTTATAAAAATAAATGTAGGAACTAAAATTCTTTTCTACTTCTTGCCCCCATTTCTGTCACTACTTGGAACTTACCTCATTCAATTGAATTGATATTTTGGAGATATACCCAACTGCTTCAAATGGTGAGCCACGTTGTCATATGATAGTAGTAGGTTTTCAATATCTGTCTATTTGATGCTTCTTCAAAACTCGGGGAAATAATACCACTGCCAATTGACCCATTAGCATTTAAAAAGCCTGGCTGGATAATTTTTGCCTTAATCAAATCTTGCACCTTATGCTTTAGTTTTTAGCAGTTTTCTATGGTATGCCTAACTTAGCCCATGTAATATTCACACCATTTACTAGAGTCCTAATCCTTCACCTATACTTCTTTGCTATGATTTCACATGCTAACAACCTTGCCTCTCTCAAATGCTTGAACACTTAGGCCATTGGAATCTTAAACTATGTAAGTCGCTTCTTTTTGTTGTGGATAAGCTTCTCCTGATTATGAGCTTTCCCAATTGGTGCACCTATTCCTAACTTCTCTTTCTTTGTATCATCTTCGTGCTTGGGCTGTAATGTCTTATCCGTATTGGAATTTAAGTTTTCAAGTTGCTTGAGCACATAACTCATTGCCATTTCGATGCGAGTGAGTCTTTCTTTTAACATCACCAACTTTTTTTTAGGGCTGCAATCCTGTTTTTTAGATCCTGGTAGTAGCATGCCCCTTGGGCTTAACTATTAAAATTTGTCTTTAGCAACTTTTCTAAACTTTGCATCATATTGATAGTGGGCTCATGAACCTGTAACTTTTTAGACTTATATGCTTGAGATGGTGTATCAATAGTCACTTGCAAGAGCTTTAGACATCTTTAGGGTTGTAGTCCTAGAAGAAAAGTTATTGATATTAGAAGAGAAGCTCACGGATATAGAAATGGAAATAGGTTATGTGCTCAAGTAGCTTGAAAACCTACATTATAATACGGATAGGATGTCATAGCCAAAGCATGAGGATGATTCAGGGAAAGAGAAGTCAGAAGCAAATGTGCCAATTGAAAAGCCTAGAATCAAGACAAGCCATAAGAGGAGGCGACTTATACAGTTCAAGATTCCAATGGCCCATGTGTTCAAGCAATTGAGGGAAGCAGGGTTATTAGCATGTGAAAACCTAACAAAGAAGTATAGGTCAAAGGAACATAACCCTAACAAATGGTGTGAATATCATATGGGTTAAGTAGGGCATACCATAAAGAGCTACTAGAAACTGAAGCATAAGGTGCAAAATTTGATTGAGGTAACTGGGTCAATTGGCAGTGGTATTCCTTCCTTAGGTTTTGAAGAAGCACCAAACAAACATCCTCCAACACTAAATATTGAAGGCTTATTACTATCATCTGACAACATGGCTCACCATTTAAAGTAGTTGGGTATATCTCCAAGAGATCAATTCTATTGAATGGGCCAAGTTCAAAGGAGCGACAAAAATAACGGTAAGAAGTGGAAAAGAATTTTAGTTCCTGCATTTATTTATTTATTTCTTTAACTTTGGAGTTTGTAATGGATACGGGTTATTTGAATAAAGTGTTTTCACGTGCATATTTGTCTTTGAAGCTAGCTTAGCTCAATAAGAGCATGTCATTAACCCTTCATTAATGAAATACTTTATGCAAGATTTAAGGTGAGTGAAAATGGATAAAACGTGAACTCAAAACTTAAAATTTTCTACTTAAGGGGATATAACACATTACTTGAAAGGTTTAGGATGAAAAGAGGCAACCAATGTCCTAAATACTAACCTTAAACACATGAGAGTTAAGCGTTATAATGTGAGTACTTGAGCTCATTTTTTAAAGGAGGCTTGTCTTGAACTTAGTACATGTGTCAAAATGGAATTAGGCATTCATTTCATTATCCTTAAACACGATTTTCCCTTACAAATCCATTTGAGCTTTTTTTGGGGATTTTTCTTAAAATTAACCCTGCAAGATCCACCCCACATTGGGGCAATCAGGAGGTTAAGGTCATCAATTTAGAGAAAATGAGTAGACTAACTTATGCTTACCTTAGTTGTACCAATTCATGAGCAAATATTGTCATAGATAATTCAATTGCTTTAGAATGAAGAAGAGTTTCAAATCATATACACTTCACTTAGGCCTATACACTCATTCAAACACTTTAGGCCTATGGATTTTTCCTAAACACTCTAAAACTATATACACTTCTCTTTACCCTATAATCTTTGAACCATGGCTTCAAGGCTTCGAATCCCATTTAACAAAAACTTAACAAGAGAAGGTGACCGCCTTTACAAAAAAAAAAAAGAAAGAAAGAAAGAAAGAAAAAGAGAGAGAGGAAAAAGAAAGCAAAGAAAAAGAAAAAAAGAAGAAGAAAAAGTGAAAAAATAAAAAGAAAATGTTAATAAGGTGATCATCTTCAAAGCTAAGCCAAATTGCCAATAAGCTTGAAGTCTAAACTTGTGATGGTATCCAAAAGCTAAACATTTTCAATTTCTAAACTCAAAAGCAAAGCCCTTGTTTTATGGTCCAACCCAATTTACTACCTTTGATAAAACTCTTTTAACTAAAGAAATGGACTTATCTTAAGCGAAATTTTCTTATGAAACTAGGGCAAGCCCATGTCTAGTCTCTCTTAAGTTCTTGGTTTGTAAACCCGGGACGAATTATATATGATTTCCTCAAAATCGGCCAAGTACAATGATATCCATTTGCTTAAACTATTAACCAAAAGCCTTACATTACAAACTTAAAAAAGACCTTATTGATTGACCAAAGTGTACTACTTATGAGATAGGCTACAATTTTTAAAATTGATGCTGAGAGTAAAAACAAACTTATGGAGTGCAAGAAAGTCCAGTTTGACTAAACATTTCAAGTAATAATATTTATCCCCTCAATGGAAAATTGAAGAGTTAAGTGTTTTCTTAAAAACATGAATGGTCATTTATCCCAAGTTTGAAATCAGTACTTTTAAAAGTTTAGGAATTATGAATTATGCTCCAAGAAAGAAGATTGAAAGAATAAGTGATCAACGGGTAAGGGGCAAGCCAATCCTTTATTTGTGATCTTTAGGGTCTTCGAGACTTTCTTACTTATTAACAACACAAATTTCTATCAAAGAGTATTTTTTTTAATTTCTTGAAAAAAGAAGAAAAGGAGAAAAAAGAAAAAAAAAAACCTTTTCAAATGAGAAACGAAACCTTTTTCAAAAATTATCAAGAGAGATTTCTTAAAAAGTAAAAGTCAAAATTTTTAAAGAATCATCAAAATCTTTCAAACTCAAGTCTCAGATCATTTTTTCAAAAGTCATTAAAGTCCTTGAAATTCATGGATCACTTACCCTTTAGTGCGCTGTCTATTTCATATAGTAATCTTGGATCACCTGCTCATAGAAGCACTATCCACTCCTTTTTAGGATTTCTTACTTAAAGGAACGCTCTCTTATCTTTAGAAGGGTTGCTTGCTTAGTGGAGTGCCATCCAATCCTTTCTAGGATCATTTGCTCAAAGGAGCATTGTCCTATCTTTTATTGGATCGTTTGCTCAGTGGAGCGCCATCCAATCCATTTTAGGATTGCTTGCTTAAAGGAGCATTGTTCTATCCTTAGTTGAGTCGCTTTCTCAGTAGAGCACTATCCAATCCTTTCTAGGTTTGCTTGTTCAAAGGGATGCTGTCTCATTCCTTAATTAGATTGCCTGCTTATAAGAGCACTATCTGATCCTTTTTAAGATCGCTTACTCAAAGAAGCGCTCTCTTATTTAGTCCTTTGCTAGGATCACTTGCTCATAAGAGTGTTGTTGTATCTATTCGTTTTTGGATCGCTTGCTTAAAAGGAGCATTGCCTTTTTCTTCCTTTTTGGATCACTTGCTCAAGGGAGCGTCGTCCAGTCATTTAAAATCACCTACTCATGAAAGCGCTGTTTCATTTTTTTCATCTTATCTTTGAAATATCTATCTTTTTTAGCAACTCATCCTAAAAGAGATCTATTCTCTTCGGATCATCTATCAAACCAGAATAAGTTTTTTGAAATCTTGAAAAGATCTATTCTCTTCGGATTATCCACTAAACTAAAACAAGTTTTTTTGAAATCTCGAAAAGATCTATACTCTTTAGATCATTCATCAAACTAAAATAAGTTTTTTATAAATCTCGAAGAAGTCTATCTTCTTCGGATTATCTACTAAACTAAAACAAGTTAATTTGACCCCCAATGGTTTTTCCCTTATCTTCCAAGATGAGTACCCTAAACTTTTGCCCTATCCTTTTAAGATAGGCTCCCTTTAAAACTTTTGCCTTATCCATCTGAGATAGGTACCTCAAATCTTTAGCCTTATCCTTTTAAAATAATCCCTCTAACCTTTGCCCTATCCTTTTAAGATAGGTCCCTTAACTTTTACCTTGTTCTTTTGAGACAAGTATTCGTTTTCTTCGTCCTTTTAAGACGGGCTATTATCTTTTACATTGACCTCTCAAGATAATATCCTTTATCAAGATAAAACACAGCTTAGTTGATCAATTCAAAGTAGGGTTTAACAAAAATGAGTATCTCTTTTGTCTTTATAGGGATGTTTTAATTGAACTTCACTACAAAGAGGGATAATTGTAAATACTTCATTTTTGCCGTTTTATTTTAGTATTTTTATTAGGCCATGAAAAAGAAAAAGAAAAAGAAAAAGAAAAAGAAAAAAAATAAAAAATAAAATAAGAAAAAAAAACGAAAATTGAAAAAAAAAAAGTGTCAAGTCGTATCGAGTTAAGTCAAGTTGAGTCGAATTGTTTGGGATTGAATCGGATAATGGTAAGTGATCAATTTAATAAATTTTAAGTTATTAAAAGATCAGGCTTTATTGAAATATTTTTAGTTTAGTTAGATATAAAGTGGATTTTTTTTTATTTAACTTATATTGGACTAAATAGACTTAGGATTTATTAAATGGTTTATTGGGCTAAATTAAGTTGGACTGAGCAAGGCTCAGAAAAATAGAAAGCCCGAATTAAAATAAGGTTTGTAGAAACTAAATTAAATCTTCAATGAATCTAATTTAGGGATTATCATGTCTTTGGTATTTAGGATTTATTATCGTATCTAGGGTTTGTTGAGATATAATCTATATCTAGGAGATATGAAAGATTTAATTATGAGTATTATAAATAGGAATCTGACAGTGGACTTAAAGATGTTTTCACAATCCCCAATACACAACACAATCTCATTACACTTACTCTCTCCTATACTCCAACGACTACCCCCATACGTACCATCGCCTACACACACTTACTACTTACATTCACTTATGTCAGTACTCCTCCATCTACTATCTAACAGCTCTCGCACACTCCACTCACCACACAAGCAGACCGTAACAACTAGCATATATGCGTACAGTATAAATAGCAAACTCAATTTTACTTTACTGTATTCTAACATCAAATCGCATACCATGCACAAGCCAATATGACCCATGTCCCTTAGTCCAATAGATGAGTTTTGTCCTTTTTGTTTATTTTATTTTCATTTAGTTTAGTTTTTTTTTAGTTCTTTTATTAAACTATTAATGGTCTATACTATTTTTTTTCTTTTTCTTACAGGTCCTTATATTAATTTTTATAGAATAATATT
The DNA here is from genome assembly GCA_024138005.1 of Lumnitzera racemosa. NCBI lineage: Eukaryota > Viridiplantae > Streptophyta > Magnoliopsida > Myrtales > Combretaceae > Lumnitzera > Lumnitzera racemosa. The sequence goes on from JAMXBC010000009.1 coordinate 94,031,273, forward strand.
TTATACATGGTTTGTATATTAATCAAGAATCACTTTTTTAACATATTGTATTTTTTTACAAAATTTTCATTTTTAGAAAATTGCATCATTAGAGTTATCGTATTTATAAAACAATTACATATTTTAGATAAATTGCATTTTTTAGAATGTTTATATCTTTTTAGAAAAATTGCATTTTTTAGAATGTTTATATCTTTTTAGAAAAATTGCATCTTTAAGGTACAATGGCATTTTTTTTCCTCAAGATTCATATCTACATTGCATGTTTTAGAATAACTGGATAAGACTGCATATTTTAGTTAGATTTGCAATTTTTTTTTTTACAAATTAGCCATTTAGGGATTTTTCTAGAAAAAAAGAATAATTTTTTTCACTTACTTAGTTTTTCATAAAAAAAAAAAATTCATAGGCTTCTTTTCCATAGTTTAGGCATCCTTTCTATAGTTTAGCCGTCTTTTTCATAATTTAGGCATCTTTTCTATAATTAAACATATTTTCTATGATTCAAACATCTTTTCCATGATTAAGCATATTGTCAATGGTAATTGTATTTTTTTTCATAAAACGGTATGTTTTCCATAATAATTGCATATTAGCATATTTTCATAAAACTTGCATCTTTTACTTATTTTCCTCATTTAGGTGTTTTAGGATTTTTTTTTTAAGTTTTGTCATGTAATCAGTTTTTCCAAAAATAAAAAATACCAACTTGAAGTCTTCTTAAAAATAAGTCTTTAGATTTTTTTTTTTAATTGGGAATAAAAATTAAGTTTTTTTTTAGGATTTTTCTTAATAAAAATAAATTGGATAAAAAATGTAAACCTGACTTAATATTCAAATTAAAAAAAAATCAATCTACTAAATCTTTTCGAAAAAAAAAAATACATTGATTTGATCCCGACTAATAAATATGTAGGCACCTCCGAAGTAACCATATAAAAAAAAAAAAACTTTTTTTCCTTTTTCTTGAAAAATTCGTAATAAAAAATAATAAAAATTCATTTTAGTTATATTTTGCATATTTGTACATATTTTAGTATTTTTAGAAAAAAAATAAAAATAAAGCCTACTAATTTTTTTTTTCATTTTTATATGGTAATTTAGTTTTAATAGATTAGCCCACGAATTCGGATTTTTTAGTTTAATTTTCTAAAAAAATAATTTTTTAGAAAATCTGCAAATTAGTAGCCAAATTAAGATCTTTTCACTCAAAAACCTTAATTTTATTTTTTGCCAGTTTAACTAGTTGGCGACTTCAATTTTTTAAAATATTTCTTAAAACATTTTTTCAAAGAAAAATCTTTCCTTAATTTAATATTGAGTAATTTATATTAAGCAGATTAAGCTTAATATAAATTAAATTAAAGAAAACTGAAATATGGCTTGACAGATGTAAATGTGTAGTGCAGGAATTGTGTATGGAGACGTGAATGTATAGTGTAGGAATTGTGGAGTGGAGTGGTGGCGATGAATGGGTTGTGTTAGTGTGACGTGGAGTGCTGATTTGGTGATAAAAATTGTGAAGATGTGAAAACTATAGGTGACTTTGCAATTTTTGTGTAAATTTGAAAACGTATCTTTATAAAGCTTACTATCTACTATTTATAAGTCAGTAATTTGGATCTTTTGGATCTTTTTTTATCATATATTTAATCTTAACAAATCCAAGATAAGATGATACGATAATACCTAATTTGATTTCATTGAAGATTCAGTCTACTTTGTAGAAACCCTACATTGATTTGGGTTTTCTATTTTTAGGCCTGACTCAATCCAACTTAATTTAGCCTAAAATATACACTAACTCATTTAATAATTCCTAAGTCTATTTAGCCCAAAATAAATTAGATAAAGACTCACTTTATATTGAATTGGGTCGAAAAATATTTTAATGAAGCCTAACTATTTAAGACTTAGAATTTATTAAATCGAATGTTCATTTTTAACCACTATTCGATTCGACCATAAATGACTTGACACTTTTTTAAATTTTTTTCAATTTTCTTTTTTAATTTTTTAAAATTTAAATTTATTTTTTTTAATTTGGCTCGATAAAAAGAATTTTAATTGTGGCAAAAATGAAGTGTCTACAAATAGTTATATACACGATTTTATAAAATTGAAAATTGCTTATAGTCTCTTTACTACCCCTAAAATTTATATGACTAGCTTTGATACCATTCCTAAGCCTCTCTACATAATTCCTAAACCTCTACAAATTTATCTCCTCAAATATCAAGATTGTGGTACAATGCATAAATGGCTAGTTAATCTTTTTGAAAAAGGTATCGTATAAATAAAAACTTTCTCCTAATATATGGTATGGCCATTTGATATATTCTAAGAATCAATAGCATTTTCTAAATAATACAAAAATTCTGTAAGATCATTTCTATCATTATCTTTTGTTTATTGAGACATGATTACTTAACAACAGACCTTACTAATATCTTGTCGGCATCTTAATTTTCTTAAGAGTAAATATTCTAATAAGCCTCTTAATTATTTTATGACCTCATTTATCTGCTAAGAGTTGTTTTTGAAAGTCAATATATAATTTCAATTTAAACATACTAATAACATATTTTAACTCTTTATTTTAACAAATACATTCTTCCTCTTTTTCTAAAGATTATACAATATGCATTTAAGATGAAGTGCTGTGGCAAGTCCCTTTGGTGTAAGGATATAAATTCTTCTAAAGTTCTAATTTCAAATTGTAAAGAAAAAAAATTCCTTTTTATAATTCTTTCAAGATATCTTTTTTGTTATTTTAAGTATTCCTTTAATTGCTTCATAGAAAACTAGTGTAGATAAAATGAGAAATGCTCATAATAGTGTACAAAAATACATAATATATTTAATCTTAAAATAGAGATTATGATATGGATTGCTAAAAATGTGACATATGGCTATCGATATCACACGAACCAAAGGTGAGTCTAAATCTTGGGATGGTCTAAAGACTAAATGGAAGTTGAAGGTTGAGCAGGGGTCTCGTGCATCAACGTAGAATATTATGTACCAACACCTCACGCGAAGTCAGGTCATACTTGATATGATACTTATAGACACCTAATTTTGCCTCACTTTCATTTTTCAGAATAGATTATAGGGTCCTAAATTAGAAAAAAATACAAAAGATAGAAAATTAAAGAAAACCCAAAAAATATGAAGTTCAAGAAAACACCAAAAAAATAGGAAAATAGGAAAAGGCACAAAAAATAAGAAATATAGAAAAAATAAAAAAATTGAAAAAATTTAGAAAAATACATAAAATTTTTTAAAAGTCACAAAAAAAAGAAAAAAAAATTGAAAAATAGAGAATTTAGAGAATAATAATTTTTTAAAAGTAAATAGATTTTTAATTTAATTAAACTTAAATAAAGAATCGTTAGATCTAGGTTTAGATTTAAATTTAGCCCAAATAAATCTAATCCATATATACAATTTAATTACACATATATATAAAGTAAAGACTAACAACCTAATGGATAAGCAAATGGATAAGGCATTAGGGTATGGTTTAAGATTTTGGGTTCAAAACTCGCTAAAAGTATAAAAATGCCTTTTTATCCTCTATTTTTTTTTTTTTTTTACACACTGCACTTTCTAGTTAGTCAATTTCAGCATCATTTTAAGCAATTTATTATTGCAAAGTCATCAAATTAATGGTGAAGTTGCAAAATAGGCATGAAATACTATAATTTGAGCATAAAAAATAGCCTTATGACTGTCATTTATTTTGGTCAAGACTTGAAAGGAGGAAAAAAACAAGAAAAGTAAAGGAGGATGGAATCCATTTTCTTTTTAATCATCTATACACATAGATACGAGCAGGGGGTCCATAGTCCTTCTCTCACTCTCGGTTTCTCTCTCTGATCGATCCCTTCTCTCTTTCCACCATCTATCTCTCTTTCTCTCTCTCTTGCTTAGACCCTTTCACTTTCGGTTCGAACCTACTTCCTCCCTCTTTGGCCACCATCGTTCTCTCTCTCGACCTAAATACACACGACTCAAGCCATCCCCAACCTCTCTCTTAACCAACCACGATACCCATCGACTTACAGCAGCCGACGCATACATGACAAGTTGCACTCCTTGACCTTTCTCATTCGACCTTTAAACCCCACTGCCCCTCTTTCACCTTACCTAATCTGACGCAAACATTGGTCCATTTCTTCCCTCCTTCAACTGACTCTTTCTTGCTCATAAGAACAGTAGCATGCAGCTATAATTCACATACACATACGCAGGGTACTGAAAAAAAATAATACAGCCATACATATGGACCTCTCTTTCTCTTTCGGCGAATCACACCATCACTCTCTCCACTACACTCTTTCTTACTCTTAGATATCTCTTGTCCAAACCCACTCATACACAACCCCCACAATCCCACACGTACAGCAAGTGATACAACACATACCCAGCTCATCCTCTACACGTCTCCGGCACACATGAGTACGCAGTGGCTAAATTCCCAACCGTACATAGCTAGACTCACTCCCCGACGACCCTTGCACCCACCGAACAATGTACACATCTACTGTCGCACCCACCTCATACATACCAACCCATGAACCTCCCTCTCAGCCTTCACCCCGAACCCATAACCCACACTTAATCGACCCCCTCATACAAACCTATTCCCTTGCTTTCGGCCTCCTCTTTCTCGTACATAACACTCCACCACATGACCTACTACCGCAACCACCACCAACAACCACCAAACGACCACTAAATGTGGTGGCATCAAAACATACCCCGAGTCCTTAATAGAATAGCCATAAAAGTGGCTTTTCCCATCCATTTAGGAGCTCGAAACTGCCCTTGGCGCGTCTGTGAGTGGTTGTTGCTCGCGACCCAACTTGTGACCCACATCCAACCCGCGCTCCAAATCTGACCTGGTCCAAAACCCAAGTCTAATCCGATTGCAGCGTCCAACTTGATCCGTTCAGCTTGGTCTAGCCCTTTATTGTTATTTTGTTTTATTTAATTTCTTTTCCTTTTGTATTGTTATTTTTTTTATTTATTTGTAAATGTACTCGCAAAATTAAAAAAAAAAAGAAAAAGGAAAAAGGGAAAAGAGAAAAAGAAAAAAAAAAGAAAAATGTAGTTTATTTATTTAGTTTAATAGATAAAATAAAATAAAAATAAAATAAATAAATAGAAAAAGGTAAAAAGTAAATAATAAATAAAGTAAAATGATTAAGAAAATAAAATTCATTTTATCACTTAGGAAAAATAACTTTTTGAAAATAAAATAAATAGATTTTTTTTCCAAAATTAGGATACTTTAGAATTATCAAAAATAAAATCCAATTTAAGACCCTTTAGGAAATTTCTTCAAATAAATCAAAACGAGTAAAAATGTAAATCCGATAATTTTTCAAAAATTAAAATTAATCAACCCGCTATGTTTTTGGTAAATGAACTACAGAAGTTTGATCTCGAATAGCAGGTACGTAAGTACTCATACGTGAGTATGAGGCGACTTAAAATATGAAAAGTTTTATTTTTCCATTTTTAGATATTCGGGTAAATTGATCAATTATTCGCATATATCACAATTAGCTGTTTTAGAAACTAAAAAAGGGGTATATTTGAAAAGAAAAATTAAATTTGAGAAGTTAAAAAGCGGTACCCTTTTAGGGTTTAATAAATTAGCCCCTAGGCCCAAATCTTTGGTTTTCAAAAAGTCGTTTTATAAATTTGTTTTTTAATTAATAGACCGGTAGCTAAGTTATAATCAATCATCCCAATTAATTATAACTTAACCCTTTTTTCCCACTCTGGTAGGGTGTCGACTCCGATACATTTCAAATTAAAAAAAAAAAAAACAGTTTTCTTTAAAACCTTAGTTAAAGATTAGTATTAAACTGGTAAGGTTTAGTACTGATCGATTTAAAGAAGGCTAATTTTATAAAAAGTACTAGGAGGGTGGAAAAACCAAGCTTGACAACACGTAAGTGTAGCCGAAGATCACTCGCTACTAATATATGCTCAAAAATAACTAGATAAGAGTAAATGTGAGTCAGCAAGGAATACTTAACTCACAAGAAAAAATGTTTGAAATTCAACATTACTTTCTGTGTGCCTATTATATATTACAAGTATTTATATAGCCTAATTAAGGTAAGTCTTAGGTTAATGTAAATTACAAAAAAATGATTCCTATTAAAAAACGAAAGATATATAATTTACAAAGGTAAAGTTATAAAGCAAATAAGAGAATATTTAGGTATAGAAAGGATAAAAAGAATGTTAGAAAATAGACGTGTGTCAATTATTCTTTCTATGGTCCTAAATAGTGTTGTTTGCCGAACAGAGCTGGACTAGGCAAGTCAACCTTAGCTCGAAGACCTGAACTTGGCATGGATTATCCTAGCTTGGAAGGAAGCAGGTCGGCGTTAGCCTTGGTAGGTTAGCTCGGTGATAAGGCATCTCAGCCCAATCATCTATCAACTCAGCAATGTCAAGTTCTTCTCCTTGCAATTATAAGATGGTGATATCGGGGGAGCTTAGGAGACATGTCAAGTTTGCTTGGATGAACAGCTCCTCCTCTGAAGTTAGATTCTTCTCAATTGTTTGGTGAACTAGGGACATTAGGTTACGCGCTTAAGATCAAGTGATTGGTTCTTGATTCTTATCATCCCCTCCGGGTTGTTTGAGATAAGAGCAAAATTAGCTCAATATTAGGTAGCTCATCATTGGGAACATAAGGTTGGAGATTAGCAATGTTGACGGAGTCAGAGACCCCATTATCTTTTGGCAGTTTAACTCTGTAACCTTTTAGATTGATCTCTTCGATCACCTTAAATGGTCTATTTGCTTATAGAGATAACTTTCTCATCCTAAGGTGGGGAAACCTGTCCTTATTGAGATGAATCTACACCAAATCTCTAGGCTAAAATCTTCTTACTCTTTGTCCTTGACTCTTTCTTTTGAGTTTAGATGTAGTTGGGGATAGGTGATTCACAACTTTCTTATAGATGGCTTGGTTGGCTTCAGATCATTGAATAGCTTGCGGGTCTTTATGTTAGCTAAATGGGGTGATCAAGTCAAGCAACAACTCGAGATTGTACCTATAGGTAACCTCGAAGGGTAACTTATTAGTGATGTTATGAGCAGTTTAGTTGTAGGCAAACTCAATGATTGGTAGGTACATATCCTAATTAGCTGGGTTCCAACCAACAACAACTCTAATCAGGGTTCCCAATGTTTTATTAATAACTTCAGTTTGTCCATCCGTTTAAGGCTGGTAGGATGTACTAAACAACAGCTTGGTTCCTAATTGCCTCCAAATGGTCTTTTGAAAATGACTCAAGAACTTGGGGTCTCAATTGGACACTATAGTTCTTAGAACTCCATGTAGCTTAACTGCTTCCTATTAAAAGAAAAAAGAGATAGTCGATACATCATTAGTTCATTAACATGGCAAAAATATGCCATTTTACTAAACCGATCTATGATCACCATGATGGAGTCCTTCCCATGAGGCATCCTTAGCAATCATAACACAAAGTCCATACTCAAATTGAACCATGGTTTGGTTGGGATGGGTATTGACATATAAGGTTCTTACTCAGATCGGCTCTTTGCTCTTCGGCATACCATACATCTCTTTTGCACTAATTATACATCCTTCATCATTTTAAGCCAAAATAATCTCAAGCTAAGTACTTTAAACTTTTGGCCTTTCTAAAATGACCGGATAATCCTCTTCTACATGCCTCGTGCACTAACAATTCTCTTATAGAATAGGTTGGGATACACAAGTTTCCTTCTTGAAAAAGTATTTGTCCTCTTTGTGATGGTCATCAACAACTCGACCATCATCACATCAAGCATATAGTGGTCCAAAGTGTGGATCCTCGACATAAAGACTCTTGCATCAGTATGGCTCCTATGCCCAATCCGGATGCATCACACTGTATTTCAAACACTTTGTCAAAGCTTGGAAGAATTAAGATAATGGTAGTAATTAGCTTCTCTTTTACCTCTTAAAAACTCCTCTACTCTTTCTCTCCCCATTTGAATTAAACATTCTTCTTAGACAGTTCGGTCAATGGGGCCACAATAGCGTTAAAATTCTTGACAAAGCATTGATAGAAGATGCTAGGCCATGAAAACTTCTCACATCGATTGAACTATTTAGTACAAGTCATTTAATAATCGCTTTCACCTTCTCCTCATTCACTTGTATACCCCCTCTACTCATAACAAATCCGAAGAAGACTACCTTAGTTTAGTAGAAGTCATACTTCTTTAAATTGTCATAGAGCTTTTCAGCTTAGAGTTTTGGGAAAATGGCTTGGAGATGCTCACAGTGAGTCTCCAAGTTAGGGTTGTAGACTAAAATGTCATCAAAACATACAACAACAAATTTCCTAATTGGTTCTCGGAGCACATGGTTCATCACTCTCATGAATGTACTCGATGCATTTGACGGTTAGAATACATCACAAGCTATTCATACAATCTATTGCAATTCTTAAATGTGGTTTTCCACTCATCCCCCTCTCGCATTCTAATCCAATGGCATCCGGATTTGATATTAATCTTTGAGAATATCCTTACTCTATTTAACTCATCAAACATGTCATCAAGTCTAGGTATAGGATACTTGTACTTGATGGTAATACAATTGACAACTTGGTTATTTATGTACATTCTCCATGTCCTATACTTCTTTAGCACTAATAGAGCTAATATGATAGATAGGTGTCAAGCCTGGTTTTTCACCCTCCCGGTTCCTTTTATAAAATTAGGTTTTCTCTAAATCGATCAATACTAAACCCTACCCATTTAATATTAATCCTCGACTAAGGTTTAAAGAAGACCATTTTTTCCAACTTAAAAAGATTTGGAGTCGCCACCCGACTGGAGTCGGGAAAAGGGGTTAAGTTATAACAAATTGGGTGGATTGGTTATAACTTAGCTACTAGTCTATTGATTAATAAAACCAAGTTATAAATACAGTTTTTTAAAAACTAGAGATCTGGATTCATGGGCTAATTTATTAAACCTTAAATGGGTACCACTTTTAACTTTCTGAATCTAACTTCGCTTTTCAAATATGCCCTTTTTAATTTTTAAAAAACATCTAATTAGGATACATGCGACTAAATTGATTAATTTACATAAATATCTAAAAATGGAAAAAATAAAACTTTTCATATTTTAAGTCGCCCTATACTTACGTACAGAGGCCTATGTACCTACTATTTGGGATCAAACTTCCGTAATTCTTTTATAAAAAATTTTAGTGGGTGGTTTATTTTAATTTTTGAAAAAGGGTCTTATTTATGTTTTTATCCAGTTCAATTTATTCAATAAAATTCTTTTAAAGGGTCCTAATTGGCATTTTATTTTTTGAAACTTTAAAATAGTCCTAATTTGAAAAAAAGTTTATTTATTTTCACTTATTTTTAGAAAGCTTGATTTTTCTAAGTGACAAAAAGAAATCATAATCTTTTTATTTACCTATTTATTTCATTTTTTTTTCTTTTTCTTAATTTATTCATCACTTATCACTTATTACTTATTTAATAAAATAAAACAACATTACCTTCTTTTTTTTATTTTTTCCCTTTTTTCTTATTTTTCTTCTTTTCTTTCTATTATTATTATTATTATTATTATTATTATTTTCTATTATATTTAAATAAAACAAATAATCAAAATAAAACAATAAAAATAAATGAATAAAACTCTGAACGGATTCGGATGCATGGGTCGGACCTCGGTGGATCGGACGGGTCGAATCGAGTCAGGTCGGGTTGGATCGGATTGGTCGGGTTGGGTCGGATTAGCTCTACTGGATCCGGGTTAGTATTCTATAACAGCAGTGTTCGCAAAGGTGATTCCGATCGATTGGAGCTCCAACTTGACTGGGAAATGGGATTTTGGTGATTTTCTAATTAGTTTTAGGAGCGGTAGGTTTGATGCCTTAACGTTTGGTGGCAATTGAGAGGGTCTTCGGAGGTAGTGGTTGGCGTTGGAGGGGGTTGTTGGTGGTGCACAGTTGATTGGAGTAGGGTTTTTGGAGTGTGGGGAGCTCGGCCTAAGAGTAGTTTAGGCCGAGGGTAACTGAAGGTGGTAGTTCAAAGGAGGTGAGCGTCGGTGGTTTAAGGTTTAAGGGTGGCGGTTTGGTTAAGTGGCTAGGGGTCACAGTGGAGGTCGAAAGCAGCTGGGTAGGGGAGCCTGAGTCGCGGGGAGTCTTCCTTGAGTGGTGGCTTAACTTGGGTTAGAGTGAAGAAAGGGAATCGAAGAGAGAGAGAGAGAGTGAACTAAAGAGAGAAAGAGAATTGCCGGAGAGAAGGGGAGCTTGAGAGTTGATTCTGAAGCTCGGGGACGCTTCTCCTGCTCATTGACGTCCCTATTTATACTTGAATTTCAACCTAACAACAAAGGAAAACTTGGATTGAAGTTAATGGGAAAGGCCGAATTTTCAGTTTTTTTCCAATTTTTGAAGCTCGATTTGAATGCGTAATTAACCGAACTTGGATGTGTTTTTTGTACCGATTCATAGTAGGCTATGTCTAGTGTGAGATTGATGCAAGAAACCACGAGCCTGTGTATGGAATTTTTGCAGAAATTGAAGCTAAAGTGGAGGGGGTGAGCTGTTCTTGAGAAGGAAAGCTGAGGAAAATCAGGAGAAAATGGAGGAAAACTGAAGGCAAGAAAGGGAAATGCTGACATGGCGCTACGTCAGTCGACTTGACAAACCCTAACCTGCTACGTGTCATATGACACGTGGCGCCACGTCAGCAAAGGTCGTCCAATCCAATTATGCTGCGTGTTAGGACACGTGGCATAATCGGATCTTGACATGTGGCAGTCTCTAGTGTAAGAAAAACAAAAAGTAAGAAAAAGGCCTCCCTGCCTTTGCTAAGGTTCGAACTCAAGACCTTATGCTTAATGCTAGTATTATGTCCATATACTTAACTGTCAGACCGTTGGCCTATACCTTATCCATATATGCAATTAAATTCAAATATGGATTTAGTCAACCTGGGCCATATTTAAATCAAGCCTAGGTTCGATGGCCCAACTTCTAAACCTAAATTTAATCTAATGGAATGTTATTTTCTAAAATCTTTTATTTATTTATTATTTTTTTCATAATTTTTTTTGTATTTTCTAAATTTCGTATTTTTTGTGCTTTTTTCCTATTTTCCTATTTTCTTCTGTTTTTCTAGAATTCCTATTTTTCTAAATTTCTTCATTTTTTTGGGGCTTTCTTTAATTTTCTATTTTTTGAACTTTCTAATTTAAGACCCTATAACCTAATTTGAAAAATAAAAGGGGGCAAAAATTATGTGTCTACAACTGTCCTTCTTTGTAGTAAAGTTTGAACAAAACTTTGTCACAAAGTAAAACAAACACTATTTTTTGCCCCAAGAATGGATTTTATGCTAAGAAGCGCTACAGCTAGCTTACTATCCTAAATCCAATCCATTGGGGATTTTGAGAAGAGAAGAGTAGCACTTTGAGAGATGGTCGAAAGACGAAAAGAAGAATTGAAGTTTGGTCATGCTTGTATGAACTGACAAAGTGAAGTGACACTAGCTAAGCGCTCTTAAAGCTAGCTAAGACCCTAAGAAGAATGAGCAAACTTAGTCGTGCCCTAATGAGCTGACTAACCAAGGTGGGCAAAGTACTCCTAGAGTTGGCTAAGACCCTAAGAAGGATGAGCAAACTTGGTCGTTCCTTGATAAGCTGACTAACCACGCTGGGCAAAGCGCTCCTAGAGCTAGCTAAGACCCTAAAAAGAATGAACAAACTTGGTCTTGCCCTGATGAGCTAACTAACTAAGGCGGGCAAAGCACTTCTAGAGCTGGCTAAGACCCTAAACTGAGTTGAGAAAACTTAGTCGTGCCTTGATGAGCTGACTAACCAAGGTGGGCAAAGCGCCCCTAGAGCTGGCTAAAACCCTAAACTGAGTTGAGAAAACTTGGTCGTGCCTTGATGAGCTGACTAACCAAAGTGGGTAAAGCGCTCCTAGAGTTAGCTAAGACCCTAAAAAAGAATTAGCAAACTTGGTCGTGCCTTGATGAGCTGACTAACCAAGGTGGACAAAGCGCTCCTAGAGTTGGCTAAGACCCTAAAAAAGAATGAGCAAACTTGGTCATGTCCTGATGAGCTGATTAACTAAAGTGGGCAAAGTGCTCCAAGAGCTGGCTAAGACCCTAAGAAGAATGAGCAAAGTTGGTTGTGCCCTGATAAGCTGACTAACTAAGATGGGCAAAACACTCCTCGAGTTGGCTAAGACCCTAAAAAGAATGAGTAAACTTAAAAGGCTAGTTAAGAAGATGATGAAGGTAACTGCTTTACGAACTGGTTAAGAGAAGCTTGGTGAAAGAAAGTGCCCTGTAGAACTTAGTGAGGAGAGGGGCTTGTTTACAAGAAATTTGGAAGGATGAACTGAGCTAAGGTCGTGTCTTCATAGGTTGGCCAAATACTAAATGCAGAAAGTAAATGCCTTTAGGTTGGTTAAAAAAGATTGATGGGAGTAAAAGTAGTCTAAATGCTAGAAAAAAATTGGTGTACTAACACTATATAGAAATACTTACTCAGTCTTTGTCGATAGCACCCAATCCGTAAAACCTTTTTTTTTTTAAAGCCCCCATTGGAAAATTACTGACTTTTGTTTTAGTTCCTTGTTATTAACCTAGATGTTCTTGACATACAACGTTCGAGACTTTGCTGGTTCTTTTTGGAGAAATCATGGAAATTAGCTCGATGCAGGAAAACCACCTACTATTTTTGTTTCTTTGAAACTTCTATAAACCAAAACGCCTCATTCCCATCTACCATGATTACTTACTTGAGTTTCACATTCCTCTGAAAAAATAGACAATAAAACTCCCCATTGAGGGGGATGAATCCTAAATAAAGTATTTAAAGAATTTTGTTAATTACCAATGTTCTAGATCTCATTCCTTAACTCTTCTCATGTTTGCAGTGTATAGGTTTGATTAAATGAGGTTAAGGGAATTAGACCTATCTATGGAGAGGGTGATTATTCCAATGATGACAACGGCCAAGGATACTAAATTTGCTAGTAAATAATGAAAATTGGACCACAATGACATTTAAAATGACTAGCATTTTCGTGTTTTGAGCCAAATTCCCATTGATTTCTTATGGATAGTACAATTTTACAGTGTCGGCATTTACAGGGTCTCTCAAATCTAGACCATCCATTTGGGACAAAGTCAAAGTGCCTCCTAATAATACTTGCTTCACGACATAAGGACCCCTGTAATTGGGGCTGAATTTCCCTTTGGAGTCTTGTGCATTGGGAAGAGCTTTTCTTAACACCAAATCTCCTTCTTTGAGGTTACAGGGTCGTACCCTTTTGTTGAAGGCCCGAGCCATTCTTTGTTGATAGCATTGGTTATGACACAAGGCTGTCAATCTCCTTTCATCAATCAGATTTAGCTGTTCGATGCGTTTCTTTACTCAATCAGATTTGTCCAAATGAATTTCTAATAGTACCCTGAGTGATGGGATTTTGACCTCTACTGGTAACACTGCTTCAGCACTGTATACTAAAAAATATGGTGTTGTCATAAGCTTGTTATTGAGATTGGTGCCATTATCAGTGATGATTGTTTCAAGAGTCCCGTACCGAGCCAAGATGTCCCTCTTGATGAACTTAACTATGACCCCTTTAGTAACATTCGAGTATGATGAAGCCTCTACCCATTTGCTAAAGCAGTCGATGGCGACTAATATGAAGCGATGCCCATTAGACGCTCTTGGAGTGATAGGGCCAATGATATTTATGCCCCATATTGAGAAAGGCCATGGTGCTGGAGGGCATGAAATTCCTGAGGCGGGGTGTTTATCTTATTCGCATAAACTTGGCATAAATGACAGTGCCTAACATGTTTGATGCAATCACTTTCCATTGTTGACCAATAATACCTTAGCCTCATGATTTTCTTTGCCAACATATACCTATTCATGTAAGGGCCACATATGCCTTCATGTACCTCTTTCATTAAATTCTCAGTCTCTTCATCAGCCACACACCTTAAGAGTGTACCGTCAAATGAGCGTTGGTATAAGGTAGACTTGCTTACTAAGAATTGGGTGGCTAGTCTCCTAATGATCTTTTTGTCTTTTTTTTTCGGCCTTTTCAGGGTATTCACTTTGTTGTAAGAACTCCTTAAGAGTGTACCGTCAAATGAGTGTTGGTATAAGCTTAAAAAATTAGGTGTCTACAATGCCCTAGAAAGGGGGTAATTCTTCTAGTAGTTATTTTGGGGACTGGTCTATATGCTCATCTAATAACTCGTTAATCTTTAGGGGTAGTTCAACTTGCTCCTTCAATTCTAATAATTGCCCGACTAATAGGAAGGTTGGCATGTTAGCTTTAATAGCCTCTTACACTCAGCTTGACTTAGAACCAAAGCCTTCTTGGTTCCTCAAGCCAACTTAACTTGCAGTCTACTTACTTGGTTCGAGGTCATGGGGTTCAAGATAATTTTCCTACCATCCTTTTCAAACACATGTATATTCTTGAAACCATCATAAATAACCCTTCGATCAAAAAGTTAAGATCTGCTAAGCAATACATGTTACGCACACATGGGTAACACATCATAAAGAATTCATTAAAGTAATTGCCAATAGAGATTGGCAACAACATTTGCTAAGTAACTTATAGCGTTCCCTTCTCATTTAGCTAATGTAACTTATATGGCTTTGGATGTGAGATAGTTAGCAACTTGAGCTTCTTAACCAAGTTGGCAAATGCTACATTGGTGCAACTCCTACTGTCCACTATGAGTGCACAAACTTGCTCATTTACTTTACAAGTGATGTGGAATAAGTTTCTTTTCTCCTCTTTAGTAGAGGGTTCTAAACTCATTGTAAGTCGAACAACCAAAGTTAACTTATTCAGGTCTTCTACAAATACATCTTCCTCAACAAGTCCTTCTCTTCGATAGGTATTTCCCTTGAAAGTAACCTCCTCCTTAGGCTCCTCGTTAGTGTTATCCATATTGAACTTCGAGACATCTCCCTTGATAATCATAATTCTTTTGTTCAGACATTAGGCGACCATATGCCCAAACCCTTAATACTTAAAACATTTGATCTGGCTCATCTTTCTCCTAGATCCTTATCTTTTCTCATAAGTTCTTGGTGGCACTTCACCATCAGTTGGTCAACCCTTCTATTTAGCTATGACATTTGCTCTTCTATTCGACTTGGCGCTTTGCTGAGCTTAGTAATTTCCTTAAGCGGTTTGGCTTGACTGACTAAGTCAGCTCAACTTATTTCTCCTATGTCTTTCCACTTACTAGGCTATTCTTATGGCCTTATCCAACGCTGTAAATTGTTGAAGTTCCCCTATATCTCGAACGTCACTTCTTAATCCAGTAAGAAACATAGATACTGTTTGGGCTGATGGCTCATCCACTTCACATCAAATCAAAAGCATTTGTAACTCCCGAATATACTCATCAATAGTTCAACTCCCTTATCGTAGCTCTTGAAGTCTAATAAAAGTATCATATAGGTAGGTATCTGGCATGAACCTATTTCTAAGAATTCTTTTTATCTTGAGCTAGGTGCTGACTTCTCTGTATCTTTCTAATCTCCTCATAGTTTGGAAGTTCTTCCATCATAATGCAGCATACCCCGAGAATTCTACAGTAGCAACCTTCACCTTCTCATGATCTTCACGACAATAATAGTAAAAAACATGTTCAATCTTTTCCTCCCAATCTAAATAGTTGTCTGCATCCTTAGAACCATTGAAGCTCGGAATTTGAAGCTTTATATGGTCAATAATTCAAGGTGCTCATGCTTGCTCATCTTCTTCAGTATACTCTTCTTCTCCTTCATCCATATCACCTAAGTCAATCATTCTCCTAACATGTCCTCCTCCTACTCCTCCACCTCGATCTTATCGAGCTAGGTTCTGTCCTCTTGTAAGTCAAGCAATTTAGGGAATATTTTACACGACTTTAGCAAGTCCAAAGGCTACGTGTGTACAGCCTTAGTAAGGTCGGCTATAAGGTTAGTCGTTTCATCAATTTGTTCATTGATATTCTAAGGTTACCTTGGGATTATCGTTCATGGTAGACAATGCTACTACTGTCATCTCCAATACCAGCGTTGACACAGGGATCCATCATTCTCTCTCATAAAACTTAATAACGAACTCAAAATCTGAGAAACAATAGACATAATTCCTCCAAACTAAATAGCACATACATTCCTCTACATGAATGTCCAACTAATTTGAGAAGTTTTTTGTATGTTCGAAATAGGACAAAATAGAGTATGTATCTATAGTATACTACTATGCAACTACAACACATTACTACAACAAACATTACTCATAAGAAAGCTTGAACATGACTTACCTAAACGAACCTTCGCTCTGATATCAAGATGATACGCTATGCTAAGGGTTAACAAAGGCAATGGTATTGAGGTCCAAGCTTGCAGAAAGCTTAAAAAACAAAGATGGGAAGAGAAATGCGTGAACAACAACATAAGTAAAATAAGCAAAACCTACGATCAGCTCCAAGGATATGATACGCTAAAGAACTCATGGCTTAACTTATATGACATACAAGCTAGTTCAACAAGGGTACTCATCATCTAGCTTTTTTTGCTTAAAGGTTAAGATAAGAGAAATAAGGTGAAAGTAAGCACACTTAAGCTTACAAAAAAGGGAAGTATATTCAATATCTGAAGTATATGATGCTGTTAACTTTACAATGGGTATTTATACCTGAAATATTAAGACAACAACTATAAACAAAAATGACTAAAAAAGGGTAAAGTCCTAAAGAAGTATTGTACAAAGAATGGAAAAGGGCATAAAGTGAAAATCAAGAATGACGTCTGTCTTGTATGGAGGATTCTGTCATATGATTACTTGGACATGTGGCTCTCTATGGATGGGTGACTTTTTGGTAAAAGAAGACAAATTGTACAATTAGGTTGGTGATTGTTGAACCGAGGTATCGAGTAGACCTGTAGTCCTTCTGAGAAGTCGTGGGGGCAAATGTGTGCTGAGGTCCTTTACACCAATTACTACCAAGTTAAAGGTTGGTTCGATCATGACCGAGCAAAGGTGTGAGGGGTCGGACCGTCGACTATTGAGAGATAAGAAGTTGCTCAACTTGATATATAGAGTTAGTCAATAGTAAGGATCAGCTTGGTCTCAGTAGGAGTTGGTTGGAATAGTAGAATCTGCTTCACTAGTCCCTTAAGTTTTCGCACTCAGGCTTGGTTAAAGGTCTGGTAGTTTAATTCCTATCACTAATTGATCTATTTGTGCAAAGAATGGCCTCATCTTCTACAACTAAAGCTCCTTTAGCATCAAATTTTGATATAATATCCCTAAAAGAGCTTGAGGATCTAGCATACGACGATTTGGATGAGACTTTACTGGTGGCTAAAGTAATCTCTGATAAAGTTTTAAATAAAATAGTAGTTGTAAATGTGATGAGATGCTCTTGAAAAGGGTACAAGGTTGCTATAAAACTGTTTGATGAGGCCCGATGGTCTATAATGAACCATTGTGTGATCTTTGAAGAATGGAATAGGAGTCAGATGATTAAGGATGTTTCTTTGAACAAACTCAAGATCTAGGTTCAAATCCATGGATTCAGATTGGAACATTTAACTAAAAAAAGTGCTAAGGTTATTGATGGTAAGATTGGAGAATTATTAGAGGTAGAACCCATAAGACCTGAAAAGGGTAAAAGGAGAGCGTTTTTTAGGGTAAAGGTTTATATTCTAGTTGATGCTCCCTTGAAATCTCTTGTTTAGATTAATGATCAGTAAGGACAAAAATATAGAGTACTTTTTAAGTCCAAGAGATTAAATGATTGATGTTTTAATTGTGGTCGTTTTGGTTACCTTAGTAAGATTGTGACTTTGATAAAGTTGAAGATGGATGTATGGGACCAAACTTGAAGGGAGTAGCAATGCAAAAATGGTCTTATGAGAAACGAGGGGATGTAGAGGACAAGCAAAATAAGAACTTGAACCCACAACTCATTTACCAACCAACAGCCATACAGCTTATAAACCAAACCCAAACTAATACACATACACCATCACAAACCATTGTCCTCCTAGAAAAGATCCCCAAATCAGTACATGACCAAAATGTTCCTCTGAACCTGCTACTCTCTATCATTTACCAAATGACACAACACCCTCATCTTTCAATTAACTCTACAATTTATCATACCTAACCAGAATTTTTGTGCAAATATAGCAGTAACAGTCCAAGTGGACAAGAATGTGTTTGATTCAGTTTTGAGAAATAAGACTAGCTTTGAGGTGATGGAAGTCTGGAGAAAAAATGTTTTGAATCCAAAAATAGAGGATGGTGTAGAGATTGGGGAGAAGCAACTCTGTGTAGCTCAGAATATGGCTAGTTCACTTGAGTTAGCAAAGGCTCTTACTGTAAGCTCCAAAGCTAAGCCAATTGACCGTAGGATTGAACTTAGAACTTAAGTTTTGGACAATCGGTTAAGGAATCCGATCAAACCCCAAATTATAAACTATTGAGAGAAATATTAGTACAAATGACCCAGTAAACTTGAATTTAAAAAAATAAGTAATAAAATAGGAGACTATAAAATTTTTAAATTTTAAGTATAATAACTGCTAATTACTGAAAAGGCAAAAAGTGCAATATAATAACTAATAAATTACTAGAGATAGATTATATGTATACTAAAAATAATAGAATGACTTAAATAATATTTAAGAATATTTATTTATACTATATATGAATTTACATATAAGTATAAATACGCATAATTACTTAAAATACGAGAAATGTGCTAAAATAATACTAAATGCCTAAAGAAAATTCATAATTAATTAAGGAAAAATCATGAATCATCCAGAATTGGGTCGTGGCAGCTAGGAAAAATAAGAAAAAATTCGGCTAATTAAATTAAGACAACATAAAAGCCAAAAAATAAGGGATAAGGCAATTGTCTTGTCCCATTTAATGCATAATAAATCCCCTAAAGCCCTATAAATATCAGGAAAAATTGAGAAACTCATTTGGACAGTTACAAATCAGAGAAAATTTGGGAGAGGCAAAAATTGAGAGAAAAATTCGACTTAGAAAAAAAATAAGAAAAATTGTGCAGTTAGGGCTTTTAAAGGGAACCCCCACTAGACGAGCAGCTGGAAGTGGATGGCCACCAACACCATACGGTGGTGGCAGTGCCTAGGTCGACCGACAAGGCCACGGTGGCCGGAGCCACCTAGATCGGTGAGTCCGATTTCCAACCCGATTCTTATATAATTTTGTAAAAATAGTAAATATTATTAGAAAATTATGAATTTTATTATTTTGGGATATTTTTTTATGTAGTTTGTAGAAAAAATATTATTTTAATAAAAACATGCCCCGTAATATATGGTCCCTAAGAAATCATGCAAAACCGAGCATGTTTCGATTTAGAAATAAATGACCTTAGGAGTGTAGTTTCAAGCCCAAAATTTTTGTGTAGATTACTTAGATGATATATAATAGTACTATGAAGCCTGTTTTCAAAAATTAATTTTTAAAATTTTTAGATAATTTTTAGGCATTAAAATGAGGCATAAAATGGGTAATTTAAGGTTAATTAAGTAATTAAATTATTAATTACTGACTTAGTGAATAAGTAGATGTTTAGGGATGTTGAAATCTGATGGAGAATGATACTTGTAGCATTTAGGGTGTTAGATGTAATTATTAGGTTAATTATGTAGTAAATAAGTAATATGGAAAAATAGTACCTTTTAAGTTAATTTTGTAAATTAGGGTAATTAGGAGTAAAATCTGATTTAGGATGAATTTAGACATTTTGAAATGATAATTGATGTTTAGAGATGATAATTAGAGTGATATAAATATTAGAAGTGTAATATATACATAAAAGGTAATAATACATAATAAGTAATTATTGGAAATATAATAAATAGGAAATATTATAATAAAAATTGATATTGTGATAATAATAAAAATGTACGATAAATCTGATAGAAAATTTGAATTTATGTAATTATATGAAAAATGTAAAAATTTCTCACATTAGGAGTGAATTCGGTATACTAATAAGGATATAAGTGTACCGGTGAAATAAAATACTGACTAGGGGTAATGATGGTATTTAGGAGATCGGGAAATAATGTGATTAATTTCACATTATGGGTTGAAACGAATTTCTAGGGTTAGAATATAAAACGCTACTTAGAAAATCGAACTAGAACCTAATTTAGAAATCGATACAGAAACCAAACCCGAACCTAATCCTAAACCTAGAATAATTGTAAAAGACTTAAGACCTAGATGATTAGGTATCTTAAACCCTAAATAAAACATAACAATAAGCGTTATAGGATAAAACGAACCTATAATAGTTATATGAAAAACTGAAACCACGTTTGTGTTATAGGGATGATCGGCGATGGCCTGAGCAAATCGGACCTCGAGTGAGTGAGCAAGGAGTCGAGGTAAGTTGGGATTAATATGATGCTGTATTTTGGAGGCTTAAGATTATGCTTGGTTATGCTTGTTAGATAGTTGGATGTGTACATGTGCTTGATTATGGGTGATGCTATGTTTCTGTTTGTTGCTCTAGCATGTATTGTATGATTTGCATGAAATGATTGAACACCCTAAACTGGACTTAAGCAAATATATGACCAGTAATCATAATCGGACATACATGGCAACCCGTTAGGGGAACTTAGGACTCTCCAGCTAAATACCGACCCCCTCGAAAGGGATAGCGCAGGATTTCAAAATGGTCCCTTCTTTATCCTCAGTCGAACTAAGTGACAGGAGAGGAGGTCGCAGCGAGGGTGAAGACAGTGGTTCGAAGGTAGTCGCGGGAGGAGCAAGGTCTCCATTACACAAGCCTAGGTTTGGTCGTGAGCTGTTGCATTAACGGCAACTCTTCAACCCGGATTAGAGCGGGCGCAATTTCTTTAATCTCATGATGGGCCGGACAACGTCGTGCGATGGCATTTGCTTGCACATGTATTGCACTTAATAAGTGATTGAAAACCTTGTTGTGTTTATGGTATAGTTTTAAGTCCTCCGTCCTAACTTACTGAGCTGTGGTTGCTCACATCCTATAGACGTCGTGCAGGTGCTGGCTAAGAAGCGGCAAACAACTACCCTGAAGCTAGCAACTGCTGGATCCTGGGAAGTGAGGAAAAACATTGAAGAATAAACACACATATTTTAAGGTCTAAGTCTTTATTTTAGATTTTTTTTTCATTTTTGAAGGATGTAATAACTGAATTATATATATATATATAAATTTTCTCACTTTCTTAGGTAAATGATCTATTTAAATTACAAACTGTATACTTCAAAGCGGGTTAGTCGTGGATGCCTTGTGTAGATCAGGTCTAAAATAGCGGTTGTAAGGTCAACTTCTATCTTAGGATGGTTTACACGGCGGGGCTGTTACGACTCTGCCGCTTTGGGACGTGACGCTTACTAAACTAAGGATTAAAAGAGACAGGGGAAAAGAGGAAGTTAAAGAGTTCAATCCCAAAAGAATAAAAGTTAATAAGTATTGTGATGATGAGTTAGTGTCTTATTTTGATGAAACTATGTTAAAGCAATACTTGTATACTGGTAAGGACTTTTCGAGTGGTGTAGAAAAGACAAAGAAAGGCAAAAGCAAATATATACATATATATATATATGTATAGTAAAAATTAGAAAAGCAGTGGGGGAAAAAAAGAGAGATAAAAGTCAGAAAAAGAGTTCACATTTAAGAGATGTTGTGGAAAAAGTATGTTGGTTTAAATGTTCCCATTAGTATTGGTGATATAGGTGCTGGTAGTTAGCTTTCAATAGCCATAAGTGAGCCATGATGTACTTATGTTGGAACTATCAAGGGGTTGGGCCTCCTGAGACAATTTGCAACCTAAATGGCCTTGTGAATAAATTTAACCCTAATGTCATTTGTTTGTTAAAAACAAAAAATAAAATAAATTTCTTAGAAAGATTGAGATAACGTATTCGTTATAAAGGAAGATTTTGTGTTGATAGAAGAGGATTAGCTAATAGTATTGCCATTCGGTGGAATGATAGCCATAATGTGGAAATTTTAGAAGCCGATGATGATTTTGTACACATGGAAATTAGATTGGTTGGAGACAGCAGTATAGATCATATTACTTAAGTATATTCATCCACTAATTTTTGTCTCAAGAAGCGGCTTTAGGATACTTGTAGACAACTTGCCTCTCTTTGTACAAGTTGGCTAATAGTGGGGGATTTTAGTACTTTACTTCATGAACATGAGAAACAAGGAGGACAACAAATTGATAAAAGGATAATGAATGGTTTTAGACTAGTCATTGAAGATTCCAACCTTCAAGACTTGGGCTTTATGGGACTAAAATTCACTTGGTCTAATAAAAGGGATGGCAAGGCTTTTGTTAAGAAAGAATTGACAGGGGTTAGGTTGCATTGGATAAAGAAGTATCCCAATTGTTAGATTGAGCACGTCCGTCATTTGGATCAGATCATGTAGTACTTGTGATTAAATTGGATGATAGAGATAGTAAAGGGGTTAAATACTTTCAATTTAAGAATATGTGGTCTATTGGTTGTAAGGAAGTAGTTGATGACAAATGGAAGGTGTTTAAAGATATGACAAATTGGGATTCTGTGCTGCAAAATCTGGAAGAATCTAAAAAGAGACTCCTACAATAGAGTAAAGTGACTTTTCTAAATAATAGAAAAGAGATAGACAAGGTTATGGAAGAGTTAGCTACACTTTAAGCTAACCTTACAAGTGCTAACTTGGATGAAGAGGAAAAGTTACATGGCTAATTGCATGACTTACGGGAGCAAGAAGAAAAATACTATCACCAAAGGTCAAGAATAAATTGGTCGACACATAGTGATAAAAATACTGCTTTTTTTTTTCATCGATCAGCCATAAATAGAAGAAATAAGAATAAAGTTCTTCAAATAAAGCATAGGGGTAGAGCATAGATTGAGAATGAGAAGGATATTGTGACTGAATTCCAGTATTATTTCCAGAATTTGTTCAAAATGAATGGAGAAACAACTAGGTACAACAACTTGAATTGGGTAAAGAGGAAAGTTACACATGAAATAAATGTTGCACTTTGCACTAAAGTTGATGCTTTTGAAGTTAAGACAACTATTTTTCAATATGGGGGTCTTAAGCCCCGAGTTCAGATGGTATTTCAAGGATATTCTATAAAAAATTCCAAGACATAGTTAGAGCTTTAGTCATAGATGCAGTTATATATTTCTTATAAATAGTTATTCTCCCTCGTTCCTTAAATAAAACAGACCTTATTCTTATTCGTACAGTGCCTAATCCTTAACATGTGACTTAGTTCCGCCCTATCAGCCTATGCAATTTTTGTATGAAATTATTTCTAAAATCATGGTTAATAAATTGAAACCATTTCTAGGAGGACTTGTTTCAGAAAACCAAAGTGCATTTATTTTAGGAAGAATGATTTATGATAATGTTTTACTAACACATGAAGTCTTTCATTTCTTGAAAAATTAAAAATTAAAAAAAGACAAGAAACACTCTTTTTATGCTCTAAAATTGACATGAGTAAAGTTTATGACTACATATAGTATAGATTTGGTGAAAAGTAGGTGTCAGGGATAATGAAATGTGTATCATTTATTATTTTTAATTTGTTGGTTAATATAAAGAGAATGGGGGTAGTTTTTCCACAGAGGATTAAGATAAGGGATTCCATGTCCCTGTATTTGTTTATTTTTCTAGCTTATGTACTTTCTAGTAGAATTGAAAAGAAGATTAGAGACGGTAGTTTTCAAGGTTTAACAATCAAAACTACTTATCCTAGGCTTTCTCACCTATTTTTCTTCAAATGATTATCTATTCTTCCTAGAAGCAAAGGCATGTGAAGCTAAGGAACTGTTGGATCTTATTGAAGTATAATGTACAAATTCTGGTTAGTTAGTGAATAAAGATAAATCAAGCATCCTTTTTAGTAAAAATGTTTTAGAGGAAGTAAATAAAGACATTGGCAAAGGCTTTAATGTCACTGAAGACTTGGGTTTATACCTGGGATTGCCAACCTTATGGGGTAAATCTAAGTACTAGGTGCTCGGTTTTGTTAAGGAGAAAGTTGTAAAGAAGTTAAAGGGCTAGAAGTGTGGATTATTGAGTGAAACGGGTAGAGAAATTCTTATTAAATAAGTAACTTTAGCTATTCCGGCTAATTCAATAACATACTTTGCATATCTTATGACATGGTATAAGGAAGTGAATGAATAGATTGCAAGATTCTTTTAGTGACAAAAAAAGCATGAAAGGAGGATACATCGGGTCGGTTAGGATAAATTGATACAAGCAAAGGCAAAAGGGTGTTTGGGTTTTAAAAACCTACATCTTTATAATATGGCTTTGTTGACTAAACTAGCATAGAGAGTGGAGGAAAATCTAGAGGCATTATGGGTCAAAGTTCTTAAAGGAATTTACTTTCCTTCTAAAGATTTTAGAGAGGCTTTTAAAGGTAATAGAGCTTCATGGAGATAGAGTAGCATATTAGAGGGGGGGAGGGGAATCCTATTTGATGAAGCCTTTTAGAAGATCAACTCAGGCATAAGGGTTTTTATATGGAGAGACAAATGGATTCCTTGTGCTAAAGACTAGAAATTGTCTACATTACCAAAAGAGGAGCGGAAAAATATAAAAGTATGCAACTTTATAAATCAAGAGGAGCATAGTTGGAATATTAGAGAGCTCAGAAATTACCTAAATGATGCTGATATTGATTTAGTTTGCCATATTCCCCTCGGACAAAGCGCTGAGAAAGATGTGATCATTTGGCCATACAATAGGAGAGGTGAATGTATAGTCAAATTTGTTTATCATCACAAAATAGAAAGAATTGGTACCTCCTATGAGTAGATCATCCTCATCCACAACTGTAACTAGAAAACAATGGAATAAAATTTAGAAGTTTAGAACTTCACCTAAAATACCTCATTTCTTTTGGAGGATTGCATCCAATAGCTTGCTAACCATGGAATAACTCTCTAAAAGAGTCAAATTTGTTTCTTTAGAGTGTCCTTTCTACGATTTAGTGGAATCCACATGCCACATTGTAATACCCTTTACATACGGAGAGAACGAACTCTAATCATTAAGGCGTCTTTTGGTGTAGTGGCTCGGAGTACATCAAAACTCTGAAGTTAAGCATGTTTAAGCTAGAACAATCCTAGAATGGGTGACCTCCTGGGAAGCTGTTACACCAAAGGACAAAATCGTGCAGTGTTTCATGCTAAAGCGAACAATATCTCGGTGGGAGAAGTTTTGGCTGGGTAGTTATAAATAGTATCAGAGCAATCCACCAACTAGAAGGGTGAAGCCCTCCCTAGTGGTGATTCTGGATCTGTGTAAGAAAACTAACGAGGGCGTCAGTTCTGTAAGGGGAGTGGATTGTAATACCTCTTACATGCGGAGAGAAGGAACTCTAATCATTTCGGTGCCTATTGGTGTAATGGCTCGGAGTACGTCGAAACTTCAAAGTTAAGTGTGCTCAGGCTGGAGCAATCCTATGATGGGTGACCTCTTGCGAAGCTACTACACCAAAGGACAAAACCGTGCGGTTGTTACACATATGATGTTATCTTGTGAATGGACAAAGGGTGTGTGGTTTGCAACTTTGGTGTAAGGACGAATGGAATAGAGGCTTACAACCTGTTTGAAAGGATTGAGGAGATGGTGTATATTGCAAGAGGTGTTAGATCTGAAATCAAAAGGAATGTCAATGTTGTTGGCTAGTACATATGGAAAGAAAGATGTTGAATAGTGTTTAAGGTAGGGACAGTGAAACCTGATGTGATTCAAAAATGGTGTATATTGTAGGAGGTGTTAGATCTGAAATCGAAAGGAAAGTCAATGCTATTGGCTAGTACATCTGGAAAGAAAGATGCTGAGTAGTGTTTGAGGGAGGGACAGTGAACCCCGATGTGATTCATAAAGTTAGGTTTTATTTCTCACATGGAGAGATATGGTGGAGAAGGAGATATCTCAACAGTAATGTCATGACAGGTGGGTAAAATTGAGGGGCATGGAAATTCAAATCAATGTCAATAGTTCTTAGGTTGTAGAAAGTGAAGGAGCAACAATTGTGGTGGTTATAAGGGATTGCCATGGTCATGTGGTAGATGGAAGATCAATAAAAGTAAAGTGTTTTAGTGCTAAAGAGACAAAGGCAGTTGCAATCTTGGAAGGAGTAAAGATGGCACGTGATCATAGTTAGCAACACATTAAAATTGAATTTGACAATTTGCTACGTATTCAAGCTATTAATGGGCTGAGTTGTAAATGTCATTGGCCTGCTAAGCCTCATTTAGATCGTATTATCATGCTAAGCAAAGATTGATAGAGTCCTTTTTCCTTTTCTTATATTAGTCATAAGGCAAATAAAGTAGCCGATTGGATAGCTCACAAACCGGGAGAGGGAAGTGTCTGACAGATTGGTAGTTTAACTCCCATATTAACTCCTAAAGCTTATCCTAAATGATAGTCCTTGTAATAGAATTTCTAATATACATTATAGGTCTATCCATAGAGATAATGGGTAACCTTTTATGAATGAATTACCTTCTTTTGTGACCCAAAAAAAAAAAGTTTGTGATTTCATTTTATTGACCTTTTTTAATCTATTTCACTAGAATTGAATCAACTTCAAATTGGTAACATCTACAGTATCAATAATCTAAAACCATCCTTATGTTCCAAATTGAATCAAAAGATTTCTTGAAGCTAGATAGGATCAAGTATATGATAGATTGACATCATCTTCTAATAAGAATCAGACTACTAAACCATTGACCTGAGCCCGAGCTCGAAGGCTTGAGTACACGGCCAAGTGGATTGTCTCTTTGTAACCAACATCTGAAGAGTCCAAGCTACTACAATTCACCGACTTACTAACCTGTCCAAGTTAAACTCTCCTATACTTATCAAAAGTCTCTAACTATATACCAAAAGTCCTCCTACCAACTACCAGTCACGTGTCCGAGTAACCATGATAGGAATCAGGCCACCGAGCTCGAGCCTGAGGAATAGAGAGGATGGCAAGGCGAGTTCTTTCTTTACACCCCATAACCGAAAAGTCTAAGTTACTACAGTCTGTTGACCTGACGCCCTGCTAATACCAAACCCTCTTGTGCTTAGCAATAGTCTCTAGCTATCGACCAGAGATACACTCGGACAATAGCTCTGCTCGTCCAACCATCTGCTCAGCTAACCTAAATCCAAGCTATACCAAATACATCTAAGTTAAATTTACCTCAAAAGAGTTACTTGCTCAACTCCACATTGCTGAACTATCAGCTCTGCTTGGCATCATTATTAGGTAATAGCCAAGTTAGCCGAACAGTTTGTTTGTTTTGCCAAGCACATAACCACTTATCATATGCCATGTATCTGAGCATCCTAAATGATATAATCCTCTGTACAGAACACCTGCTTTTGTTGATTTTTCATTAATACCTTCTAACATTCCTTGTATCATATTAATTTTGGACATTACCCGTTTTAGTCTTTTTCATTTATAACAGTTGCCCTAATATTTCGGGTATAAATACCCATTGTAAATGTAGCTGCAACGGATATATGATATTGAACATACTTCTTTTTTATGTGAGAATTTCTCTCTCTGTTTGCTTATTTATTTCACTCTTATCTTAACCCTTAAGTAAGGTTAGGTGGCGTGTACCTCACCAAGTTAGCTTGTACATTACATCGAGTTCATTCTGTGAGTCCTTAATAGTTCCCTAATACATAATATCCTTGAAGCAGATTGAGGTTTCCTTGTTTATTTCTTTGTTCTCATGCATTTCTATTCTTGTTTTCAAGCTTTCTGTAAGCTTAGACCTATCCCGATACACTTGCCTTATTTGTCCTTGGCACAGATCATATCATCTTGGTATCAGAGCTAAGGTTTGTTTTAGTAAGTTGCTGTTTAGATAATTATTATTGTATAATGTGCAGTACTGTTGTCAAGTATGCTGTGAATATGAGAGGAATTAGTTTAAGTATTTTAGAGATTATTTGAAGTTTTACTATTGACATGAGACCTTTGTTGCAAAATACTTTGTTTACCTTGTTTTAAGGATACGAAAATAAAGTAAGTTCCAACTAGGTTTATACTTCTTCAGAGTAATTGTTGTGTTCATAGTTAATTTGAACTTTTGTATGGAGAAGTATACGTTTGAGTTGTTTGACATATAAGGTAGAGTCTACTGTTTCTTAGGTTCTAAGTTTATCCTAGAGAATAGTTAAGAGAATGATGAATTCAAGTTTCAATATTAGTATGTAGATGATAATAGCGGTGTTATCCACAATGGACGACAACCCCAAAATATCCCTAGAAGTACAAATGAGCGGCTTGATGAGATGACCAACCTGTTAGCCAATTTGACCAGTGTCATTAATGTACTAGCCTTTGGACCTGTAAAGACCATGCAAAATACTCCCTAAGCTACCCAACTCGCAAGAGGTTAGAACCTAACTCGATAAAATACAGTTGGGGGTGTATGGGGACATGTACGGAGAAGAATTGACTTATGTGATATGGATAAAGAAGGAGAAGAAGAGCACATTGAGGAAAAGGAGTGAGGTCAAGCACCCCGAGCTGCCAACCATGTAAAGCTTCAAATTTCGAGCTTTAATGGCTTTGGGAGTGTTAATGACTATCTAGACTAGGAAGAGAAGGTAGAGCATGTTTTTTACTATCACCAATATGAAGACTGCGAGAAAGTAAGGATTGTTGCTATAATTCCCTGGTGCATAACATCCTTAGAGCTAATTGTGTTTTGCTTGTTCACTCCTTGCTTTGCGTACTTTTTAATTCTTGTTTTCAAGCTTTCGATAAGCTTGGACCCACCCTAATGCAAACGACCTTATTGGTCCTTGGCATGGCCATATCACAAGGAGTGCTACTCCCCCTCAAGAAGGGACAAAGAGGCTTTGTCTTCACTAGTACAGTTAAATAGGGAGACAAGGAAGCAGCTGGACGCATTTAACAAGGCCGTAGTGATAAAGGCTATCCCCTGAGATAAGTATCTACGTAAACC
This sequence comes from Lumnitzera racemosa, assembly GCA_024138005.1. Lineage (NCBI taxonomy): Eukaryota > Viridiplantae > Streptophyta > Magnoliopsida > Myrtales > Combretaceae > Lumnitzera > Lumnitzera racemosa. The sequence continues at coordinate 94,060,413 of JAMXBC010000009.1, forward strand.
TCTAGAGGCAGCTATTGACTCCTATAGTAGGGTTGAGAATAGTAAAAAACCAAATGGTCAAGTAAGTAAGAGCAAAGCTACCATTATAATTTGGGTTCTACACAACTTTGTCATTGGCAAATTCCTTATATTGGTGGCACAACTACTATAGTGGATGAAAGCGTAACTTTGCTATTAGGGAGGTAGTTTACGGTGCATAAGGAGTCTTTGTAGCGTAAGATGCGCCTACCCTTCACTGAATTTGAGAAGAAGCTATTTAATTATCATTGATGTTGCCCTTCTCAAATACCTCCAAATGGATGGAGGTTGTTGAAGGCCTTCTAACCCTTGTGTGAATATTTGGTAACGAGAACTATACCTGAGCTCCTCAATTACTTTTATCTATGGAAGTCTCTAAACGAGTAAACTTACCTCTAAAATCGCTTAGGCAAGAAATTATTTGGGGGCTTGGACTCATCAGCAAAGAACTGGCAAGACAAGTTTTTAGTGGTAAGTTGCTTGAGGAAGCAGACTTCTGGACGCGGTGGACTTTACTAGTTCACAATAGCTTGAATGACATTGAGGCCGACTGAGAGATTAAGGCCTTTATGGCTTTGAGAAATGGCAAGGAGATCAATGCTGAATAGGTAGTATAAAGGTTCTTCAAATGACCAATCTCTGAGCTCTTCCTAAGCATGGAGAAGATTATCATGAAGGTAGTTGCAAAGAAATGGTTGGAAGGTACAAGTCCATCCTTGGCATGAATTGCCTCCTTCATTGTGCCAGCGTAGGCTTGCTTGAAGTTATTCTTCATCCGTGATGTTTCTAAGGAATAAAGGGTCTTCCTTGCCCATGTTAGTCATGACAAAGTTTTGTGAGTAAATGTAATACCCATTGTTCATTTATTTCTTTGTAGATGAGAAGCTAGCTAAGGCTAAGGGGTTGCCACATCCTTTTAGGCTAAAGTTATTAATGCAATAGCGCAGTAAGGCGAAGTCAGCTGCCTAAGTTGTTGTCTCCAACGGTAAGCGTACAGACCTTACATCAATGGCAAAGGAGACTAGTTGAGCAAAGCCACTCTCTCTTCTTAAGGGCGTTCCCATCAACAATACCTCTACTGAGCTAGTGGTCATCGAGCCGGAGAGCATGGTTTGCCTTGTGGCTAACTCTATTTTCTTATCTAAGCCCATTGCTATAAGGGACAACACCCCTACTATCGATGAGCCTAAGTTGATAATGCTTCCCTTTCCCTCTAAAGATAAGGAGAAGAAGCCTAAAACCAACACGATTAAGGAACTGAGGGGGCTAGAAGAGGAAGTTCCTTGAGGAAGGGAGGAAAGAGGTACCAACCTTGAAAAGGACGAAGTTGTTAGTGTCGCCCAATAAACTATTATCAAAGCGACTCCCATCTAGTCATTCCTATCTCCCATAGACCAGATGGAAGGGGCTTAAGTTGAAGCCTTGGAGAAGTATTAGAAGGAAAAAATCATTCCAATCTCCTATAAAAGGGTTTTGTATGAGTCCAAGAATCCTTGACTCTACAATAGTGGTTCCAAGTCAGCTACTAAGTAATATAAGGGGAAGATCTTCAGACCCTGATGGGGTATCTAGGGTGGTGACGTAACTCTACACAACCAGGCTCTCAACTTAAAGGCCTTTATGGGGTCTTTTACCCCCGGTAACTAAATGTCCTGGAAATGATGTTAAGGTGCCAATTTGATGACCCCTCAACTTGGTAGGCCATCTTAGCTCCCTAAATCACCAAGTGCATCTTTGTCACTCTAAGACACTTTCTTTTATGATGTTTTTCTAAGCCTTTCTTTCATCGGTGACGTTGTCATTCTTATGTTATAATACCATGGTTAGGTGATGCTCTCGGTTAATCGTTACAAAAAGCTACTAGGAAAGGTAAAGGATCTCTGATCATATGTGCTTTGTGCACAGGAGGATTTAAAGGAGGTAAATTCCTATTCTAAGCGAATTTATAAGAAATTTCGTGAGGCTAACCGATGTCTTCATCATTGTTATGTGCAGAATGTTACTCTAGAGGCCGAGTTGCAGTAGGAGAAGGAAGGCCAATGAGGCTATAAAGGAGGCCAAGGTGCTCAAAACTAGGTTAGAGGAAGAGTAAAAATCCAAGGTTAAACTCTCTAAGAAGTTGGAAGAGGAGAAGAAGGCGAAGGCAAAGCTTGAACAATACAACTTCGAGTTGAACGTATTAATTTCCCGACTACAGATCGAATTAGCAATGAAGGTAGCTAAATGTGAATATGCCAAAATACTTCGCTGGAGCTAATCGGTCAAAAGGTTGAGCTAGAGCAAAAGATTGAGGAGCTCCGGTAAGAGGTTGAGGAAATGATAAAACTCGTCTTCGATCTAGAAAGTAGCAAGTGCCTTAGTGAGTTCACCGGGAAGAAGGCTATGGATAACTTCTTTGCTACATGGCGATAGGTTGAAGAGTGTGAGGACATTGCTATTGAATGTGGTCGAGACATTTGATAAAACATGTTGAAGCATCAGCCCGACCTTGACTTAAGCTTTTTGTATTGGTTGGATGAGCTAATCTACATGGAGGAAAGGGCAACCAAAGAAGAAGAAAGGACAGCTACTCTATCAGCTGAAGTAGGCCAAAGCACCCCTTCTGCTAACGAGGGCATGCAAAATACTCCTACATCTACATCCGCCCCGACAGCTCAATAGGAGGTCACCTCTAAAAGTATTACAAAGGAGCAATAGGGATAAGGTGGCCTCTTGTTAACCTAATCTAGTAAAATCTTCCTCTTCTACCTTCAACCCAAGTCGAGGCAGCTTAAGACCTAGCTACTCAAACGAATCCTGGGCAAATAGGCATGTTAGACTTCTCAGAAATACTAAAGCCGGCTAACCCGAAGAGATGAATGTTGTCTTTTTCTTCTTTATTTTTTTTTCTATGTATTTACTTTCCCCTTCTGAAGTACAAGGTTGCTATGCCAACCCTAAATGCTTGTAAATGTTTTTTCACTACTGGAGAACTTTTGGCTTTGCTTCTTTTTGTTTCTCGGTACTTTTGGTATGCTGATGTATATTTTGACGCCAAGGGTTTGTTTTCCTATATATGATTTCATATAGAGGACAGTTATGGTTAGTTGGTAGCTTAAGCCACATTAAGGGGGCTGAGCTGGTGGCATTTCAATAAGCATTGGGAGTTCCTTAGTCATATAAGGGATGTTTCCCCTTGCTAAGGCCACCTAATGGGAGTCAGGTTGGTGGTATTCCAACTTGCCCAGGTAATAGCAGTTCCTTAATTATGCAAGGGGTATTTTCCCTTATTGAGGTTACCCAAGGGATGGTCAGGTCGGTGGTGTTCTAACTTATCTATGCTTAAGTAAGCACGTAAGTTAGAAGTCCATTCACCCTTAAAAGGATAAGACTCAATACAAAAATAAAAGAGGATAAGAGAGATAAAAAATGCTCAATATACTTAGAGAATAGAACTTCCATTGATATTTACAAAAACATTTACAAGAGATTTTACATTAATCAAACTAAAACCAAAGATTATCGGCATTCTAAGTACGCAAGATGAGCTCACCATCCAATCTCTCTAGTCAGTATGCTTCATTCCCAAAGTTCTCTCTTACTCTAATCAAGTCTTCCCTTGTGATAAGCTCTTAATTATATATATTTTATTCAGTGATTTTTCATGATTTTTCCTTAATATTTGAGTTTATTTTTAGATAATAATACTTAATTGAGTAAAATTTTATTTTCTAGGTTTTGACACAATCTATGCAAGAAAATAAGAAGATAGAAATAAGTTTCCCTTATGAATGTATAACAAATACAAACAAGGTTATCAAATAATTAATTATATGCAATGCAACAAGTAAGTGTCATCACACAACATGGTCTGGTCTGTTATCCAATGGAGACACCGCTTCCCCCAAAACTATCCTTCAAACTAATGCCCCCATCCTCATCGCAACCCCCTCTCATGTCACTTAGTTCGGCTAAGGATGAGGAAAAGATTATTATGCTATCCAGCACTATCTTTTTCAGAAGTATCAGTGTTTGATTGAAGAACCTTAATAATTCCCTAAAAGGTTACAATACATGTCTAATTAGGGTATTTAGGTCAGTCATAATTAGGTACGGATTAAGGTGATCAAACAATTTCACACCATTCAACTCACATCAATCACCAAACACAATACAGAATTTAGCATAAAATCAGATACACCAACACATGTGTACATAACTACTTACAACACAGTCAAATACAATCTTTAGTCTCCGAGTACTTCCAAATAGTACTCTAAAATACAATGAAGTATCAAACCCAACTTACTTGGAACCCTTAGTTGGTCTGTTCATTCGTTCTCTCGCTCCCTTACTTATTTTAGGTCGACTCATCTCCGTGTATCCTATAATATAAATACGTTTTTTAGTATTTATATCTTAATGGTATATATATTATAGGTTATGATTTAACTCAATTCTTCATATATACATATTATTTATTACCAATTCATTTTAGGTCCGTTTAAGATTCAGTTTCCGAATCTAGTTTTGATTTAGGTTCTAAATCAATTCCAACTACGAGTATTATACATAAATCCTAAAAATGAAATCTAAACCCTAATGTGAAGTTAATCACATCAGGCTTGAGAACCCTAAGTATCACTTTCGATCATAAATTAGTATTTCATTCTACCTGATAAACTCTAATCCTCATTTATGTACCAAATTTACTCCCGATGTGTGAAAATTTTATATCGTTCATATAATTACCTAAATTTATGTTTCCCACCAGATTTATTACATAGTTATATTAATATTTTATTATCCATTTTAACCTAATATTTTATATTTATCATAATTCCAATTCCACATATGATCAAAAATACATATATTTACTACATAATACCCCTAATAATCACATCTAACACCCTAAATACCACAATTATCATATCACATTAGATATGAACATCTTAAAATACTTAGATATACCCTAAATCAATAATTACTTGATTAATCATTAATTAACCCCCAAAATCACTAATTATATATATATTAAAGGCCTAAAAATCACTTAAAAATTTTGAAAATTCATTTTTTAAAAAAGGGCTTTATAATACCGTTCTACATCACCTAAGTAGTCTACATAAAAAAATTAAGTTCAAAATTACACTCCTAAGATTATTTAATTCTAAATTGAAACATATTAAGTTTTGTACAGTTTTTTAAGCACCATATATTTCTAAGTATAACTAAATCAAACTAATATTTTTCCCTATATCTACATAAAATAAAACTTCAAAATAATAAAATTTATAATTTTTTAGATAAAATTAATAATTTTAATAAATTATACAAAATCAAGCTGAATTTGAACTCACCTGATTGTTAGACTTCCAGCCACCAACAGTAGTCCTAGGGGTGTTGGTCGATGTAGGCGGTGGGTATGGGGTGTAGTGGTGGTAATGACAGTTTCAGTCCAATTGCCCTAATTGTACAGATTTTTTATAATTTTTTTGAAAAACCCTATTTCTCTCTTATTTCAGTTCTCTTTATTTTTTCTACTCTTCTAACTGATTAAACGAGCTTCTGAAAAATTTTAGGTATTTATGGGGCTCTAAGGAATTTTTGTACGTTAAATTAAGTTAACAATTGGGCTTATCTCTTCTATTTTGACTCTTTAAGTGAGTTAATTTAATTAGCTGAATTTTTTCTTTACTCCCCCAATTTGCCATGACCTTAATCTAGATCATTCTCCACTTTTTTTTATTTTTCCTTTTTTTTATAATTTTCTTTAATTATTTAGCATTTTCTAGCAATTTTTAGGCACTTTAAGTAATTTTGCGTATTTTCACTTACACGTAAATATATATGGAGTACAAGTAAATACTCTAAAATATTATTTATGTTATTCTATGATTTTTAGTGTGCATATAATTTATTTCTAGCGATTCATTAGTTATCGGAACTCATTTTACGCATTTCCGATAAATAATTGATAATATACTTAAAATTTGATATTATAATATTCTATTATTTATTAATTATTTTCCTAAATTCAAACTTACAGAATCACTTTTACTAATACTTTTAGCTTTGTTTTATAATTTAAGTTCAATCGGATCCCTTAATTAATCGTCCTAAACTTTACGTATTAAAGCTGATTCTACAGTTACAAGGCTTACAAAGATGAATCTACTTAGTGTAACTACCATGCCGGTAAGCTTCTAGGCTTCTTTAATCAAGGAAGGAGGCTTTATGTCCTCGTTAGCCTTGATCTTCCCAAGATTAGCCTCTATGCCATGTTAGGTTACCATGAAACACAAGAACTTATTGGAGCCAACCCTAAAAACACACTTTTAGGGGTTCAACTTGACGTTATGCTCCCTCATCCAATCAAAGGCTTCCTACAAGTCCTTGATGTGGTAGCACGTTGTTTGCTTTTGATGATCATGTCATCAACGGAGACCTCTATGTTACACCCGAGCTGGGGCTTGAATCAGGTGGTCGCCATCCTTTGGTACATCACCCTAGCATTCTTAAGGCTGAAGGGCATAACAGTGTAGTAATAAGTACCAAAGTCAGTGACGGAGGTATAGATTTTGTCCTTTGGGTCCATTTTGATCTGGTTATACCCTAAGAAGGCATCCATGAAGCTAAGCAAAACGTATCCTGATGTAGAGTCGACCCCGTTAGTCTATCATTGGGAGAGGAAAGCAGTTCTTAAGACAAGCCTTATTAAGGTCGGTGTAGTTGACAAACATATACCACTTCCCGGTCTTCTTCTTGACTAGCACCACATTTGCTAACTACATTGGATACTTTTCCTCCCATATGAAACTTGCCTTTAGCAGCTTCTACATTTCCTCTTCGATGGTAACCCGCCTATTTAAGGCAAAATTCCTTTTCTTTTGCTTGAAAGGTTAGATGTTTCCATCGATGTTGAAGCTGTGAGTTGTCAAGTCAGTGGAGATTCTTGGTATGTCATATTCCAACAAGGTGAACCTGTTAAAGTTGGTTCATAAGAGGTTAACAATGGCCTCCTTCACTTTCGAAGGCATCTCTAATCTAACCTTAATGATCTGGTTAAGGTTGGAACCAATCTGCACTTCCTCTGTCATTTCTGCTAGCTCGCCTCTCTCAGCTGGCTTCTCTTATGGACCTAGTTCTAAGGCAAAAACACCCTTAATTAGGGCTTCCTTGACATAAAGCTCCCTAGAGAGCTTTTAACCACTTCTACAGATTTACACCCAGTAAGAGTTAAGAACTTAACTTTTAGGTGCAAGAATGATGTGACAACTCCAAACTTATTGAGGTTCGATCATCTTAACAAAACGTTGTAGGTGGAAGGGAAGCCTACCACCACAAACTCAATCAGAGATTGGACAACATTCTTGTCGTTGCCGAGCTCCATGTCTAAAGTGATGATGCCCTTTGGTCGTACCATTCCCCCATTGAAGATGATCAAGTCATGATGATATGGATTCATCTTCATAAGCAACTTTTTCCTTATTTGATCATAGGTGTGTTTAAAGAGAATATCGGTGAAGCTATCAGTATCCACCATAATCCTAAAGACCTTGAAGCCTAAGATCTATGCCTTAATTACCTGGGCATCCTGATAAGGAGTGTCAACTCCCTCAAGATCTTCATCAGAGAAAGAGGTAATGGTGTCATGCCTTCGCCTCTTCTCCCTAGCTGCCATCACCTCTATCGAGGCATTAATTGAGTTACTGCAACTCAGTCGGCTCCCTAGATGAGCCTGACCCGACCCTAACTATAATGTTGATAACTCCATTAAGGGCTCAATCATTGTTTTGTCCTTCTCAAGAATCCTTGATTCGTCGCCTTGGAGGTACCCTATCCTCGTTGTAGTCAGCACAATCAACATTCCTTTACTTGGCTACATACCTGCCGAAGTAACCCCCTCTAAATACCATATTCAATTGCATTCTTTATCACGCCCTGAAGCAGTAAAGTTGTAATAATCCCACCTTACAATCCATTTTAGGATAGAAGCTGACCTTATAGTCGCTACGTTAAACTTGATTTATAGAAGGCATTCATAACTAACCTGCTTTGAAAGAAACATTTCACAATTTAAACATGTTATTTATGTAAAAAAATATGAAAATATATACTAAGATTCCGAAATTCTACGAAATGTTACCCAATTTAATAACTTAACCTTACTTACGTAATACATACATTAATAATGGAAGATTAAAAAATAAGGATTAAAACCTTAAAAATGTAATTGATCATTAATTTTATTTCCTTACTCCCTAAGATCCAATAGTAACTAGCTTCAAGGTAGTTATGATGCCGCTTCCAAGATAACACCTACAATTATATCTATAGGGATGTGAGCAATCAACTACTCAATAAGTTAGAACGAAGACTTAAAACTATACATTAAGTACAAACAAGGTTATCAACCAGTTATTTAAATACAATAAAATGATCACATGCCATCAAACAACATTTTCCGGTCTGTAATGAGATTAAAGAAATGACACCCACTCTAATCTGGGTTGAGGAGTTTAACGCATATATCAATAGCGTATGACCAAACCCAAGCTTATGCCATAGAGACACCACTCATCCCATGACTACCTTCAAATTATTGCCTTTATCCTTGCCACGACCTCCTCTCATGCAACTTAGTTCGACTAAAGATGAAGAAAGGACCGTTATGATATCCAACACTATCCTTTTCAAAGAAGTCAGTATTTGGCCAAAGAACCTTAAATGCTTCCCCTAAAGGGTTACAATGTATGTTTAACTTAGATTCACAAGCCATTTATTTAATTAAGTCCAATTTAAGGTATTCAAGCATTTCACACGAGACAAACGATTACAATTTAGAGCATCAAACTAAAATCACATCATTAGACCTAGAAACACGCATAGACGGGCATGTGTACAATCAAACTATCTAACAAACATAACTAAATATAATCTTAAGCCTCCGAGTATTATAATATAATATTATGAAACAAAGTAACATATTAATCTCAAACTTACCTAGACTTCCGGCGTGCTCATTCAGGGTATGACTCACAGTAAGCCATCGCTGATAATCCCTATAATATGAATGTTGTTTTAGTTCCCATATAACCACCATAGATAGATTTTATTTTATAATTTAAATTATTATTATCTTTAGTTTAGGGTTTTATTATATTTAGTTATTCAAGTCTAGGCCTCTTAGGATTATTCCTCTTATTAAACTAAGTTCTAAATTTACTTCTTATTTTAATTCTAATTCAACCTCTAAAACAGGTTCTAGTTTATCTTTTGATTACTCTTTGTTTGTAAGTCTTTTCAATGCCTCTTAACTTTTTTCTTACAGTTTATTTGATGAGTATAACCTTTAGTTGAGGTTTTTGACTTACTCCCTGATATACTTCTATTAACCCTAATTCTGATTCTGATTCTGCTTCTAAATCAGTTTTAGATTAAGGAATTGTCCACATTTTAGCCTAACCACTCATACAATGTGTGTGTGTGTGTGTGTGTGTGTGTGTGTGTGTGTGTGTGTGTGTGTGTGTGTGTGTGTGTGTGTGTGTGTGTGTGTGTGTGTGTGTGTGTGTGTGTGTGTGTGTGTGTGTGTGTGTGTGTGTGTGTGTGTGTGTGTGTGTGTGTGTGTGTGTGTGTGTGTGTGTGTGTGTGTGTGTGTGTGTGTGTGTGTGTGTGTGTGTGTCATGTTATGATAAAGGGAAAGACTGCAGCGGCTTGAAGACTGCAAGTTTGGATTAGCAGCAATGCATGGAATCGGAAATACGCTTTTTGCTCGATTCCTCCTCCTCGTGTTTTTTCTTTATGGTGTAATGACTTGAGTACGTCTGAAATGTTGTTTTTGAATCCATGGATGGAAGTAGATGAACTGGTGTTAACTTGGTAATATTGATGCACGTCTCTTTTTGAATCGGGAATGTTTTATTCTTATGATACTCCTCCAGTTCCACTTCAAAGCTTGGTAATTTTTGGAGCTTCTAAATACGTCTGTCCTTTTTTCTTTTTTCTTTTTTTCTCTTCACCTTTTTCATGTTTATTTAAATGGTCTTTTTCATTAGCAGTCACTTTAATTAATTAATTTATCGAAATATAATTTAGAGTCGCGGCTTGTTTCGAAAACTTCGGATCTTCCATGGCCAAGCTTTCCCAGCCCACCTTTAATGGCTTCTTTGGCTTGCCGGAGAAGAGGAAATAATCACAGAGGAAAGAGAGATTTATGATTTTTCACTTTTTAGGTCCTGTTTACACTTCATTGTTTCCAATTATGGAAAATACCAATGCCTCTTAAGCAAGAGTACATTAACTGCATTACAACTATTTTAGGATGAACAAATTAACTTGTGTTCCGTGAAACAAGCCATGAATCGACGATGGGATTCAGGAAGTGATCGGCAGACTCAACGAGCATGGACGTTCGCCTTACCAGGCCAGGGTTAACCGCCAAGGACTACTTAGGGTCGATCGGTTCATAGTGAACGTGGTCAATCGACTGGCCCTCTGTGGCTAGCTAACCGACCTCCTTCCTTATGTGTGTTTAATTTTTTTAAGTCGTGTTCTTCTTTGTTCATTAGTTGCTTTCCTAGTTTGATCTCAATAGTTATTCTTGTATTTCTCTTTGCATGTTCATTTCCCTTTCATTTGTCGAGTATTTGTTCCAGTTAGTTATATTATTTCATGTAAGTTTAGCTATTAGGGTTCTTCTCAGCCTAGATGAAGGCTTAGCATGTAATTCGTGAGAGACAACGAGACTCTAGGGAATAGTAAGTTTTACTCCTATATTTTTTGTCTAGGTTGTGGTATACACCTTGCTAACCATGCGTCGTGTTGGAACTTTTTAGCAATCATTATTGAAATTCTATGAGATACGTGTAATTTCTGTAGCAACTCAATTACTTGTTTTGATCATGAATTATATATATCAATCATAGGATTTAACCAAAATTTGTTCATTTTGTTATGTAGTGCATTACATCTAAATAGCGATTCATCTATATTTTATTGATCTCATTCATTCATTATTTTTTTTTCCAAGTATTCATTAAATATTTAAACTTCATAAAATACCATCTTTCGTTACTTTGTTTGTGGACTTTCATCCACTTTCATTGGAGACTCATCGAAAATGTAGTCTTAGATCTTCAATGAGCATAGGTTGGAAAGTTTAGGTCTTGAAGGTTAGTGTGTGGGGTTTGAATCAAAGAGGTTATGTGTGTGTTGCGTATTGGATTATGATACACGTAATTAAAGAAATGACTTGATTTATATGTATAGAATGATCAAGCGAGATGGGATAAAGAGAAGTTGTAAGTAATCTCGATAGGCTCTAACACGTTAAATGATAGGTGGAGAAGCGCAATACCATCATACTCCACAGTGGATAAAGAACAGGAGAGTGTTCTTAGGATGTTCAAAAGTTTAATTTTTAACACAAGATTTTAGCAAAATAACGACGTTAATTAGTCGTAATGAGGAGATGAAAGAGGTATTTATAAAAAGTGACAATTGATTCCATCCGTTGGATCATGATATTAATCAATAGCCAAGATTGAAGCATTTTATAAATGAATCTTGAGTGGCTTTTTTTCCATATGTTTAGGCCCAAATAAACGGTTTTATTATCTTTTATTATAAGGCAAACTAAGAAAAACTGGATTAGGTGAATCAATTCAATAGGCCCCACTCCAAGCCCATTGTGCCAATCTCTTATAATCATCCCAAAAATATATGGCCTTGACTCTCCAGACCCTATCACCTTAACTTAAAAAATCAAATCCATTTTAATTATTGGGTCTAAAACCCAAATTCAGATTCAGCCCTCTACATTTTATCCCCTAATTAAAGTCCTTCGAATTGAGTCAAAGAGGTTTGGGCATCAAATAAGCTTGTCAAAACACTAAGTCGCTGCCTAACGTATGGGCGTTGTAGAACAGTTGCACTACTACCGGCATGTTTAAATGTATCTTAAGATTTTTGTTCTCTTGACAATTTGTAATGTAGAAGCCTAAGCATCAGTGTTGCAATTACTATTCTTTTTACCTAGTGTGTGAGCTCACAGCACTATTCAATTGCGCACATCGCTTTGGTTATTCAAAGTTGTATTGCCCCCATGAGTCATAATCATATATGTGCAAGGTTAGTAATTATCGACGAGCCAATGAGCTTAATCTTCTATTTTCCTTGTATGAATTTCTTCTCTTGGCTAGTTGTATTGAAATATTCTTGTACTAATTAGCTTTTCTTCATGAGCAACTCACCGTATCCCTTTCATATTATGCTTGACCTTCTTTCGTTAATTTGGATTAAACTCATCCATATCGAAGAAGATGATTGTCATGTGAATTTTTCCTTGATAGTCTATAATGTAAGAGTTGATTGCTTGTACTTTAACATAATTAATTTGAACAAGTTCACCGTACCATTTGGTCATATGTGTCGTCTTGGCTAAATATAATAGTAGGTTACTCTCATTACAAAATATTAAATAAACTACTTGAGTAATTAAGTAGCCTTGTGCAGATCAATCCCTGTTAATTCAAATTGCACTACCTTTAACAATATGTCAAATAAGTCTTGGACATCATATAGGCCTCTTCTATGCCAATTGATTTTGCTTCATAATGTGCATTATCCGCTCATGAAATGAACTTCCATATACCCGCTCCCCATTAGCAACTCTGATTGATCCTCCATTTCAACCCATTAGGATGAATTGATAAATTCATAGACCATATACATACACAAACATATATATTCTTTTGTAAGGAAACGGGGTTTCAAACAAGATACATTGCATTGTTGTTGGCACCATTATATCGGGATCAAATTCCATCACTTATTATAATCCTTTAATCACTTTTGTTGAAAAATTTTCTCTAAAAATCGAGTATTCGACAACAAGATATTATCCTTCGGCAATTACTTCATATACATGTAAATACCTATCGTTTAATTGATGACTTTGATTCCATGTCTAACATATGAAAATGCATCTCCGAGATAATAAAATAATAAAAAAAAGCCCATATCTTCCATGTATTGAAGCCCATTGTAGTCAACAACGAATGCAATTAATAAATTATCCAACCAGTGTATCTTTGGCAGAAGCAATGATTTAAAATATTAGCTTATTGTAATTTATCATATCATGCCATGTGAGACTAAAGTCTAAGCAACTAAACACATATGGCCTTGATCCTTAGTCCATGCATACTATCCACCTGCCATTGCGAAATGGAGAGAAGTTCTAGAATATTGATTAGAAATTGCATATTTACATAATCTACCCTCAAGCATTCGAATAAGGATGAAATATATCTCAAAGAATATGCTAAGTCCCAATACTATAATGAGGTGTCACCATTTTAGTAGTATATAGTACACTAAAAGAATATTTTCTATTATACAAAGGGGGTACAAAGTAAGCAGGTGGTGCCATAATATTAGAAAACATTTTCTGTTGTTGCTCCTGCTACATATATCGGTGCATAATTATCCTTTTGCAAGCAACAACATCCCCATATTCATTATAGACATACAATTAATGGCAAATAGCCTTCTCATTAGACAGTAGCTATCATAATCTATAGCCAAATCACCATCATTTTAAGGAAGCAATAGCCATCACATACTTTCGAGACACATCTTCATTCATCATATTCGTTCATTTTCACACTTTGATACACATCTCAAATCAAGAAAACACCAGCCGAGACACATCTTCCTCCATCAACCTCCATTTTTATTCACATACCTTCTTCATTTTCATACACTCTTTCACTTTCGTTTTTCATTTACTTTCCACTTAGCTACTCCTCTGTTTTCTATCGATTCACATTTTTATTTTTCTTTATAGCAACCTCCTATTCATCTTTTTCTCACTTTCTCATTTCTCTGCCAACACCTCACTCTTTCCATCATCTAAATATTATTTTTCTTTCCTTTGCTTTTTAAACCCTCATACACTCCCCCATACATATACTTTCGATATTATTCCTTCATTCCTCTTCCGTATTTCTCTTTCTTCTTTTTTTTCCAAATACAATATCTTTATGGCTTCTTTTTTCTTCATTTTTTATAGCTTTACATACCTTTTTTTTTAAATTTGATTTGCTTCTTCTCTTTGTCCCATCCACTTCCTCTTTTCATACTCACACATAGCAATATGCAAAATACAACCTCTATATTCAGCCATCACAAGTACTCCCCCCTTAACCACCATCAATAGACACTTAAACATTAGTAAGTGAAAATAGCCATTAACAAAACAAACTCAAGAATACCAGAGCTTAAAATTGAAGAAGGATGCAGCGACCATTGAAAGAGAAGGCCAACAGCGAAGCATTGAAGATTAAAGGCACCATTGAAGGCTAGAACAACAATACCCATGTCAGTTGAAGTCTATTATGACTGTTGAAGAATTTCGAAGCTTCACAGACCAAATATCAAAGCTTAAAGCAGAAATTGAAGATGAAAAATAAAGAGAGTGAAATGGCCATTCAAGACCCAAAGTATTGCCGAAGCTACTGCAATCAAGTTTAAATCTTGAAAAATAGAGGGAAGTCTGAAGTACCAGTTAAGACCAAAGCATAATAAAAGACTAAGGATTGAAGCTTAGATTGTTGAGAAGAGCACCGAAAATTACACTTAAGCAATACCAAGGAGGAAAACAAATCCAACAAGGAAGACCAAATTTAAAAAAAAAAAAAACAGTAAAGGCTAGCAAAACTTTAATCCTTTTCAAGCATGGATGAACTTGTCGTTGTAGTAACTAGCCCCAAATTAAAAGTAACCATTTCTCATTGAACACACACAAAATGCTTCTTAAAAATGAGGTTTGTTTCTATACTAACACCATCTTTCTTTGCCTTGTGTAGGAAAATATTTGGAGCTCCATTAGAAATCCCATCACTAGCTACAGTAGTTCGCCTTCACATAAGCGATACCTACAGTTGCATTACTTATTATAAATCACAACACAACCCCAATGACCTTGGGTTTCCCATAACATTTTGATATAATATTGCATTAATGTTATCTCTTGTTCCATATGCCTTCACCAATGTGTTATGAGAGTGTGACAAAGAATGGAGAGAGAGAGAGAGAGAGATTATCACGGTGAGGTTTCAATTTTTGTTAAGTTTGTAGCAATGAGCAAATCTGAAGAGGTCGTAAGAGAGATGTAGTGTAAATGTGGGGGCAAAGAACTCAAAGCCATGAGATTGAGAGAACTTGTAAGAGTGAGGCAAGGGGGTATTATTGAGGCTAGAAGCATGTATGCGAAATTTCTTGTCAAGTGATGATTTTTGTTAAGTTGGAGTAGCAGGCGGATCCAACAAGATCGAACATAGTTGCATGACCTTTTCTTCTTCTTTTTTTTCTTTTATTTTTGCTTAGATGCGTAGCTGCATGGTTGTTATTTTGTCCCTCATTTGTAAAGTTATTTGCCACATCACACAAGCTCTATCTATAAGTGAAGTAGCTGCAGCATATGATCGAGGCATGTTAAACTGCCCTTGTCAATTATTTTCCCTTTTAAATTTTGAATGTCACCGTCTTCAGTAATTAATTCTATTTTTTGGATACGTTTATTAGATATTTTCTTTAGTGTCCAATATTAACTTGGGGTCACTTTTTTCCTCATCAGTCAATACGCGTTCAACTCTAAAAAGTCTGATATTTCCATCTTATAGCCATTGGTTGAGTAACATGTACACTTTTCCCATTAAGCATGGAAATACCAAAGATGATTTAGTATCCATAAGCTTCTCACTTCTAAATTTCTTTACTCTTTTAGGATTCTTCTCTCGGGTTAAATTCATCAAAGGTGTGTGCTTGTTAAATCTAGTAATTTCATTTCTTTGTTGCACTACCAAGTTATTAGTCCTTCATGCGTTTTCAATTAATGTCGCAAAGGCAACTAACGAAAGATTTTTAAGATAGACCGCATGCTCAAAAAACATTCCTTGAGTACAAATCTTAACCAACTCCCTTTCATCACAGATGTCTTATATATTTAAAGAGCATTCTCTAAATTGCTCGATATAGTCCATAGATCCTCCTTAGGCCTTTAACAAATTTCTCCCATGTCAGTGAAAGTAACCATTTCTTTAATAAAGAAGAATTTTTCCAAAAGCATCCTATACATTCCACCCTATGAATCAATTGATCATGGCAATAGATTAACATACCAGGTAAAGTTTTAATGAACTTCAACAAATGTTCCTTAGTTCTCCCCTTCTTCCCATTAAACAATATGAACTTTGGACTTACGTAGTCCTTTGGATATGGCTTGATAACGATACGTAAATGGCATGGGAGCTTCAGCTCTAACACAGTTGATGTGGACTTCACCTGTACTTCTCTCATGTGCACATCCAAATCCTCTTTAGTCACAAATGAAGCCCTTTGAATAGATGTTTATATCCTTATTGACATCACAAAAGCAAGGTTAGTGAAATTCATAGGCATAGAATTCGCTAGAGTTGAATTCATAAGGGTAGGGTGCACAAATTCAACAATTAAAACACGCGGAGTAGCACATGAAGACGACGAACCTCCTATTCGAATTCCCTGATTTATCAGTTCAAATAAGGTATGCGATGTAGGTACAGGTTCCGCCTCAAGAGGTTGTTCCTCAGCTCTAGGAGCATTTACTCACCAATAGTCAAGGGATTAAATGGCTGAGAAACTTATGTAACATATTGTTGCATCACATTGGAGGGACCCGCAACAATTATCCCTTGTTGCGCAACAACGAAAGCAACCACAATAGGTGGACACTGGGTAAATATCGCTTGGAGCTCATTCAAACTCTGATTGGTTTGTCGCAACTCTCGTGTTAGTTATGCATTATCAAGAACAACTTCTTGTGTACCTTCTCCTTGATTTGTACCTCTTATTAGAGGTAGATTTTTATTATTAGTAACAATAGTACCATCTTACTCTTGATTGTTACTATTCGTAGGATTAACGGGTTTTCTCTACGGAGGTACCATAACGTAAATGTTAAATCTTTCCTTCCCCAGTGAAGTTGTTAAGAAAACGTATATAGGGTTCGAATTAAAATGGTCACGTATGTGCTACGTATTAGACAGTACTATATGTGATTAAGGAAATGACTTAACTTATACATATAGGATGATCAAGTGAGATAAGATAGGGAAGAGGAGTAAGCTGTCTCGATAGGCTTTAACACATCAGGTAACAGATGGAAAAACATGATTATATCAAACTTCACAATAGATGAAGAATGAGGTAATGTTTTTGGTATGTTCAAGTGTTAAATCTTTAACACAGGGTTCCAATAAAGTAACGGCATTAGTTAGAATTTGTCTCCTTATCTAAATGAGGAGGTAAATAGGGTATTTATAGGAAGTAGTAGTTGATTCAATTCGTTGGATCATGATGTTGATCAATAATCAAGATTAAAGCCTTTTATAAATGGACCTTAAGTGGGCTTTTTTCATAAGTTTAGGCCCAAATAAAGAACTTTATTATCTTTTAGTGTAAGCCAAATTAAGAAAGATTGATCGAATAAACCGATTCAATAGGCCCTACTCCAAGCCCACTATGTTAAATCTTCCTTAATTATCTCGAAAATATATGGCCTTGACTCTTCGACCCTATCACCTTAGTCCAAAGAGTCAAATCCATTTCAATTATTGGGTCTAAGACTCCAATTCAGATTTAGCCCTCTTATAGACACCTAATTTTTGCCTCCCATTTATTTTTCAAATTAGGTTATAGAGTCCTAAATCAGAAAAAGTTCAAAAAAATAAAAAATTAAAGAAAGCTCTAAGAAATGAAGAAATTTGGAAAAAAATAGGAATTTTAGAAAAATATATAAAAAATAGGAAAATAGGAAAAAGTACAAAAAAAAAGAAATTTAGAAAAAAATACAAAAAAAAAGAAATTTGAAAAGTCACAAAATAAAATAGGGTATTTAGAAAATAATATATTTTTAAGTTGTTTAAATAGAATATAATTTTAATTTTAATTTTAATTTCAATTTCAATTTCAATAATTTTGAATAAAAGGCTGTTGGGTTTAGGTTTAGATTTGAATCTAACTCATGCTGATTTAGTCCATATGTACAATTAATTATATATATAAATAAGGAAAAACCAATAGCTCAACTGGATAAGCATCTGGACTTGATATTGTATATGAATCAAAAATCATGGGTTCAATTCATGGAAAGTGCAAAATGTATATTTTTGTTTTCTTTTCTCACTTTATTGCCATGTCATCGTCACGTTACAGGCTACGTCATCGTCACGTCATTTGCCAACTCAAATGTATCTTTTTTTTTTTTTCTCACTTTATTGCCATGTCATCGTCATGTCACGGGCTATATCATCGCCACGTCATTTGCCAACTCACTTCTAAGTATGGTAGACACATTCCGACACACTCCGGCACATTTATATACGCGAAGCTATGTATTTAGCACCACATATTATTCAAGTTCATCCAATCCAAAATTGGAAGAAAATTATATTGCATTTAATTTTTTCCATCCTTAACACAACCATAACACCTATAAATAGGGGTCTACTCTTCATTTTCAAAACATAACGAAAATTGCGAAACACTTTAGAAAAACAAAAATCGAAGTTTTCTCTCTCTAACATGGTTCCTCTCTCTCTAAGATAGCATCCCCTACGATGTTTGTTGACAAAAACCACCACCATCGAATTTTACGAGCCGACTCCAAGCCAAAGTGAGCCAATTCAAGTCGAAGTGAGCCGACTCAAGCTGACTCCAAGCTGACCTTTTTTGTATTTTTTCTTTCTTTTTCTTTTTATTCATTTGTTTATTTGTAAATGTTATAAATGAGAAAAAGAAAAAATAATGAAAAAGGCAAAAAGGAAAAAAGGAAAAACAAAAAAAAAAGACAGAAAAGAAGTAGTCTATTTATTTATAAAAATAGATAGAATAAGTATAAAAAATAATAAAAATAAATAAATAGGTTAGTAAAAAAAAATTATTTTGACACTTAGAAAAATTGAGTTTTCTAAAAATAAATGAAAATAAATAAATCAATTTTCAAATTAGAATCATTTAGAATTTCCAAAAATAAAATCCAACTTAGAACGTCTTATAATATTTTCTCAAATCAACTCAAAATGGGTAAAAACATAAACCAGGTAATTTTTTCAAAGTTAAAATCAATCAACTCATTATATTTTCATTAAACGAACTACGAAAGTCTAATCCCGAATAGCAGATATGTAGGTACCCGTACGCAAGTACAGGGCGACTTAAAATATGGAAAGTTTTATTTTTTCCATTTTTTTATATTTATGTAAATTAATCAATTTAGTTGCATATATCATAATTAGATGTTTTTAGGAATTAAAAAGGATATATTTGAAAAACAAAGTTAAATTCAAAAAGTTAAAAAGTAATACCCATTTAAGGCTTAATAAACTAACCCCCGAATCTAAATCTCTAGTTTTCAAAAATAAGTCGTTTTACAAATTGGTTTATTTTTTTTTTAATTGATAAACTGATAGCTAAATTATAGCCAATCCACCCAATTGGTTATAACTTAATCCTTTTTCCTGACTCAGCAGAGTAGTGACTCCAATCCCTTTTTAAAAGGAAAAAAAAATTGTCTTCTATAAACCCTAGTCGAGGGTCAATATTAAACGGGTAGGATTTAGTATTGATCGGTTTAAAGAAGACCTAATTTTATAAAAAAATCTGAAGGGTAAAAAACTAGGCTCGATACCTCTACAAACATAAACCTGCAAGAAATACATTGAAGTTAGTTTCAATGTAGGCACTTCCACGTTTAATTTTTCTTTTTTTTTTTTTTCCAAAACAAAGATAACATTCATTTAATAATCAAGTGTTCAAGTACATCCATGGTCTTTGAACATACGCTATGAGAAACAAGATACATCTGAGCGGAACAAAGAAAATATTCAAAAGGTACAGGAATGTCGTTCATCCATTCTAATGGGCATTTTCCTTTCCGAATACTATGCGCTATCCAATTTGCAGCTTCATTCGCTTGGCCCCCAATGATTGATAGCTCGAAGGACCAAAAAAAATTCAGTATGCTTCTAAAGTCCAATACATAGGGCTTTAGATTCCAAGGAACTTCTCCATGCTGCTTTAAGGCAATGAAAACAATTTAGCTATTCGTCTCGAGACACACACTCCTCTAGTCACAGCGTACAATAAGCTTAATGGCATCTAGTGCTACCGCCATCTCCACCTCTTCCGGTGTTCGCACAACAATGCTTCTATTCACTCCTCCATAGCAAGCACCCTAAAAATTCCTCACACTAGCACCCATAGCTACAATAGAAGAACGGTAGTCGAAGGATCCATCAACGTTAATTTTAACAATTTTAACAATGGCAGGAGATGGAGCTCTCCAAGCAACGTTGGCGTCTATTGTCTGAACAGGAGGTTCCGCCATTGAATCCTCCATGCTTGCTTGCGTGACTGAACGGAGCTGCTGACCCAGGAAGTCCTGTCTGATCAATAATTGGTGTGCAGCAACCAAGCCCGCAAAATGGGATGTGGACTGAACAAGCAACATAGAATCCTCGCAAGACTGCTCCACATGTCCACAGCTGCGAATACCAGGCCGTGATGGGGACTCTTCGACAGCCTCTGCATAAACCCCTATAGTACCTGTATTCAAAAGAGAAAATTTGACTAGAGCTTGTGAGTTTGCACTTTCTCTTGCAGAAATAATAAATAGATCAATGAGGGTTCTTTGACAAGCAATCATGATAGCTTGGACATTTGGACTTTTGTTCCCGAACACTGCATTACATCTCGATTTTCAGATACCCCAAGCAACTGTGCATAATTTAGCGAAGAGTTCTATTATCTAACTGCATTAGGAACCAATAGTCTAAAGCTTGTGCCTTGCCACTTTCCACCCGAATCCCATAGTTTTCTCCCAAACCAAGCTAGTCCAAGGGAAAAGGAGAAGCAAGTCTTCAATTGACTCTTCACCATCACAGAACTTGCGTTTAGCCAAATCTATGATGTTCCTCTTGGTCAAATTGATCTAGGTTAGGATTGCGTTGTTCAGTGCCCTCTAAATGAAGTGCTTCACCTTTGGCAAGCATGGAGACTTCCACACGTGAGACCAAATCTTCTTTCCAGTGGAAGGAAGGTCCGATCTAACATCATATAAGGGCTGAGGATGGCGTTTAATGAAGTTGTATGCTGATCTTACACTACACTTACTATTATTCTCATGAGGCCATATGGGCCAATATTCTATACTCATGGATGGGATTGTGATTTTCAAGATTTCCTTGACCATAATTGGTTCAAATCAAAGATTTTGTAGTTGTACATCCCAAAGCTTCAAGTCATGTTGAATAAAATCCCTTACCTTCATCTCCAATATGGCTAATCCTTGTTTGGTCTTTAAGACATATCCTTCCAAACTTGGAACCAATTATCTTTCCCTACATGTATAGATGTACCATCCCCCACCTACCAAATAGGGAATGAGGGAATACATACCTTTTAGGATTCTAACCCAAAAGGCATCCGCATTACTAAGAAGTCTCCCAGCCAACTTTGTCAAGAAGGTTGAGTTAAAGACACTAAGATCCCTAAAGTTAAGACCCCCCACTCACTTTCGGCATAGTGATTTTATCCCAACTTTGCTAATAAATTTTCCTCTCATCATTAGATTGGCCCTACCAATGTTATGCTATCATAGAGTTAACCTCTTTGCACCATTTAATAGGAAACCTAAAGCATCTCATAGATTATAAAGGAATAGCCCCTGCAATCGATTTGATGAGATCTCTCTACCCACAGTCGAGAGAAGACTTCGTTTACAATTTTTAAGCTTGCCTCAAATCTTATCCTTAACAAATCGCAACACCTCAATCTTGTTTCTGCCCCAAATTGTTGGAAGATCAAAATATTTCCCTAGGTTTGAACATACCCAAACCTCGTGCACATGCTCTTTTGTGGCATTCTTACTAAAGAAAAGGCTTGACTTCTAAAGGTTTATCTTCTACCCCAAAACCCTACAATACTCTTGCAAGAGATTACTTAAGACCTAGATATTTGAAACAATAGCTTCAGTAAAAATAATGAGTCATTGGTGAGATAAAATTGGGTAAGTTCTCCTAATCTTCATCCCATTAAATCTCATGTTCTCAACTACTCTTTCAATGTTCCTTGATAGAATATCTACAACCAAGATGAACAAATAAGGGGAGAAGGGATCACCTTGTCTAAGTTCCCTAGATGGTAATACCTGACCTGTAATCTTTCCATTAACCATAAGATTACAAAACACATACTCGACACATCCCATCACCTATCTAATCTACTTACCACAAAAAAGAAGTTTGGTAAGAGTTACCCTCAACAAATTGCATTCTTCCTTATCATAGGTTTTATTCATGTTAAGTTTAAGGGCCCAATGGATTTTGCTGCTATTTTATTTAGTTCATAGGAAATGGAAAGCTTCATGTGCAATAATGGTGTTATCATAAATGACACGACTAGATATAAAAGCACTTTGTGAATCAGAAATTAGACTCCGAATGATAAGTTAAGACGATCGAGTAAGACTTTAGATATAATCTTAAAGCTAAAATGGCATAGACTTATGGGACCGGAAATGGCTTAGACTTATGGGACGAAAATGGTTGAATTCTTACAGGGAAGAGACTTTAGGAATGAGCATAATATTTGTGTCATTTAGAGAGTTGGGTATTAAGTCTTATTTCAGTTTCCTTTAATTTAACTTATATTAAACTCAGTCTACTTAATATAAATTAATTGATATTAAATTAAGGAAAAAACATTTTTCTTTTAAAAAATGTTTTAAAAAAAATAAAATTGGAGCCGCCAACCAATTAAACTAGTAAAAATGAAATTAGGGTTTTCAAGTGGGAAAACCCTAATTTAGCCACTAACTTGCAAATATTCTAAAAAATTAATTTTAGAAAATTAAATCAAAAACTCTAAGTTTGAATACTAACCTATTAAAATTAAACTACATGTAAAGATTAAAAAAAACTAATAGGCTTTTATTTTTTATAATTTTTCTAAAAATGCTATAATATATACAAAAATGCAAAAATGAATTTTTAGTAACTTGTACTAAGAATTTTATGAAAATGAAAAAATATTATTTTTATTTGGTTGCCCCAAAGTTACCTACATATTCGCTAATCAAGATTAAATCAATGTAGTTATGTTTTTTCTTTAAATATTTAGTAGGTTAATTCTTTTTAATTTGAAAATTAAGCCAAATTTACGTTTTTTTAACCAATTTATTTTTATTAAGAAAAATCCTAAAAAAAAAATTTATTCCTAAATAAAAAAATTAAAGACATAATTTTTAAAAAGACTTCAAGTTAGTATTTTTTATTTTTAGGAAAAACTGTTATGTGACAAAACTTTAAAAAAAAATCCTAAAGCACCTAAATGAGAGATAAATAAATAAAAATGTGAGTTTTATAAAAATATGCTAATATGTAATTATCATGAAAAACGTATTGTTTTATGAAAAAAAATGTAATTACTATTGACAAAATACCTAGCTATTAAAAATATGCACAACTATAGAAAAGATACCAAAACAATGAATAAAATGCTTAACTATAAAAAATATACTTAAACCATGGAAAAAATATCTAAATCATGGAAAAGACTTAACTATAGAAAACAAGTTTAAACTATAGAAAAAATGCCTAACTACAGAAAATACAGCAATGAAAGATTTTTATTTTATGAAAACTAAATAAGTGACAAAATAATTTTTTTTTTCTTGAAAAATCCCTAAATGCCTAAAAATACAATTTTTATGACAACTTGCTAAACTATGCAATTATCATGCAAATGTGAAATTTCTAAAAAATGCAATATCTATGAAATAATATTTTTTTATTATTTAAAAAAACGATAACATGCCAAAAATCGACTAATCAGAATTAACACTTAGACCTGCAAAAATAAATAAATAAATAAAAATAAACCACGTTAGTAGTTATTTGATGTAAATAAGCCATCTAAATTATGCAACTTTGTAAGAATTAATAATATATGTTAAAAGTACAAAATATTAACAAAGCTAACGATAACTAAAAAATAAAAAGGCTAAAACTAACTAAGCTAACAATAATTAAAAAAAAAACTAAAACTAACTACTTGCATTAAAAAAATTAATAAAGTTAGTAAAAATAAATTTATAAAAAGGACTAACATTACTAAACTAATTAAAACAACTAAATAACCATAATAATAATAATCATTAGAAAAAACCAAAAGAGAAAGAAATCCAAAACCATCTAACTAGTTGGGTTGGATCAGCTTATGCATGAGTTAGATTCAAGTCCTGGAGAATTCAGGTTAAATCTTCTCCTCTTTAATAGAAGTGCTCAAACCAATTTCCCACAAAATGTTACGGACATTGAATTGAATGGAAGTTTTGACTTTTGTGTGGAAGTGATTGGTAAAACTAAGTTTAGCACCAACACCATAGTGTTTAGCAGTAATATGACGGTGTTTGAAGAATGAGCTGGCGGTAGTGGTGCTTTGTATTTTGGTTTCGAGAGGGTCTAGCGTTGGCAATTGCTTATAATCGCATAGCTAGCATTGAGTGTTCATGCATGGAGATGTGTTGTGACATGCGTGGGGATGTAAACGTATGGGGGTATGCGTAGATGTGCATATTGTTGTGTACATGAAGTGTAGTGTGAGGGATTTTAGTTGTGTAGCCGCGTGTGTATGAGGTTGTGAAAATATGGGTGTACAGTGATTGTGTTTATGGAGTTTTCGTGAGTGAAAAACTTAAAATTTTTATAGTTGAAAACTACTATTTATAAGCCACATACTTGAATTTTTTTTATCTTTTTGGACATAAATCCAATCTTAATATATCCAATATTGATAAGATACGATGATACTCGATTTAGATTTATTAAATTCATTGAAGATTTAATCCAATTTTTAAAAACTCTACATTAATTTGAGCTTTCTATCTGAAGTCTGATTCAATCCATCTTAATTTAGCTCAAAATATATACTAACTCATTTAATAAATCCTAAGTCTATTTAGCCCAATATAAATTAAATAAAAATCCATTATATATTAGACTAAAAAATATTTTTTAACAAAACCCAACTATTCAACAACTTATAATTTATTAAATTGAATGCATATCTTCAACCATTATTCGATCCGACCTTAAAGAATTGACTCGACTTAACACATTTATTATTATTTTATATTTCGTTTTTTTTTTTTCTAACCTGGCCTAATAAGAAAAAATCTAACAGTAGCAAAAATGAGGTGTATACATTGGGCATAATAACTATTGTGAATAAAAACTTGACAATTTTCACCACACTTGCTCCTATAACATATTAGTAACGTTGATAGAATATCCCTAGGTAGCCATCTAAACTTGAGCCTTTAAGAGACCTAAGTTGGAAAGCTACTGTCTTAATCTCTTTAGTCGAGATTGATCTACTCACTGACGCATTCATTTCAAAAGTGATCAAAGTAGGAATGGCATTCAAAATACTGCCCCACTCTCTTTCACCATCTAATTTGAACAACTCAATGTAAAAATTTTGAAATTTTCCCATAATTTCATTCTCATCCTCTAGTTAAGAACTATCATCCACTCTAAGTTTCAAGATTTTGTTTCTGTATCTATGCATAAGAGTCAATTGGTGAAAGAATTTTGTGTTCCTATCCCCTTCTTTCAATCAACTGACTTTAGACCTTTGGTACCAATATTGTTCCCCGCACCCCCCCACCCAACACGGCTCTTCCACGACAATTCAACTTTTGTATTAAGATCTTTTCCTAATCCTTATCCATCATGCATCCTTACTTTTGAATTTCTCTCAATTGTTCTTGTACTTTACTAATTTCCACTTTGTTGTTTGGAAATGTTGTTCTACTCTACTCTTTTAACTTCATTCTATAGTGCTTCAACTTAAAGCCCAATAGGAATGGGGGCATATGAGGTATCGATTCTTTTTAGGCTTTTGATATAGTTTAGCCATACTGCTCTATGGTAATCCGCATGTTCGCAAATCTGAAGCTTCTTTTACCCTTCTTATTAGAGAAGCAAGAGTATAAAATTAATGCAATATGGTCTGACCCCACTATCTCACTATGTGTAACTACTGCTCTCTAGTATTTAATCACTCCTTCATCAGATCTTAAGGCTCTATTAGTTCTTTCCATCACCACCTTATCTTCTTCTCTCTTATTTGACCACGATTACCATTGTTCTTTTAAAGCTTAGACCATTCAATTTCAAGTTCATGATCATAAAACTAAACTCATCCATGAGTCCACAGTATCTTAGATTACCACCTTCCTTCTCATAATTACATAGAATTTCATTGAAGTCTCTTATGCATAACCATAGTTCAAACATTGAAGCTCTAGTAGACTGTAATTCTTTTCATAGATTTTTCCTAGCCCTCAAATCCAACTTGGCATATATACAAGAAATATGAGAGAAGAGAGATCCATTTAAAAGTTTGTCAACTAATCTGATGTAATTTTTGCTGGACTGGAGGATTTGCACTTCAACATCTTCTGTCCACTACAGTATTAAGCCTCCAGACATACCTTTAGGGAGTATGTAGAACTCATAATTGAATTTCATTTTTCTTGTAAGTTTAAGTAGTTTCTTACATTTATTCTTTGTTTCCATGAGGAACAACACTAGGGTTGTGTTTTATTATGGGGTCTTAAAGGTGCTAAACTATTAGGTGGGTCCCTACTCCTTGACAGTTCCATCCACAGTGTAGCTGATTCTAGCTAGCCACCACAGTCATCCTTTGTTACGCCCCGAAGTCGCAAAGTCGCAATAGTCTCGCCGTGTAAACCATTCTATGATAGTAACTGGCCTCACAGTACCTACCATAGAGATAATCTACACAAGGCGTCGACGACTCCTCGCTTTGAAGTAAACAGTTCGAGTAATAATTATACTACAATTATGATAATTATCACAAAGTTCTATAAAACATAGATAATTATAAATAAGTCCACAGAGCTTCCCAGGAAGTTTTACATAATAACTACAGTTTACTAATTTACAAAATAACTAACAGTCTTCAACCTTTAACTACAAGGTCAGTCTAGTTACACATTTGCGAAATAACTTGATTATCACACTCCTGGCTTCAAAAAGACTAACCTCTGGATAATTATAGGGCGGCATAATACTTGAAGTGTTCACAAATCAGAACCTGCAAAAGGATTTATAAGGGTATGAGCAACTAAAGCCCAGTAAGTTGAATTGGAGACTCATGAATGCATACAAGCACAAACAGAGTTATCAAACAATTATTTTCATGCAATGCAACAATCAAGTGTCATCGCACAACGTAGTCCGGTCCGTTGTGAAATCAGAGAAATTTCACCCGCTCCAATCCGGGTTGAGGAGTTCCATGTTATGTAGCAGCTCACAACCAAACCCAGGCTTATGCAATGGAGACCTCGCTCCTCCCGCGACTACCTTCGAACCATTGACTCCATCCCCACCGTGACCTCCTCTCCTGTTACTTAGTTCGACTGAGGATGAAGTAGGGACCGTTTTGCAATCCTGCACTATCCCTTTTGAAGGGGTCGGTATTTGGTTGGAGAGTCCTATGATCCCCTAACGGGTTGCAATGCATGACATTTTCGGTTATTAGGGTCGACTAAGATTAAATGCCGGTTAGGGTGTTCAACAAGTTCATACCAATTCAATCAGTCACAAAGTCATTCACAGTACAAATTCCAGCACGAATTCAGATACATCAAGCACATGCGCAAACTATTTACAATCACAATCATATATAAGCCTAAGTCTCCAAATACTACGAAACTAGTACTCTATTACAATAAGCAATAACCCAACTTACTTGAATTTGCTCAATCGCTCGATCCTCTAGTTGCGAGTTGATTTGTTCCTGAGTGTCCTATAATATAAATAGGTTCTTTTAGTACTTATATTTTATGGATTCTTATTCTAATTTATAATGTAACTCATTTTCCTCATGTATACCTACAACGTATTAATAATTCGTTATATTTTATTTCGGGGTTCAGTTCCTAAACTAGATTCTAGTTTTAATTCCTAAGTCGTAATTAGGCTCGAATCCCAATGTGACATTAATCACATTATGTTTGGGTATTCAAATATTCTATTAGGTCGTAATTTTGGTATTCTAACTATTCAGTACACGCTAACCCTAATTGAGGTATCGGATTTATTCCCGATGTGTAAAAATCTTACATTTTAAGATATTTACTTAAAATTAAATATTATTTCAGATTTATTATTTTTCTGATTTCAATTATAATATTATCTAATAACCTTATTTTTTTTTAGATTTATTAATTTTACATTTTCACATATTACTAATTTATTATATTACTTACCTAATTGCCCTAATTAACCATACTTAGTACCTAAAGGCTAGGATTAAGGTTCCACTGCAGAGATTAACTTCCCTAAACCTCTAATTAAGATCCAAATCAGTAATTAACATCCTATTCACTTAATTAACCCTTAATCACCTAATTTTACCATCATTTTAGGGCTAAAAATTAACTTAAAAATTTCGAAAATTAATTTTAAAAAAATGGCTTCATAGCACTGTTATACATCAAATGAGCATCCTACAGAAAAATTTTGAACTCCAAACTACATCCCTAAGCCTATTTATTTTCCGGTTTATTAATGCTCGGTTTTGAACAATTTGTTAGGGACCCTATATTTCCAGATCTAATTAAACTAAACCAATATTTTTCCCTAAATATACATACAATAAAACCTCAGAATAACAAGTTTCATAATTTTCTGGACAAAATAAATAATTTTACAAAATTATACAAAAATCGGGTGAATAAATGACTAACCGGTCCGAAGCTTTTGGGCCGTCCAAACCCGGTCCAATGTTGTCGGCCGATCCAAGCGGTGGGTCTACTGTAGGGTGGTGGTGGTGGTTAGGTCCCAGGTGGTGATGGGTGGTGGTTTTAGTTCACCTTGCTAATCTGCACAGTTTTCTTTTTTTTTATTTTTCTAGAATTTCTCTCGATTTTTGTTGTGTTTCGATTTTTCTCAGATCACAAACTAGCCAAATGACTTCTGAGAATTTTTTCCTTATTTATAGACAAATGTGATAATTAATGTGCATTAATTTGATGGGATTTTTGCCCCATTTCCTTGATTTTAGGCTTTTAGTTTGTCAAATTCTTATTGGTTAATTTTTTCTTTTCAGTCCACGACCTGACCTTGTTGCAGTTATCTTATCCTGATTTTTTCTTATTTTTTTATAATTATTTTGTATTTTTCTTTAATTATTTACTTAGTTTTCGGCCTATTTTAGCAATTACGCGTATTTTTATCTACACGTAAATACATGTAGGGTACACGTGAACATTCCTAAATATTCTTTTGGTCATTCTAAAATTTTTAGTACACATATAATTTATCTCTAGTAATTTTTTAGTTATTTCATGACACTTTTCGCCTTTTCGGTAATTAGCAGTTATTATGCTTAAAATTTGAAAATTTTATAGTCTCCTATTTTACTACTTACTTTCTTAAATTTAAGTTTACAGGGTCATTTTTACTAATATTCCTCTCAATAGTTTCTAATTTGGGTTTGATCGGATCCTTTAACCGATCGCCCTAAACCTTGGGTTCTAAGTTCAATCCTACGGTTACTTGGCTTGACTTTAGGGCTTACATCCTTCATGTCTACTGAAAGAGAAATTGGTACATTTAACAAAAATTCAAGCGACAAATCCATGTGGTGTAGGGAGGAGGCTCTTTCCTTAGATTTTTGTGTCACTTTTTGGGGTTTTCTTCCTCTTTTAAGGTGGTAGCCTTTTTGGTTTGTTAGGGAACCCACTTTTTCCGACTCAAATTTAAGCTTTTTAGAAGGGCCTTATGGTGATACATCAATCGGACGTTTAATGGCCAAAGTTTGCAAAGCAAGTATGAGATGGGAAGGAGATATTCTTATGATGGTAAGGGGTTTTGGTTTAGATAGGGGTGATTCGAGTAGTTCAACAATGTAAATGCTTTGGGAATTATGTAAGGTGGTGTTTATAATAAGGGGGATTGAGGAAACGGAGGTTATTGTATGATATTGATAGTATGGACGGAAATGGGAGACTGAAAGGCTTGTTGCATTTTCAAATTATGTTTTGGTTGGCTTAGGCTAATGGGTTTTGGAGGGCTAATAACCTCCTCTTACTCAACTTAAGTGTTAGAAGTTGTGTTTGGGGAATTTGGTGAGATAGGAGATTGAGTAAAGTTCCTTTTAAAAGAAGATGCTATGCTTACAGGGGTAGATACTTGTTGTGAGTAACTCACTCTTCAAAAGGGGGGGTTACATGGGGAGCCATATGTATTAGTTTGCTAGTTTTGCCCAAAGCATGGTTCATTTCTGCTTCTTTCAAGAACTCAACCAACTAGGTTAATGAAAATTGGGCTGGAATCACTTGAGGCTACATCTCTAGATGAGGATTAAGTCAATTATACATTATTTGAGCCATCTCCATCAACTAAGGATTTGATTGATGTAGCTTTCAATCATGGTCCAAACTTCCAACTGTTTGTTTCAACACTACACCGCATAGTTGAGTGCCCTAGCCTTCCAAATTTAAAGCAGATTTTAAGGAGCCTTTCATATTTAAAACTGACAAAATATCTATGCAATCTTTCTTACTAACCTATATGCCAGTTTTAATCGGTTGAAACCAATATAGCTCAACTCTTACTCATAGGAAGCCTTTAATTGCTCCACCCTTCATATTAATCAGCTCAAATTCAATGTCCTTTCTTACTCTTTCCCCTAACTTCATAGCATTACTCTCGATCATCTAATCCAGCTTTAAGCTATGTATTTGAACCCACATAGGACAAACATCCATATTCACACTCACAATATTTTGGTGCAGTTGCTAAATGTTAATCACAACCAGTTTTCCCATAAAAGCCTAGGGACCTTCATTAATGATCTTTAAAGCTTGTTATTTATCCTTGCAAGAGCATACATAAAGATTAAATTTCATGGCTACAATTTTACAGCTCCCATACATCTGTCGAGACTTCTTTAAAACCAAAATAAGGGTAACCTTGTTTTCAATGGCAACTTTACATAATATGATGCATTGGGAGGAACAAATAACACTAGTTTTCATTTCCAAATCAATGGCTACATTAAGACTATCTTTAAAGCCATTGGCAAATGTGTTGGGCAACATGTTACATGACATGGTTTCCTACAAAAGATTCAAACAAACTAAAAACCCTTGCACTAGAGGACACCAATAATAGAATAAGACTAAGAACACCTAGCTACCACTGCAACCAAAAACCAACTAGTTTAAAAAAATAACACTACAAACCACTCAAGAGCACAGAACAAGAAAAAAGGCCTAAATGGAACTTAACACGTGCTAACAAAGAGAAGAAGCCATTAATTAAATAGATTAGGAAAACTTAAAACACAAAAGAGACAAATGACATAAAGGAAAACTGATTTGAAAAAACAAAAGAACTAAACAATCGAGACATAACAAAGCAGAGATAGTTACTTATCTTCAATAGAGCGCCTATGGAGCTTCCAACTTCTGCCAGCCATGGTAGATGGAAGGGGGGTTTTTCTAGTTTAGGGATGATGTGTGTATTAGGGTTTAATGCTCTTGATTAATCAGGGAAATGTTATTAATGGTTGACAAAGAATGGATGTTGTTAGCATAAATGGGTTACATATGCGTAAAGGGTAGGTAGTGAGGGTATGGGTTTCAATTAGAATTATTTAAGGTTTCAATTGCACATGCTTAAGGTTTCGGATTAACAGGGTGAAAGTCTAGGAAATGTAGGTTAATAATCTTTGTGATGTGGGTTATGGGGTAGGAGAATGGGAAATTGGGGGGTAAGGGGCATCCATAGCATTTGTGATTATGGGATCGACAGGTGAAAGACCCTTACCAACAGGGTGAACCTTCTCTTCCTAAGAGAAAAGAGCTCTAAGCTAAGGAGAGAATTCCAACGTTCAAATTAGTGTCACGAAAAAAGTGACAAAATAATAGCTAATATGAGTGAAGTGACCATGCTTAGACCCCTTATGATCTATTTATAGGAAATGAGGTCGAGATACTTTAAAAAGGTTTAAGCGTATCATATCTTCAAATGTATCTTCTTAAATGGACACCTAATTGATTAAGCATCTTCTTGTATAGGTAAGTGCATCTAATTGAATAGATATACATCTTCTAAAAGTTGGAGTGTATCTATATTAAAAATATACCTTACATACGAAAGCTTTAGCGCAGGCTATGTCGAGACGAGCCCAAAGGAACTCTTATCACGAGCCTTGGAGATATCTATACGAAGTGTAAAACCAAATGGTGAACCATCTCTATTTATTGATCTTATTCATTTATTAAACACTTAAACATCTACAAAAATACCATATTTTATTAAATTTATCAATTTTAAACCCTAGACCAACCTTTCCATATGGGTTCAATGTCATCCATCACAATTTAGAGCATCATACTATCTACTGAAAAGATCGTAACATTGTTACTAATTAATCTATCAAGTTTCGAAATTAGTGGTAAAAAACAATTGATGTTAGGGTAAATGGTGTGTAGTAATTATTGCTAGTAAAGGATTTGATTAAAATTTATAACTAAGAAAATTTGGTATATTTTGTGGATGTGTATGAAAGATTTGCTTTTTTATGCATTGGTACTGCAAATTGGTGTCGCTTTTAGGAAGAAGTTTGAAAATCTATTAAATATTTCAATTTCTTGAGTAATTGAGATGAAGAAAAATTATTTTCACATGTATTGTCCTATTTAGGGAAATATTTGCCACATGCTCATTAATAATTTTTCTTGTAATTTTACTTCAAAGTTTGTTATAGACAAACCAACCCTTACTACAATTGATCGTCCAAACCCTTATGATTTTATTCATTACAATGACGTCCAAGTAATGAAACAAGTAATGATAGTTTTTTCTATTGGTAATGGATACCTAAATGAGATTTTATGGGATATCAATCTTGTAAATGATTGCCACTTGTGTCTAAGGAAGCTATAGCAAGTGTATCGTGATATCGGGTATGGGATTAGAAAGAATTGGTATTTGCTTCATTAATAAACAAAAGGTTGTGTTAGTACTAATACTTTATGAGTAAGCCATACTAAAGGAGCAACTCAAAAGGTGGCTGGGAAAGGAAAAAGCGGGGGAAGTGTAGATAAAACTTATTGTGTATAATTAAGAAAACTTCATATGTAATAATTCACTTTAGAAAACTCTCTTTTTCAAGAAACTTATCATTTTATCCCTAATTTCTTTATAAAAGTTCCTATAACTCTTTTTTTATATATATTTTTATGAGTCTAATAAACACACTTTAAACAATAAAAAATTTAACCCAAAAAAAAAAGTAAAAGATTGTTTAGGACATTTCTTGCGTTAAGGAACTTAACACTATGTTTGGAAAAAGTAGAGGAATTAGGAAGGAAAGAAATTAGGAGAATGATTGGGAGAAGGGAAAAGATTGGGGTAATTGATTCTTTCTTACATGTTTGTTTAGAAAAGAGAAAGAAAAGGAAGGAAAATGAATTAATAATAGGAAAACAAAAATTATATAATATTAAATTATAAAAGCATCCGTAAAAGTTATTAATTTAATCGATTGTTAAGGGAAAAGTAGAAATTTAAATTATCTTTTTTCAATTCCTCCCATTTTCTCTTTATTTCAAGTGGGAACAAACTTTAGTGGAGTCCGTGGAATATTTTCCCTTCTAACAGAAAAAAAAAAAGTCAAATCTTCTTTAATTCTGTTCTCTCTAATTACTTTCTCTTTTTTCCATTCCAAACATAGAGTAAGTGAATGCTGAAGGAATGTTGCAAGCGCTTCTGAGACAAATAGAGCCCGCCAAGGCACAACGATTAAGCTGGCCTCATGTCCCTCCAGTCCACCTGAAAACCGAAAACTACAATGTTAAAGACTTGACGCCGACGTTTTAAACGAACTTTTCGTTATAAACCGTTTAGTATAAGTATGATCTGCCCCGTAAGCTCATCTTCACCTTTTGGCATCATATGTATTATACGTTAAAAAAGACGGATGGTCGGACCGTCTTATTTGGTCAAACGTTTAGAACGGAAATAAATATACTATATATATATATATATATATATATATATATAAACACAAACAGACACTCCTCAAAAATCGAACACCATACAGCCGATTTTAGAAAGAAACAAAGAATGTCTGATCATGTTTCTTCTGATACCCCTCCAATTCCACTTCAAAGGTCAGTAATTTTAGTAACTTCCAAATAAGGTTTTGCATTTTCCCCATCTTTGTTAGCCGGTAGTGTAATTAAAACTTATCCAGTATTCATTTCCATTTAGATAGTTTCTACTTTAAATTTTCTTTCTTCTTGTATGCATGTAATTTAGTATTATCCGTATTTATTGTGCTTGGACTTTATAAATCTGATCTTTATCTGTTTACATTTAAATTGTCTTCTAGTTTTCTCTTATTATAAATATGGTAAACAACATGATTAGGGAGTGTTGTTGGGAAGTGAAAATTCACTTATTTCTAAGTAAAAAACATTTAATATACATACATACATATGTATATATATAGATATATTTCATTCATTTTAAAAAAAAAAAAGAAAAAGTTAATCAATCTTCTTAAATTAAACAAAATAAAGAGTAAACAAATCCAAATTTATGGAATTTACCAAATATTTAATTTTATAAGAAAGATGATTTTTCCTTTTTTTTATTAAAAAATGGTTATAGGCCATAGAAATTATTCAGACTTTACAGTAGGTAAAACCATAAACACTATTTTGATGAACTTAACTAGTGGATTGCAGAAAAAATCGCAAATCCAAACAAATTAAACTGCTGGGTTTTTTTTTTTTAATTTTAAAGTTTTTATGGTTCAATTTTAATTTTCATTTACAGTATTTGGTTTAATTCACAATATAAAATTGAAACGTAAAGCATGCCTTAGTTTAGTTTTGGATCAGAACCTTATCAAACCAATTGCCCGCTTCAAAGCTGAATAAAAATCCAAATCAAACCATAATTTCATTCTTAATACGATATCGAAGATGGCTAACGGTCGTTTGCAGAGAAATTGATGAACAGGATAAGCAATTCACCGAGGAATATCGCCAAGCTTTCAAAGCGCACCTTCAATGGCTTCTTTCACTTGCAGGAGCAAAGGAAATCATCACAGAGGAAAAAGACATTTGCGTGATTCTTCTAATTCTAGTTGCAATTTATGGTTTCCATTTATGGTCAGCATCAAGGAGTCTCAAGCCAGAGCACGTTCATTACATGATCAACTACTTTACACCGATATTAATTAGCGTTCTCTTCCTGTTGATTGTTAGCTACATCATTGTCTTTCCATTCAAGTGGGTGATTATCTGCTTCATCACGTTAGTAACAGCCGCGGTATCAGTAATTCAAACTCATCCTTCCTTTTGGAACCAAATGAAACAATTTATTGGGGGCACATGGGAACAAGTGTGTGAAAGATTGAAAAATTCTTCCATGTCTAGGTTAGGGAGCGACGCTGTGAATCAACAAGATGAAAATGGAGCTAGCAGTAATAGTACCAATGCCACCGATGCCTCGATTTCCTGCTGAGCAAAGAGATCCATTATCTTGTTATGTTGTATCGTAGAGTAAAGAATTCCCAGGCCGACAATTCACCACATTGCACTGGTCTTTTGGAAAAAAAATGTTTACATGGAGCATGGATATTACATTTCAAAGAATGTTTGGCACCGACGTTCCGAGTATATTTTGGCAGAACAAAAATTTTCCTTCGTTGTGTTTTTTTTTTCTTTTTCTTTTCTTCTCCCCTTCTTCATATCACACTTCACATGAAAAGAGGTTTAAAAGAACAATCAAACAACAAACTAAATAAATCGGATGGACTTTGATTGACCCGACAACTTCAATTCATCCAATTCTTAACTTGAATTGCAATCCAACGTGTGCAATCGTTTGCTTCAAGATCAACAAAAGAAAAAGAACTAATGAACAGAGAATTTAAGCAGACATGATGACCTCAACAATCTCAAAAGTCTTCCATGATGCATTTCCAACTGTGGATTTTGCTTCAACTAGCTGTCAGGAGTCAGTTTTCTACTTCTATGCATTGCCATTTGCCATCCTCTGACCAATGCAATTTTTACATCTTCCATCGCTTCCCAAGCTTCAATAAACCTCATTATCAATGGAATCGACCGTTACACCTAATACCAATTGACTTATAAACTAATCCAACAGCACCTTTGAATCAACCATCACACCTAAACCAATCAATCTATACACTACTACTTCAATAGCACAACCATGCTTAGTTTTATACCACAATTAATATCCAAAAATAGACCAAAATAAATATAATCGTGCATAACAGCATTCTCATGAAACCTCCAGATTTCCAGAATATAATTCTGCCTTATACAAGAACAGCCCATTCATTAATCAGAAACATCGTCTTATGTAAACATTTTACCTTTGCATTTACTTGAAATTTTTTTTTTTTTCCCCGTAAAGCATTTTGAGGATACATCAATAAATAAAATTAAGTGCAAATAGATTATAGTGATTAGGACAGGTAATGAGTTCCAGTAAAGATGACAGTCAGGTTTCACCAAAACATAAACAAATTTCTACAGTAGTTAAGACAAAAGTTAAAAATTTGCAAAATACTTGTAATTAAACAACCCTAGCCAAATTTTTCAAAAGATCTACACCAGCAGAATTAGGATTGAGCTAACCCATATTCCAATATCAACAAACACATCAAACCACATAACATAAAACTTTAGATTCCTTCCTAAGATAATCACTAAAACCTACCATCACAAACCAACCAAAAAAATAAAATAAAAAGATAATTCCAGATCTAAAACCGCCACCCCACCAATTCCTTCAAGAGCTTGTGAACTTAGTCACCGCCTTAGTTCCTTCTGACACAGCATGCTTAGCCAGTTCACCGGGAAGCACCAATCTCACAGCAGTCTGAATCTCCCGAGAGGTAATTGTCGGCTTCTTGTTGTACCTTGCGAGCCTAGAAGATTCCTGAGCAAGCTTCTCGAAGATATCGTTGATGAAACTGTTCATAATTCCCATAGCCTTACTTGAGATTCCAATATCTGGATGAACTTGCTTCAAGACCTTGAAGATATAGATCTTGTAAGTCTCGATGCTCTTCTTCGATCTCTTCTTCTTCTTGTCGCCAGCAGCACCCTCCTTAGGGAGTTTCTTTCCGGCTTTTGGCTTCTTCTCAGCCGGAACTTTCTCAGCAACGGCGGACTTCTTCTCCTCCGCCGGTTTCTTCTCAGCTGGCTTCTTCTCCGCCTTTGGTGCCATCGGAAATTTTTTGGTCAGGATACGAACGGAAAGTACTTGTGAATTGGGGGGTTGAGAGAGTTGGACGAAATGTTTTTGCGATGGGAAAAGACGCGGTTGTCGAATATATATATAGGGAAGAGATTTGGGATGTGATTGGTTGGAGGTTGTGAATGTGGATTGATGACTTGGCTAGTTTGCAGGCGTTGGATCGGGGTTTTCTTAGTTTTGGAGTTGGCGGTTTTGATGCATATTTGGGGTTTCGAGGAGTTGCGGATAGCTGACGTCTGAGGCGCACTTTAATTCATCGGAAAATTCAAAAAATCCGCTTGCCTTCCCGCCTCCAAAATGAAAATTTGAGAGAGGTTTAAAATTACGATGAATGAGAATTTTCTGGTTTGGGAAAAAAAAACAAAAAAAAAATTATTAAAATGCCTGTCTAACTCTAGGGCAAGGAAAAAGATACTATAGCTTTAAATAATTCTTAAAACAGGGCTTTTGTGAAAACATTTTTAAGAATACCATACCTAAAAACAGGTTTTTAAAATCAATTAAAATTCATTTTTTAAAAATATGAGAACTATAAGTATATCTAAAATCGATTTTTAAACAACTAACATTTAAAGTTAGCTTTTGAAAAGCTACTTAATCAAACGA
Source organism: Lumnitzera racemosa (assembly GCA_024138005.1). NCBI lineage: Eukaryota > Viridiplantae > Streptophyta > Magnoliopsida > Myrtales > Combretaceae > Lumnitzera > Lumnitzera racemosa. The sequence goes on from JAMXBC010000009.1 coordinate 94,098,476, forward strand.
GTTGTGTCCCAATAATCCTTATAAGATGAAATGGTCACTCTACGTAGTACATTAATTCATAAGTCTAAAGACTTAAAGTCATAATAACAATTAGAGATGTACAAACGAATTTTGACTTATGAACTAATATGTTTAAAAAACAAGTTAAAGTTGAGTTATTTTTTTCACTAATTTAAAAAATGAGCTAAATAAACTCAATCTATCTAACTCTTGAGTTAAAGTAAGCTAGTATAAGATCATAACCCGCTTGCACATTTGCTAACCTAGGTTAACCCATTTAAATCCCCCTCTTAAAATCAAGTTTGGAAGATGTAAGTATAATGCTTTTCAATAAATCTAGTTGTTAGAAAGCCAATTTCAATATAATTTAAACTCATGTTCAAAAACCAACTTTTAATTGTAGTGTTTTTTTTAGATTATTTTTAAAATAACCTTATTTTTTGGATTATTTTTAAAAATATAATATCTTTTTCACTTTCCTCTAACTCTAATCTTATAAAAATTTAGTAAGTAAACACTCTAATAAAAGAATAAGCAAACATCACACTTCATCCCAAACCTTACTAAATTTCCATATTATAAAAAAAATGTATAACTTGTATCAAATGTAATAGAAATTATATTCATTAGAAAGCAAAGAAGTCTATAATAACCTATTATGTTATTTACTTAAGCAGTAAACAATAAAGATACTTTATAATCAGACTAGAAAACTATACACTCCTAATAAATATGTTAGTAAGTTAAGAAACAAATATTAAGTGAGCTAGAGTTTTAAACTAACATGAATATATAAAATATAAAAAAGATGCTCGTTACAAATTAATTTACTAGATATTTCAAATTATAATTTAATCTATTGATTTTTTTATGAAAGCCACACTTTGAGTAAATATAATTTTTCTTTAACTATAGATGGCGACCTATAACTGTCAAAGTAACTATTGTTAGCACACTTATTACATAAAGACATTGTATTTTGGGCTTCCTCATTCCTAGGATCGTAGGGATATTTAGTGGTTATTTATGTTATAATTGATAAGGATTAATGGTTTAACCGAGTAAGATGATACAGCAATATGTTGGATGAACAGAATGGGTATTCATGGATTTGAGTGAGTATAAAGAACAGGAAGTAAAACAGAGGTTTTAAGTGCGAATGTATATGAATATCACATACCACAAACATAATCAGGGGTTTAAGCTTAAAATGGAGTTTAATGTGACTCACGAACACTAAATATTACTCAGGCTTTAAAAAAAGAGTTAGATGTGACTCACTAATCGGTTCAAATAAAAGGTCCACCACAATCTTAAGGTCAAGATTGATAAGAACATAAAGAAGATTAAAGAGTCTAATCAACACTCAATAATCCGGCAAACACTAACTTAAGTGTAGCCTTGTTCGAAAGAAAAAAAGTTTCACTTTGTATAGGAATCTACTTTTCTATTTAATTTTGTATTCTTCTATCTATCTGATGTTTACAATAGTTGCTATTTATAGTAAGTCCTAAACTCTAGTGACAAAACTGTAAATAATATAAAAGGCCTTAAGCCCTAAAGAATTGGGCTCAAATAAAATAAAAGGAAAACATGTATAAGAATATAAAATTATGCATTTTACAAACCTCGGTATGTCTTGGGAAGAGTGGTATCCAAACCGGACAGGGTTGGAAATTAGATGTCTGAGTCCAAAGAGCAGCTCCTGAAGTCTTGTAGTACTTAGTCGAGACACGAGAAAGGTCAACTCATAATTGTCGAGTACTAGAATTGGTCGGCACTGGTCTCTCAAAACTGTACTGAGTGGTTCTTTTGGTCCTGAGTGCTCGATTGTATGATCTCTCGACTTCTTAGCAGACGATAGACATGATGCCAAATGGCTTCTTTGCTTCCCCTCGTTCTTCTATCATTTGCTCAGCCTTAGCAAAATATGTTTGGCGTTGGCCTTGAACTGCTCAGCCTCAAGTTAGAACAGGTCAGCATCTTCTTCTAGAGGGTCGGTGTCAGCGTCGACTTCGGCTTGGATGTAGTCAAAGGTTGATTCCCATCATTACCGCAGGTTCAAAAAGAAGTCGTCCTCGGCTTTAAGCATTAAGTACGGGTCGATATTCTAAATAAACTCCTCTTCCCTCTTCACTTCACCATAGGTACTAAGTGTCTCTAGATTTCCTCAAAGCTCGTAGGAGTTAAGCAGTAGCTCTTCCCATCCTCTGAACAGTGTAAGTGTTGAAAAAGCCGTCACGGATCACTTTCCGATTATACTCCCAAGGTCGACCAATGAGTAGATTCACAGCATTCATTAAGACCACATCAAAGTCAATCTCATCCTCATACTGTTCTTTCTTGAATGCAATTCAAGCTCGCTTATGCACATGAACTATACCCTTATCATTAAACCACTTCAATCCATAAGGTTAGAGGTATGAGCAGGTCGATAATTTCATCTTTTCCACTAACTCAACAAAAACGATATTGGTACAGCTTCCCCCATCAACAACTAGGGAATAGGTCTTCTCATTCACCAGACATCGCATATGAAATAAATTTTCCCTTTATCTAGGATCTGCCTTCAAGTCAACTCGTGTAGCCATAGTTAAGAGTTTATCAAGGTTAGAGGTATGAGCAAGTCGATAATTTCATCTTTTTCACTAACTCAGCAAAAACAATATTGGTACAGCTTCCCCCATCAACAACAAGGTACTCAGCATAGACATCTTCTTCTATCAACTAGTCTTTCGAACTTTCGTCACTCTGGCCCTTGATTAGAGCCTCGAGCCCTTCATCCTTCAAGACCATGACCCTTTTATTCGGGCATTGGAGCATAATATGTCTGTAGCGTAGGCATTTGAAGCACTTCACTTCTCAAGCCTTATTGTTAAGTGCCGTCTCTTTCTTAAAAATCTTTTTCTTAGCATGAACTAGTTGACTAGGCTCCTTTCTCTATCTTCTTTTCTTACCTTCTCTCAACATACCTCTCATGCTCAAGGTTGCCTTGTTGAGGTCAGCTAGTCCGCCTTTGATGCCTCCTCCTCCTCCTTTATCTCTCAACTCTTAATGTCAAATTAATTAGCTCATCCAAAGAATTGAATGGTTGCAATTCAACAATGTCGATAATATCATCTCGGAGTCCACTTTGGAACCTAATAATGGTGCGATCCTATGGCTCGGCAATCTAACATCTCGTCATCAGAGTTTCAAACTCTAGCAAGTACTCTTCAACAGTATTTCGACCTTACCTTAGGTGTTGGAATGCATGGAGTATCTCTTGCTTAAAGTTAGTCAACACGAAGTGCTGATTCATTAGACGTTTCATGAGCCTCCAAGTTTTGACCGGCTCCTCTCCTTCAGCATCTCACTTGGCAATTAGCTTATCCTACTATTACGCCCCGAAGTCATAGAGTCACAACAATCCCGCCGTGTAAACCATTCTATGATAGTAACTGGCCTCACAGTACCTACCATAGACATAATTTACACAAGGCGTCGACGACTGCTCGCTTTGAAGTAAACAGTCCAATTAAATGTTTAACTATAATTATGGTAAAGTTCACAAATTTTGAATAAACCTATATAATTATATGTAAAGTCTATAGAACTTCCCAGGAAATTCTATATATACACAACAGTTCACTAATTTACATAATAATTATCAGTCTTTCATCCTCAAACTACGAAGGACATTCTCGCTAAACATCACTACTAAGTAAATTGCTCCTCACACTCCTAGCTTCAAAAGGACTAACCTCTGGATAATTGTAAGGCGACATAATACTTGAAGTGTTCAAAGATTAGGACCTACAAAAGGATCTATAATGGTACGAGCAACTACAGCTCAGTAAGTTGAATTGGAGACTCATGAGAGTATTCAAACACAAACAAGATTATTGAGCAATTATTTTAATGCAATGCAACAATCAAGTGTTATCGCACAACGTAGTCCAATTCGTTGCGAAATTAGAGAAATTTTACTCGCTCTAATCCGGGTTAAGGAGTTTCCATGTTATGCAGCTGCTCACAACCAAACCCAGGCTTGTGCAATGGAAACCTTGCTCCTCTCGCAACTACCTTCGAACCATTAACTTCACTCTCGCCGTGATCTCCTCTCTTGTCACTTAATTCGACTAAGGACGAAGAAATGATCATTTTGCAATCTTGCGCTATCCCTTTCAAAGGGGTCAGTATTTGATTGGAAAATCCTATGATCCCCTAACAGGTTGCAATGCATAACATTTTTTGTTATTATAGTCGAATAAGATTAGACTTCATTTAGAGTGTTCAAATAATTTCACACCAATTCAGTCAATCACAAAATCACTCACATTACAAATTCAGCACGCATTCAGATACATCAAACGCATGTGTAGACTACTTGCAATCACAACCATATATAATCTTAAGCCTCCGAGTACCATAAAATAGCACTCTAATACAGTAAGTAATAACCCAACTTACTTGGAGTTTCTCAGTCGCTCGATCACTCGATTACAAGCCGATTCGTCTCTAGATATCCTATAATACAAATAGGTCTTTTTTAGTTTTTATACTTTAATTATTCACATTCTAAGTTATGATTTAGCTTATTTTTTCTATGTATAACTATTATTTACTAATAATTTATTCTACTCTATTTCAGGGTTCGATTCCTAAATTAGATTCTAGTTTTGATTCTGAAATCTTAAATATGCTCAAATCCTAATGTGAAATTAATCACATTAAGCTCGAGTATTCTAATATCCTATTGAGTCTTAATTTAGTATTTTAAATTATTCGGTACACCCTAATCCTAATTGAGGTACCGGATTTATTCCCAATGTGAGAAAATCTTACAATTTTTTATACAATTACTTAAAATTAAATTTTATTTCAGATTTATTATATTCTGATTTCTATTATTATATTATCTAATTAAACCTAATTTTTTATAATATTTCTAATTTTCTATAATTAGCACATAATGCCTTCATTACTTATACTTAACACTCCAAAAGCTAAAATTAGGATTCCACATCAGAGATTAACATCTTTAAACATCTCATTACTATCTAATTCAGCAATTAGTACTTAATCACCTAATTAACCCAAAATTACCTAATTTTTCCATCATTTTAGGGCTAAAAATTAACTTAAAAATTTCAAAAATTAATTTAAAAAAAATGGCTTCATAGCACTATTCTATATCCCTGAAGCATTCTACAAAAAAAATTTGAGCTCCAAACTACACTCCTAAGCTTATTTATTTCTAATTCTAATCATACTCAATTTTGCTTAATTTGTTAAAGAACCCTATATTTTCAAACGTGATTAAACTAAATCACTATTTTTTCCTAAATCTATATACAATAAAACCTCAGAATAACAATTTTCATAATTTTCTAGGCAAAATAACTAATTTTAAGAAATTATACAAAATTGGAACAGATCAGAGACTCATCCGGTCCGATGGCTTTTGACCTTCCAACACCAGTCCAAGTATATCGGCCAGTCCAGGCGATAGGTCTAGCATGGGGTGGTGGTGGTAGCTCGGTCCCAAATGGTGGTGTTGTATGGGTTTAGCTCACTAGCCCTAACTATACAGTTTTCCTTTTCTTTTTTTTTTCTCTTGAATTTTCGAAGCTCTCTATTTTTCTCTAATTCCTAACTATCCAAAGGAGTTCTCTGAATTTTTTTCCCTATTTATAGAAGTTTTTGGTAATTAATATGCATTAAATTAGATATGACATTGCCCAATTCCCTTGATTTTTTGCTTTTGTGTTGCTTAATTCTAATTGGATAATTTTTTTTCTTCAACTCCTGACGTGCCACGACCAGATTTTCATCATTCCTTATCCCTCTAATTTTTTATGGTTTTTTTTCTCAATTAATTAATAATTTTTTTTAATTATTTACTAATTTTTTGGCCAATTTAAATAATTTTGCGTATTTTTATCTACACATAAATACGCATGAAGTATATGTGAACATTCATAATTATTATTTAGGTCGTTATATGATTTTTAGTATACATATAATCTATCTCTAATAATTTATCGGTTATTAGATTACACTTTTCGCCTTTTCGATAATTAACAATTATTATACTTAAAATTTGAAAATTGTATAATTTCCTATTTTATTACTTATTTTCTTAAATTCAAGTTTATAGGGTTGTTTTTACTAATTTTTCTATCAATAGTTTATAATTTGGGTTTGATCAGATCCTTTAACCGATCGTCTTAAACCTTATATTTTAAATTCAATCCTACAGTCACTTGGCTTAACTTTAAGGCTTACACCTACCAAAGACTTACATATTCAATAAGAGATACGGAAGCCAGCTTAACCTTTACTTGATCATCACATTCGTAACACTCGAATAACTTTTCGACTCGGGGAACCCAGTTAAGAACTCTTTAGGTCGGTTACTTTTACTAAAAGTCAGCAACTTAAGCTTTACATTGTGAAGTCCTCAGCCAAGTGCTCAAGGTTCTTCCCTTGCATTCCAAGCTAGTTGGTTCACCTTAAATTAGCCACTTTTGTTGAAGCTATGCTCGGCCATATCCCTTCTCAACCTTGGCTCTCTTATTTAGTTTCTTGGGTTCTCGACATCAACACTCCTTTCATTTCTTCTTCTCGATTGTCGCTCATCGTTGTCAATTTCATTGGAACCACTTCTACTGATAAGTAGTCATTCCCTTCTTTCTTCTCAGCCATCACGTTGATGACCTCTGACTAAACTAGTAAGTTCCTAAATAGAGTCGATGAGATTTTGAATCTGGTATTCCAAGTTATCAACACATCTCCTTAAGCTTCCACAAGGACTATCACCAATATTGTTGATACTATCCTCCAACATTCTTGTCCATATAGTAGTTTTCCAAAAAAATTGAACAAACAACAAAACATAATTACAGTAACCCAAAAACAACCACTACTTGGCTTCTGCAGCTACATATAACCAACAAACACTAAAATCAACTATTGAAATTACTGCTGCTTAACTTTATAACTCGGTACAAGCAATACAATACCATAACTACTAAGAACACAAACAACACACTACGCTACAAAATGATGACAAATAGATACTAAAATAGTTAAACAAACTTTGAAGAACACCAGCACGTATGTCTTCCCAAAGGTCTGATACCGATACGATAAGGATCAATAGGTTATCCGAACAAGATGATATGGCAGCAAGTCGAATGAACATAATAAGTATGATTTGAGTGAGTATGAAGAACATGAAGTAAAATAAGGTTTTTTAGTATGAATTTGTATGAATATCATGTACAAAAGCTCAAACACAATCAAAGGTTTAAGCTCGAAATAGAGTTCAATAAAACTCACGAATATTAAATGTTGCTCAGAGTTTCAAATGAGAATTAGATACGACTCACTAACCGGTTCAAATAAAAGGTTCACCACAATCTTAAGGTCAAGATTGATAAGAACGTAAAGAAGATTAAAGAGTCTAATCAACATTCAATAATCCGGCAACACTAACTTAAGTGTAACCTTGTTCGAAAGAGAAAAGTTTCACTCCGTATGGGAATCTACTTTTCTGTTTAATTTTGTATTCTTCTATCTATCTGATGTTTACAATAGTTGTTATTTATAGTAAGTCCTAAACTTTAGTAGCAAAATTGTAAATAATGTACAAGGCCTTAAGCCCTAAAGAATTAGGCTCAAATAAAATAAAAGGAAACATGTATAAGAATACAAAATTATGCGTTTTACAGACCTCGACATGTCTTAGGAGGAGTACTATCCAAACCAGACAAGGTTAGAAATTAGATGTCCGGGTCCAAGGAAGAGCTCCTGAAGTATTGCAGTACTTAGTCGAGACACTAGAAAGGTCGACTCAAAATTGTCGAGTACTAGAATTAGTCGACACTGGTCTCTCAAAACCATACCGAGTGGTTCTTTAGTCCTGAGTGTTCAGTTGTGTAATCTCTTAACTTCTCGGCAAACGATAGACATGATGCTAAGTGGCTTCTTTTCTTCCTCTTGGTCTTCTGTCATTTGCTCAGCTTTGGCAAAATCTGTTCATCCTCAGCCTTAAACCGTTTGGCTTCGGGTTAGAACAGGTCAGCATCTTCTTTGAGAGGGTCAGCGTTGACTTCGGATAAGTCAACCTCGGCTTAGATGTAGTTGAATGTTGATTCCCATCAATAACCATAAAACCATTCATGCCCTTTGTCTTAATTTAAATGTTTGAAGGCTCTAATCTTAATGCTAGGTTTGATAATGCGGTTAATAGGTGATAGTAGCTCAATCTTGAGCTACTTCAGGTAGTCCCAAGTTTTTTTTACCCTAACTAAGCTCTATTAGCTTATACGGATAATTTTCACTTTACATAAGCAAGACCCAATTTATGAATTCGACTCAGAAAGACCTTTAAGAGGTTGGTTATGGGCCTAAAGGACCACACTAGGCTTTCATGAGCTTATTATTGAAAACTCCCATCAATAATAATGACATAATATTTTTATTAAAAAAAAGACACTATTAACACATTGTATATATTAATTGCTTATTGAATAATGTAATGTAATAAGTAATTAGGATATTATATAACCATGTAATCAGCTATTTTCAATATATATATATATATATATGTATGTATATATATTTATGTGCTCACTTTATTTTATAAGGACTAAAGGCTTAATGTTTACTAAACTCAAATATAAGTATCCAAGACTAAAGTTTTAGAAGGGACTTGAGGGACATCTTCATTAGGTGATCTTTTACAAGGTATAGTGATTGCCCTCAACATATGGTTGTATAAATCACAATGTTATGGTTCTGTATTTGGATTAAGTAGATGTAAATCTCTCTCATCAATGATGTAATATAATAAAGGTGAGCTTAGTAGTCTTTTAGAGTTCAAAGACTAGAATCAGTAAGTAGGAATAAGGTTCGATAACCTGACAGCCCAAATATATGCTAAGCTTGGAGTTTATGAAATAGGTAATAACATGCCTTTAGATAAAGTGTATATGAGATTTGATCACAATTAAAGTGTATAGTAAGCACTCAAGCATGATTGTGCTATGAGCCTTATGAAAGAAGTTATTATTGATTATGTTTGCAACAAGTTTATATTGATTTGATTGTGAAATTTCGAGTTGAAAAAAACAAGTACAAGTTAAAAAATCTTAGTTAGCCTTATCCTTACTTTAAGGATGGCGTAATGACTCATCTTTTGGGTACCTTTTTTAATAATACAGGTAATTGATTAACTAATGCAAACGTATGGAAGGCGAGGTATTACAAATGGAATCAAAGTTGCTTTGAATTCTTATTGTTGGGAATATGTTGTGTGTTTATTTCCTCATTAAATTTAGTTATATATAATCTCTTGGTTTAATTATGACATATGTATGTGTTTATAAACAGTAGCTATGTATTAGGTTTCATGACTCACCCTGTTAGGATTTCGTGTATTTAGGTGTAGATGATTTCTTTGTTTCGTACAAAAAGTTGGGCCATAATCTATTTGATGAGCTGACTTTGTTAGTGATACGATTTCAACTATGAATAGTAGTAGATACATGAAGACTTGTCTAAAATCTCTATGTTTGAAGTAGAACTTGTTTAAAATAATAGGTTAGTGGAAAATTAATGTTAGATTTACTGAGTTGTGTAATTGATGATGTCCTTTGAGAGATTATTATGAAGATTATATATATTTGTGGGTTTTAGATGTTATTTAAGTTTAGTATATTTTATTAGTAATAAAAATACATGGAATGTTGCATCCAGTGCTTAAGGTGCGATTATATGAAAACTTCAAAGCATGTAGGCAATGTATGAGAAAGCAAAACATGGAAAAAGATGAAAAAGAAGGTAATTCAATGTTATATTATCCTACCTTCGGGATGAATTATCATCCCTTATTACCATATATGATTTTACTGTCAATGCTAATAGATGTTTACATTGTCTAAACTTTCTTTTTACACTTTTTGTTATGAAATTTAGTAAAGCCATTGAAGTTAGAGGTAACCTGTAAAGTGAACAAATGTAAGTTAAGGACGCGTGTCGAATGTGGTTTTAGCACAACTATTCAAATACCTAAGTTAGTAAAATGCACTTGAGAGAGGGTAAATGTGTATCTAAGCGAGAGAGAGTAAGCTTTGGAATCCTTTACCCATAACCTTCATATACTATTTATAGGCGTAGTAAGTGAGCTATTCGTGGAAAGAGATAATGACCTCGAAATCCTCTTTTTTTACTCTGGATTTTGTTAAAAGGATCTCAGGATAGACCCTTGTTAGTCGTAGACTTTCCTTATCTTTCTAAATTGTTCCTGCCTAATCTTCTTTTGAAATTGTAGGTTGAACATGGTTGGTTAGTGCCCATAGGCCCAAGTTCTAAGGGGAAAGCTGAAGAGAGGGGCTTAGTAAGTATCATTTGATAAGTTTGGTGTAGTTTTAAGTTCAATCCAAAATCTAGCAAAGTCATACTTGAAATTGGAGGCCTGTCCGAACATTAGCTAAGTTAGCAGAATTCTAAGGTGATTAGCTTAAGCTTTGGTTGGGTTTGAAATACCCTAAATACACCAATCAAGTCATTCATAATTAAAAGAGGACAATTAAGGTCATTTAAGTAGGTTTCTCAATTTTTAAGGCTAATTTTTTTCAAAATGATGATTTACCCCTTAAGCCAATTTATCATGACAATTTAAATAAGGGGGATTATCTTATCCATAGGATAGCTTAAGACCATATACGAAGTAATTAAACTAATGGGAGAACATTTGAAGTTAATTAGAAAAAGTACTTGAAGGTTAGGTGCATTTTTTTTTCAAAAATGACTATTTTACCTCTACACCAAAGTTGCATGAGAATTGTAGTAAAATGGTCTAAATGAATAAATGCATGTGTTGGAGTGATTTTTAACTCAAATAAAGTTTTATTATGTGAATTGGTACAGCAAAACTTTAGTTAGTTTATACAAAGGGACACTTGGCATAACATTGTGGAAGATGCCGAAATGATGGGGACTATTAGATTCCCTTAGGATTTTGTGCAAACCCCTTATAAAGAGCTCTCATGTATAGAAAATCAAACCTAACCCCCATTTTTTATGACATGTTCATTCGGGGGGAATAACAATTCCATTCCTCCTTTATTCTATTATCGTGTTTACTTGGATTTTACTTGCGGTAATACTACTTCATTAGAATCCCCATTCCATAATGATCTTACATACAAATTCCTTGAAGCAACCTCATAAATGCAATTCATAAGTCAATTCCTAATTTTTATACTAGAAATAACCCTATTCAAAATGAAAAATGATGTTCTTTTGCCCCCAAGACACATCTTCTATAATCATTCTTCTGTAACCCTAATCGACCTCGGCTTTCTCATTGTAACCCCGAGCCCCCTCATTCCTATCTTTCTTAACATTTCATACCTCAAGAATTGAAAAGGAGAAAGCCCTAATATACCATCCCTGACTCACTTCCATTCCCTTCTCTTCAATCTCCCTTACGTGTTTGTATATCTAGGCCTTACATACTTATTACACACACTAAAGCTAAATATCGTAGCCCTCTACACCACTCTCTGCAAAGTCAATCTCTCAAGAAAAAGTAATTTTCTCATTTATTTCATTCCCTCTATTTATGTTGTTTGCTTTGTATTGGAGAGATGCAGTAGTGATTTCTAGCAAACCCGTACGGTGTCTTCTCAATTTTAGGTTGAAATTAATCAAAATGCAGTGGTCTTTTTTTAGCAAACTCTCGTATTTTTGTATCAATTTTCTGTTGTGAATGAGCTATTTTCAATATCTGAAATAGGTTTTTTGCATTATCCATATGTGTAATTTTAAAAACTATGTAAGTGTGCTTTAGTTGAGTTAAATGTAATGTTCAACCTCATTACCTCCACCATAAATGATTTTTTCATAGATAAAATTGAGTTAAATAACTTGCATTCAAAAGTAGACAAGTAAAGGATGTTATTACGAGTTGGCTAGATTTTTTAGGAATGTCATAACCATTATTCTGAATCTTTAAGCAGATTTGAAAGTAAACAAGTAAACGATTCCTTTGCTTTAAGAATCACTTCAAACCATGTTAATTTGCATTAGAGATTATTAAGTTGAATGTACTATAACTTAGACATGCATTACTCCTGTTGTAAATGAGTTAATCTAACCATGGAGCTTCAAATTGGTCATTATAGTATCGAATATTCTAATGAACATAACTACTTGACTTACTACATGGAATTATATGCAAAAGCGAGTCTAATATGTTCTTGTGAAGTTGACTTGACGAAGCATAAGGAAGACATGTTCCAATACGTTCTTAGATCTCAATGTAACAAAATATTGTTATAGGTTTGTACTTCACATTATATAGGTACAAGAATGTTATATCAAGCATAACATTTTTCTTTAAATTATTGTCCTTGAGTTTTTTACATGTTTACCGATCTTTAAGCAAAAAACTTAAACAAATATGAATTATTTTTAAAAAAGTTATATAAATACTATGACAACTTTTTGTGACAATATACGAATGTCGTATTTGATAAATGCTACATTCATTTTATCGAAACTAATTTTATGATAAAGGCGTACCATTGCAAAATTGCATCACATATATCGCAATTGCAACATACGACACTTTTATATGGTGGTAAAATCGACGATATTTATGTAATTTTTTTATATGATTTATATTTGTGTAAATTTTTTTAAAAGATCGATAGCTATGTGTTACACCCAATTATCCTTACTTGATATGTAAATATAATTTCTTGTTTTTCAGTGATTAATCAAATGATGTTATATGAGAGTGGATTACAAAATAAGAGGTCCATGATTGTTGATGAAGCAATGTTTGATTTCTAACCTTTTATAAGCTTTCAATATGGAATACAAGATAAGGAGCTCCATCTAAGATATGGTGCAACAATTAGCAAAGGATGAGACGATAACAAATAAGGAGGCATTGACTACCTTTCAAGATGAATCTTATGATGCCTTGATCAAACTCTTTAGGAGGCCATACAATGTATTCATACTTTACAAGTTCCAATTGAAGTGCATTTGATTTATGTTATAAGGCATCTAAAGCATATCTTAAGCCATAGGATGTTACTTTTATTGAAAACTTAGGTTATATGAAATAGCTCCATTTATTTGTGTTTATTAACTATGTAATCTGTTTTTTTGGCAAAAATAAAAAATAAAAAAAAGGGAACTATGTAATTAGTTGCCACCCTAACTTAGGTTTTTTGGTGGTCTACCCTAGTAATATGTTATAAGTAATAAGATGTTACTTATGATGTGATGTAATTTGCTCTTGGTTGAAGGGATATCTACTGTAATACGGTCTTGAATGAGTAATTTTTGAATCACAAATTGAATTGGTGTAATATGGTGTAAGTAATATCGTGTTAATTTTGCAATAGGAGCAAATTTTTATTTTTTTTTTCAAATTGAGCATGTTAACGAGGATATGATATGATCTTTAATGAGTTGTTGTTTATGACACAATCATGTTATTGGTGATTGATCTGAGGTTTAGATGTTGACAATAATCATAGAGAGAAATAAATAAATTTATGCTTAAATATATAGAAGTGAGGAACTTTGTAATAGCATCAGGCAACGTTAGAGTAATGGAACTTATGTAGAGTTGTCTATGTTTCTTTGGTCTCACTTGAAAGTGGCAGATATTTTTTTAATCTTATTATTCCATTAGGTGGATGTAAGCCCAAAATATAACCCCTGTAACTATAGGATCAAATTTAGTACCCAAAGTTTAGAGTGATCGGTTAAATGATTCGATTGAGTCTAAATTATAAAAACAAAGCTAGAAATATTAATAAAAGTAATCCTGTAAGTTTGAATTTAAAAAATAAGTAATAAAACGATAGAATATAAAAGTTTTAAATTTTAAGTATATTATCCATTATTTATTGGAAATACGTAAAATGTATTCTAATAATTAACGAATTGTTGGGGATAAATTATATGCATATTAAAAATCATAAAATAACATAAATAATATTTACTTATACTCATATGTATTTACGTGTAGGTAAAAATATACGAAATTACCTAAAATGCTTGAAAATTACTAGAAAATTGCTAAATAATTAAAGAAAATTATAAAAAAATTAAAGAAAAATTGGAGAAGTGTGGAAGGATCCAAACCAAGGTCATAGTAACTAGGGAAAGAAAGAAAAAAAAATCAATTAATGGAATTAGCACAACAATAAAGTAAATTTCGAAGAGGATAAAGCCCTTATCAAGTTTAATTAATGTATCAAAATTCCCTAATACCTCTATAAATAGTCAAATTTTTACAAAAGCTCATTTGAATAGTTTGTGAAGTGAAAAAGTTAGAAAGTGTCGAAAACAAAGAGAAAATTAGGGTTTTAAAAAAATTTACAAAAATTTGTACAGTAGGGCCATTTGAACCTAACCCACAACTCACCATTACCTGAAACCAAACCACCACCACCATACTCCAAACCTTACGCCTGGACTGGCTGAAAACACCGAGAATGGAGATGTTGGCTGGAAGCTTAAGAAACGAGTGAGTTTAATTTTTCAGCTGATTTTGTAAAAATTATTAATTATATCAAAAAAATTAGGAATTTTATTATTCTGATATTTTATTGTATGTAAATTTAGGAAAAATAGTGATTATGTTTAATTATATCGATAAATATAGGGCGCTTTCGATTTAGACTTAAATAAGCTTGGAAGTATAATTTTGAGCTCAATTTTTTTTTTAGATTACTTAAGTAATATATAATAGTGCTATAAAGCCATTTTTTTAAATTAATTTTCTCAATTTTTAAGCCTTAAAATGATGGATAAAGTAAGCAATTTTAGACTAATTAAGTAATTAAATGACTAATTATTCATTTAGAGGGTAATTAGATGTTTAGGGATATTAATTTCTGATGTAATAACATAATCATAGCATTTGGACTATTAAATATAATTATCATGGGGATTATGTAATAAATATAGGTTATTTGATAATATGTGCAATTAGAATTAGGGTAATTATAAAATATGGGGTTAAATTGAATAATATAATGATAATATAAATATGTATTAAATTTGGTATAAGACTTAATTTTAGATAAGTATATAAAAAATATAAAATTTTCTCACATCGGGAATAAATTCGGTACACTAATTAGGATTAGAGTGTATCGAATAAGTTAGAATACTGAATTAAGATTACGCATGATATTAGGATACTCGAGCCTGATGTAATTAATTTCATATGGTTAGAATCGATTTAGAGCCTGAATTGGAATCAGATTTGGAAACCAAACCTCGAACTAACGTAGAATGAATCGGTAGTAAATAATAAATATATAAGGAGAATCGAGTTAAATTATATGCTAAAATATATATCATCAAAGAATAAATACTAAAAAGTGTATTTATATTACAGGATATACAGAATCGAGTCAACCTACAACTGATTAAGTGAGCAACCAAGGATTTTAGGTAAGTTGAGTTTAATACTTTACTATATTTTGAAGTACTATTTTAGAATACTCGGAGACTTAAGATTCTATATGATTGTGATTGTAAGTAGTTTTATGCATGTGCCTGCATATCTTATGTCGTACTGAAATCCATGTTGTATTTGATTACTGTTGTGATTGAATTGGTGTGAAATTGTCTGATCATCCTAAATCGAACCTAACCCTAATCGATCTAAATACCTTAATTAGACATGCATTATAACCCTATAGGGGATCATTAGGATTCTCCAACTAAATACTGACACATTAGAAAAAGATAGCGCTAGATAACATAATGGTTTTTCCCTCATCCTTAGTTGAACTAAGTAACAGGAGAGGAAGTTATGATGAAGATGAAGGCATCGATTTGAAGGTTGGTCTTGAGGGGAGCGGTGTTTCTATTGCACAAACCTGGATTTAGTTATGAGCTATTACATTAACAAAAACTCCTCGATCCGGATTGGAGCGAGTGAAATTACTCTGATTTCATAACGAACTGGACCACATTATATAATGACACTTACTTGTTGCATTACATGTAATTAATTTCTTAATATACCTATTGTATTTGTTATACTTTCATAAGTCTTCAATTTAACTTACTAAACTATAGTTGCTTATACCCATATAAATTCTTTTGTAGGTTCTAACTTCTAATTACCATGCCACGATATGATTATTCAAAGGTTAGTTCTCTTTTGAAGCCATGGGGAGTAAGGATCGGATGGCTATATGATCGCGTCTTTTTAATGTCTTAACAATACTTTAGGTATATGAACTAATGTATGATATGTAATTTAGCAAACCATTGTAATATGTAGAATCTCTTAGGAATTCTACGATAATATGAATGTAATTATATATATATAATAGTTCTAACTTGTTATGTAAATTTAATTTAAATCTTAATTAAACTGTTTATTTCAAAGCGAGAAGTCGTCAACACCTTATGTAGATCATATATATGATAGGTACTATAAGGTCAGTTACAGTCATAGATTGATTTACACGGCGGGATTATTGTAACTCTGTGATCTCGGGGCGAAATAGTAGATGGGTATTATTACATATTGCAATTGCGAATGTGTTATTGTAGATCTTTGTTGAGCCTCCTGATCACATCTCTTTGTATTGAATCGAATTGCATTTTTAACTACAAATGTGTTAAGTTTGGATGGATGTTATTGCTTTGGTATTTTTGCTATCTCTTCTACATCTTCTATTGAATGAGTAAATATGTATTTTCGAAGATTGAGCTATTTTATATCTTTCTAACACTTAAGGTTGTCTGATATGATAATGATGATGTATTTGATATTTCTTCTCTATAATGAGCATTTTATTTGTAGTGCTTAATGAAATTGATTCTAATACAAAGATAATAAAGTTAGTTGAGTATAGAAATGTGAACTTGTTTTTCCCCATTTGAATATGATTTTAACATTCCCTTGCATTACTATTGATATCTCCACATTTAGCATTGCTATTGATATTGAAATCATGATATTGAGACTATGGCATCATGTTGCTATTGTTTTAAAAGGAAATTTCTATGCAACGTACAAATTATATGTTCGATTGTGTTATATCTAGTTGTGTTTATATTGGATATGTCATTCTATTCATTCCAAATTCAAAGATGTTATTAAATTGAAGGCATTGGACATGATTGTTAATTGCATCGAAACGAATCAAAGGCATAGAAACCATTTATTTTCATGACATTTTTTCACATATTTCAAGAGTGACAAGAAGTAGTAGAATTTATTATGTAATCATATTAGAGAAGATATGAAAATATCAATTATTTCAGTGTCATAAAGTTGTCCATGGCTAAATAAGGGAGCAAATGGACATATCTTCATAAGATAGAAGAGAAAAACAAAAGAGTACAATATGGAAATCGCATATATTTTGGAGATGATTAAAAAAATAGTATCTTAATTTAAGATTTGGATAAAGCACATATGTTTATTGAAGTTTTTATAAGTCAATTTGTTTTATTTCTAGATTTGAGCAATTCTTTTTTTTTAGATGATTTTTTCCCTTACAAGTTGGTTATAGGGAAAACAATGTTTTACATTCACCTTTTTTTTTTGTTGTTTTAGGAAAGTTTGTTAGTTAATCTTATTTATATTAATTGCATTTTGTTCTATTACGTTAGAATACTAAGCAAGAAGTGGAGGCATATTTAATCAACTTCTTTTAAAAAGCATTCCTTGTATCAAATCTTCCTTTCTATTAGATAAAAATAATTGATTCATCTTAACTATAAAATTCAAGTGATTCTTTACCTTCAAATCAATCAAATAGTACACCCATATTTTTTTGGTAAATTATAGTATTCCATATTATCAAATCTTCTCACTGAACTAAAATGAAAATATCGACATCAGCTTTCTTAAGCAATTCATCAATATCATTAAAGAACTTTATTAAAGTATTTATATATTGTCTAAAGCACAACAACCTATGCTTTTACACATTAACAGATTCTATAAGTGTATCTATTATTTTGGTGAACAAACTTAAAAATTGCAAAACCTAAAGCAACATCCATTTGGATTTGCAACAGCTAAGAAGTTGGAAAGCAACTCAATTCCACATCATATGGTAGGGGTTTTTTATTAACGAATACATGCTATGTAATTAGATGAGGTTAGCATGACTCCAATTAGAGAGAGTATATATATAATAATAACTCCAATTGACCAGACATGTAGCAGTTAAAGAGAACGGATTAAATTCGAGCACATGCAATCAAGTAATGACTAAATCAAACGAAAGCATATTTTTCTCTCATTTTACAATGGAAAATTATAGATGTAACATGTGTATCAAATTTCACAAAGGCATAATGATGAAGCAATACCTTTCATTCAATTGACATAATGACTTTCATTAATAAAACTAGATTATTGGATACTATATTTGTCAAATAATTCCATTGCTTACAATAATAATATCATGATAGGCAGTGGTATGTCATCCTACAATTTTTACTTCCCACCATATAAAACATAACATGAGATCCTTACTACTGAATTGATCACACATTGAATTGAGATCTTTGTTCCTTTCTTATGATACTTGCAACTTCTTTTGAAGTTTTGTTAATATTTCCTAATGTTGTTTTTCCTCTATCTTTATTTGGTGTTCCAACTGCTTAAGTAAATTTTTCTTTCTAAACTTTATTACATAATCACATGTTGGATAATCTAACAATTCATAATGATTTGTAGTTCTCTCCCATCTACATATTGCACAAAAGTTTATATGTATTGTAGTAGAAATTATTAAACAAATAAACATGGAAAAGGAATGGATCAATACCTAATACCGACGACATCCAGAAATTCTTCCCATTGTTCCTGGCTTCTAACATGATGTTACTATAGATAGTTTCCCATAAGTACGAGGTATGTTTTTTCTTAACAATTGATTGAATTAAAGCCATTGGATATGATTATCCATTGAATTAAGACAAACCACCAACTAGCTTAGCATGTCCAAAATTGGACAAACTATAAAGTTAACAATTTCATAACAATAGGCCGCTTAATTTAAAGGTTTCAACATATAGTTGAAACAAGCATTTCAACTTAAAATTACCCAAATGCATATGAAATGTTAGCTGCCATTTAAGTATAGCTCAACATCAATCTCATTGTCAACATAGGTTGAACTGAACTTGTATTTCGAATTCAATTAGATGGTTGAGGACGAAAACACCATAGCCCCATGTCATTATCTAACATGCTATTTATTCCTAACCATTCAATCAAAACCCATTTATTGCCTAATGCATTCCCTATATCACCTTGATGCATATTGCATATATTGTACACATAAGCACTAAGCCAAAACTAAGATATAATTAAGTTGAACCACCACGTTGTATAATTGCATTTTCTAAATTGAACTTACTGCAAAATTTGACATGATTTAAGCTTGAAAATGTCAATGTAATAAATTTAATATCTTGCATATCATTGATTTGCAAAAGCATTAGACATAAACAAGAGGAAATTAAAACGGAGAAGAAGAAATGGAAAAAATATCGATCTTCCATACTTGATTCAAAGTCGTATGAAGGAGAAATGATCGGGAATCACTTGTCAACATGGTGATTCCTTCAAACAACTTATTGGTTTCTTCTTCAATGGGATTAGGGTTTCGATAGTCCTCTATTTATAATTTTGTCACATTCAAGTAAACACCATTATATGTATCATTGCTTATTAAATATTTATTTTATTCCGTGGTAACTACCATTCCATTCCCCCATTATTTTACTCTCCCATTATTCCCTTCAATGAAATGATCAAGCTTTTTGAGTTTTAAAATGCTCTTAAGGTATGCAAAGTGATTACCTAAAATAAACCCTAATTACTTTATGCTTAAACCTTAGTTTTAAGATAAATTACTTAGTCTTGTAATGTGTCCTAGATGTATTATGAAGCAGTGAACATAAGGAGACATCCTAGGAGGTGGTGTAAGCTTTAGGAAGCAAGGAGGTAAGTCGTTCAAGTTTCCTTGGTAATTTAATGAACCTTTAATAGGAATTAACTCCCTGGACCCGTCACGTATAGCTGAGCTAGGGGAATGCTAGGACTCATATGAATAATATTAGCTTTATCCCCCCATTTACGACAAAGATTCTTATTTTGATCTCCATTTTTTACTCTACTATTGATCCAAGTGCTAAGCCCGTGTTAATACCAGTATTGTTTCCGAGCTGCTAAGCACACATGTTAACTTGCCAAGCAACCATACCTATCATTGAGTTCCTACAATGATCCATAAATCGTTTGAGCCGATTGACCTTGGACATTTGACTAAGTTGAGTTGATAAAACATACGACTTGAAGAAATGCTAACTTAGACTTTGAATATCTCTCAATATTTGAACTCTAACCTAAATAAGACTAGATTTGCCCAGTTCTTAGACCTTCTTCCGACGTCCCTTGAACTTATTTCTACAGCTACAAGGTTGTCTCGGACTCTGCATCAATAAGAATAGCTTTTATACATAGCATCACTTGTTTGTTGATATGTATCTTCTAACATGACATTCTATAAGGATTCGTTACATTTTGCATTTAAAATATATTTTTTTTATCTCTTTTACCCCTTTTAGTAGATCTTATGTATTCCAATTGTAAATTATTCTCTTTGTTTTTTCCATGTATGCCTTGTGATCCTAATGGAGCTAGTATATAAACTGCATTTACTTGGAGGCAAACACGTTATTACAATATCAAATTATTACAAGTTTCCTTTTCGAGCAACCTTAGTGTTCTCATTTATCTCCTAATTCTTATCTATTCCCTTTAGTAAGGAATAGTAGCAAGTGATTCTATAGTCCAAATCACTGAGTTATATCCAGTGAATCATAGGTTGAGCATGATCAATTAATGTGTCATATCCGAGATTAGTAACTACTCGAATATGCTAATCCTCTTTTATATTCTTTTGGTTCCTTTCGTTGTGGTGCTCTTCTGTATATATGACCATAGAGACACATCAACCTTGTAGTTAATCATGAAGTTTAGGAGTTAACTGGGTATTTTAGTTGTAGAAATACCTTTTTAACTTGAAGAAAACATCCCTCTTTGAGCATTGTTGGTGGCAGCCAAGGAAGGACAAGGGGATTTTTGGTAAAGTTCTCTAGAGGTAAGCTCTTATGCTTAACTAATAAAGTGTTTTATGAAGATTTATATAAGCTTAGTTAATGTAAAATAGGGGATGCTGGATATCTTTTAAATGTCGCCACTATTAAGGAAGATATGGCGATGTTTTATTGATCTTTGGTGTTATTTGCTAATTCCAAGTATTATGTAGTTGAATTTTCTATTTAAATAGAGGTTGGACAAAGGTTTAAAGTGATTTGGTTGATGCCTTGATTACACCCCCCCCCCCCCTAGTCCCCCTCCTAAAAAGGAAAAAAAAAAAAGAATATTTTTATGTGACCACTTATGCCATTACAAACCATATTTGATAAAAAAAATTAGTTTAAATGATGATTTATATGGTGGTTAGTGAAATAGATGATGATTTAAACATTAAATAAGACAATGTTAATATCTTGATGAGTATGTGTCCATGTGATTATGGCTTGATGTGTGATTTAGTTAACATTTTAGTAAAATTCCAACATGTATTAATGAGAGATTTCTCATGATAAACGAATGACTTATGATGTAATCAGCATTTCGATGGCTAAAATAGGTTAAACATGACATATAGTGCATATATGATGATTAACTTGCATAGAGATTGATCTCCACTAATGAGATGAGTTAAAGATGTGATAAATTGTATTCTTTATAAAATTCCAGCATTTGTCCAAGAATTGATGGGTTAGAATGATGAAACGTCTAAATGGGGCTTAGCTTATTAATATAAAATCAGGGCTAAGATAATATGATTAGCTTGGACCTTAAAGGTATCTAGACAAATCAGTATACTAAATGGGCCCAAGAACATATTATTTGGAGGAAATTAAAAGTTGGTCAAACACTCTCTCTCTACATACATACACGTAAATGCATAATTGGCCTAAATTTATTAAGACTAGAAAAAATGATTATGGGCCTAAGAAATAATAATAGCGAGTGGATCTAACACATAAAGTTTGGGCTTAAATTGTAAGATAATGAAGAAGACATAATTTCACCCAATTATTTGGATTAGTGTGCTTAGTCTAATTTTCAAAAATCTCATAAGCCCATTTGTCCATTGAGAGCCCACACTCTAGTTAGACCTTAAAATTATGATATAAAAAGACTTGTGCCATAATAGAAAATGATATAAGAAATTAAGCTTATGGAACACATAATTAAAATACGAGCCAAGAATAAAACTAATTAGACCTAAGGCTAACTTAAATAAATAACTTATCTTATGGAGTAACCCATACCAATTTAGAAAGGGCCTATTTCCCAAAAAGCCTTAAACTTAGTTAAGAAGATTAATTGAAATAGTCAGATGATTAAATGATAAATGGAATAATTAGGATAACAAAGCTTGACTAAGACTGATTAATCAACTCAATTAAGTTGTGGGCTCAAACTAATCGAGATACTAATTGGGCCCACCTAACCCTAAAAGCTAATGACAAACCACAAACTAATTAAAGGCCTTAGGCTTAATGTGAAGTATTACTTAATAAGAAAACAATGAAAGACTAAATGAACAATCGTCTTGAGGAAACATTACTATAGGATACCTATGATTGACAATTATTGTTTTGACTTTAGACTACATTATGCATTGAGCTTTGAGTTTCGCAACATAGCTGCATGGAGATCTTACATTTTGTTTGCTAGTTAACTAGAATAATAAGCTCGACTAATATATAAACTTAGCTAAAGTAATTGTGTGTTGCTTGTGCGTGGTCACTTAACTCAGAGGGTGACAACCTTAAACTTGGTAATGTTCCTGCAGGACATAGTTGTAGGATATAATAGAGTAGGTGCTTAGGTCGACGTGGTGTAGCAAAGTAACATTACTGTTTTTTTTTTTTAGCCTAGATTATGTTAGCATTGTAGATAGTCCTTAAGATGGACACTAGGAGCTGTAAAAGTGGCTTTGATGTCAACGAGCCGTTAATAACAGCCTTATATTGCTTCTTAGAAGATTTGCTACAGGAGCATAGCGGTTAGATGCTCGTTAACCCCTTATGCTTATTACGGTAGGGTTAGATCTTTAAATTTCCTTGTTTTCTTAGAGTCATGAGAACTCTCATGACACTTAATATACCTAAATGTTCAAATGATAAAATATTATTGCTTGCATCGAAATGTAGGCCCATGTGCTATCGTGTTGGGCCTATTTGAAATCTTGTTCCTTTTCTTTTTTAGGTGATTATGATGATTCAAATAACTTTGATTACAATCCTAATCTTGTTTTGTCTTATGATGATATGGTGGTTGGATTATCTTAAACTCTTAGTATTTTTATTTTCGCTCCTTGGTTGAGTGGTATCATAGTTTTTTTTAGACTAATTGTTTTGATAGCTATACTCATATTTATGCACTTTATTTAAAGATATTATCGTGCTTTGAGCTCATGGTTTGCCATCTATTTTTATGGGCTTATGAGCCCAAGTAAACTCATGTAAAGCTTTATGAGTCACGTCACATCTATCTCATGTCTATATGATGACGACTTTTTAGTATGTTATCTCTCTCTATCATGAATTCCAAATCCCAACTAAAGAATACTCAAATTAAACTTGTTTACAATTTGACTATTAAAAATAAATAAAAACTTACATTAAACTCAGGTAAGCTCTGAGCATCTAACGCTCCAATATTACAAGAGGCGAATTGTTGCAGCACTGCTGGATCCAAGGTGTGACAAGGTTAATCCAAGTTTTAAGAGTTTAGCTCATGCTCTATGGAAGTCAATCTAAACTTGGAGGTTCACATTTAAAATATCTTTACAACAATATTAAATGTGTTTACACGAACATATCCGTGCATTTGGTTTGATTTGGTTTAATCAATTGCTCGACGTGGTGACAGTTTCACAATTCGGGTCGAATGATAATTGCACTGGAAGAGGGCCTTAAAACAAAATTGTATTACTTTTTCTTTGCAATCAATTCGATTCACGGTTAAATGGTTAAATAGTAAAAAGACTCAGGGTATTGATAAAATTCTAATAGTGAAACAAATCGCGGCAACACTATTAGGCCTAAATTTGCAGTACCCGGCCCTTTATTCTTGTTTCAACGTAACGCTTCCTCTTTATCCATTAATTTTACTTTCTTTCTATAGAAAATGGCTAAAAAAAGCGCAACCGGTCGAGCAACAATAGAAATAAATATTCAACCGAAAAAAAAAAAAATCCATAGAAATAAATTAATACACCCAGTGACTGTGAAGCCCAATACACACCAAGCCCAGACTTCACCTCGCTCCTCAAACAAAACCCTAGTTGTCTCTTTCCCTCGATCCCCTCTTCTCACTCTCCTTAAACGAATAACGTTAGCCGCTGTCTCTGCGTTTAACAGGTGATCTGCTCTCTACACTAATTTCTTCACAAGTTTATGCTGTTTCCATTGGTATGAATTTATGCTTATCTTTCGACGTTTATGTCTTCTCATACCTAATAACATCCACTACTTCTCTCTATAACGAACAGTTGATACACTGCAAATTTATTAGTGAATCAAACGCGACAGGAATGTTAAGAAGAATTAGTAATAAGTGCAATTTTTATAATATATCAGTTTTAGGGTTTTCCATATTTGGGGTTACCTGATATTATGAACTATTGTCATCAGTGTTTGCCTGTATTGTTGGATTTAATATGTTACCATAAGATGGCGTATACTCGTGTTATGTTTGCTTAAAAAATAACAATAATAATTATTTGAATGAATAATTACAATATTTTGTTCTGGGGTTTATGTGGACTCATGCTCTCTCCCCTCAATAACTAGCTATATAGTGTGGTTCTCCTGAGACCCATATCGCCTATGACGTTATTTTTTTGGGTTTAATCCCTCGTACTGTTGTCAGTTATTTTAGGAATATGTTTATGATTTTCATAGTCATTAGTTGGTTAAGTTATCTTTCTTCCTCTGATGGTTGCGGCTTTGGTGTCTGTTGTGATTTGCAGGAGTTAGCATTTTGGAAAGATGGTGAGAGTGAGTGTTTTGAATGATGCTCTCAAGAGCATGTATAATGCGGAGAAAAGAGGAAAGCGTCAAGTGATGATTAGGCCTTCTTCAAAAGTGATCATCAAGTTTCTCTTGGTCATGCAAAAGCACGGTGATCCTCCTATTGCTTTCACGTTGTTTCGTACAAAGATATTTGTTCTTTGTATGACTTTAATTTTTGGCCCATTTTTTGATGATTTTTAGGTTATATTGGAGAATTTGAATATGTTGATGACCACAGAGCTGGGAAAATTGTGGTAGAATTGAATGGAAGACTGAACAAGTGTGGTGTTATCAGTCCTCGGTTTGATATTTGTGTTAAAGAAATTGAGGGCTGGACCGCCAGATTGCTTCCTTCAAGACAGGTGAGCTTGAATACTTATTGTTGGTTTTGTGTATCTTCCAAATGAGTACAAAGAAATCTCTCTCCTCTGTTTTGCCAAATCCTTATTGCAATGTTTAATGAGGAGTAAGATCAGTAGAGTTTTAAGCATACGGTGTTTGAAGTATTAGAAAGTGTAAACTATATATATGGAGGTTGTGTATTAGATAGACACTTAAATGCCATTTAGGTTCACAGGCTAGTGTTGGATGTGAGGGTAATTATCCTGTACATTTATAAAGGGAGTAGATTGGCAGATCTCTTGATATGTGAGAAAGATATTAAAACATTCTCGTTGTCTGCTAAAATTGTGCAATCAGATTGGTAGTTTGGAAGCATGTGAATATTCAGAGGTCAGTTTTCTGCTTATGTTGGCTGGATAAAAATATCCTTCCACTCTTCAAGGCGAAGACAGATTGTTGCTAACACATCCGGGGATTTATTTATTTTTTTGAAATCAATGATCAGTGTCTTTATTTGTGAATTTGTAATTTGCTTGGGTAATTATGTTGGTTTTATTTTCCAATTTGACCCTAACATACTAAGGTGGTAATTATTTGCAGTTTGGATATATTGTGTTGACAACATCAGCAGGCATCATGGACCATGAAGAAGCAAGGAGGAAGAATGTTGGTGGGAAAGTTCTTGGATTCTTCTATTAAGTTGAGCTACGACTTCTTTACCGATAATTGCAACCATTTTTGGTAGTGGTATCCTATTGTCTTATCATAGATTAATTTTGAAATGTTGGTTTTTTACATGCTTGTGCCTCAAAATAGGGTTACGTATTTCATTTTTGCAGTTTATGACGTTTGACGGTATTTTGGATTCAGGGGAAATGTTAAACTTGAGAACTGCTGTTTGTTTTGGATTAAACTTTATTTCTTTGCCTCTTTTGGTTATGATTGAAGTTTTTATAATCTTTTGTTCAAATTGTTTGCTTTTGTCAGAGAGGAGTAGAAAAAGGGGTAAGGGGAGGGGAGGGGAGGGAAGCGATGAACAAGCAGCCATATGTACAACTTTAAAAGATAAACGAACAAGGTGGGATTTGGTAGAGTGACAAGCAACCATAAGTACAATTTCAAAATATAAATGAACAAGGTAGAGGAGGAAATACAGCTGATCATTCTCATGGCTGATGTCTGGAGGGAAATGTTGGAAATCTAGATCCCTTCATCTGTCATATGATACTTAGTTATAGTTTCATATTTGATTATGAGCTTGTCATTTTCTCAAAGTACCTTTTAAGAAACCAAGAAACTTCAGTTTGCTCAGCCACGAATGGTAAGGAAAATTGGACGATTTTTGATTACTCCCTGGTGATGGATAGGCCGTGAGAACAGTGATTCACATTGAAGCTGAATCCACAAGGTACCCAACAGGTTTTTGATTTACGTAAGTGAGAATGCAATATGCTAATGACCTAGCTTAAAGTGCTTAAGCATTACTAAACCTATGATAATTTGACTCTGAATCCGGTGGATATGATTAAGAGAGAATAAGAACATATTGTGGGTCTTGTTTGGTAAAAGATGGCTCCCTTTTAGCTAACGAAAAAAGCAAAAGAATGAATTTTGATTTTCTTCCTTTTTCTCTGGCTAGGAAAATTATGTAAGTACTTGGAGAAGAAGCAGTCAAATTCTTGTATTGACGATGCATTTGTGTTTGGAACCGTTGTATTTGTGGGTTCCATATAGAAAAGCCTAGTCTTGCATGTCTAATGGTTCGGATCCCTTGGTCCATGATGACCGAGTCTGTAAGAATTGTTTTCTGAAAGTCTTGCTCACATTACATTTTCATTTATCTATTGGGACCCTAATTTCTAAAAGAATATAACATCGATTTGGAGGTTTGCCAAAGGGTTCGCTTAGCTCCTATATGATTGTTAAAATCTCTAACTCAATTCTTTACCTGTAGATTCATAAACCACAAGTCAAATAATTGAAATTGGTAGAATCAAAAGTTTATGATCATTTTTATTGTTTCTACATCTTGTTTTATATTGGTCTATTGGACTATTCTATTATTATTTTTTTTTTAATCGTGATTATGAAATTGATGTTGTTAAGGATGGTGTATTGAATGGATATTTCGAAAGATTTGAAATTAGAAATGGATATTATTGATAGTATCACCAATAAGGACATTAACAATGAAGATGGTCATAATGATGGGAGAGTTGGTGGTGGTTTTAATGATGATAAGGTATTAATGATTTGTTTTAATTTGTATTTCGTCATGATTTATATTGCGATATGATTTATAACGGTGAATCATTACATTGTTAAATTTATGCATTAGTATAACGATTTATGTTTGATATTTGTACTGTCACTCAATCGTATCTTGAGCAAAATTCGTGTTGAATTTTTTCATTTCCGTCATACATTTTAAGTTCTTATGATTATTAGAAGTATATCTATTGCTTTTAAAACTAATTCATATAGGTTATAAAATCATACATTTTGTGCTTGAAGTTTATGTTTAGATTTTACATACCCTTTAATTATATGGGGTGAAATCGTGAATTGTACGACTTTTAGCGGCTGTTTTAACGGAAATCGAGCGTTCACTCGTGTATATTTCTCGACTTCGGGTAGTGACGGTTAGAAATATTTATTTTGTAGATGGGATTGATTTTTGATCCCACGATAGGAATTGCCTTTTTCCTCTTTAAGAAAAGTTGTCTCTTAGATTAGATGGAGTCAAGTCAATACGCAATTGGGAAAAGCTATTTCGATAACCAAAAAACTGTTAGTTGCTTCGGTTGATCTTGCTATTTTAAAAGTTGTTTTGAAAAACCTAGTCACCTAACGAGCAAATGTCGAGATATATATAAACATATTAGCTGATGATGTAATATAAAAAAAATTTGGATTCCATAATATAAGATAACATCAATAATGTATGTTTAGTAAAATCAAAATTATAATAATTTTTTTTTTTTAAAAAAGCCCTTATTGCAATAGCAAATGTTAGGTCTAATTAAAAGTATAATAAATTTTTCAAATAATAGCAATATTGAGCAATTAAAATGACGAATAACTAAAATAATAGTAATAATGTAAATAAGTATAATAGAAAATGATAACTGTATGATTGAAAAGATTTATAAGTAATGTGTTTGGAATTGATTTAATTTTTTTTAATAATTATCATGTGAATATATTTATGGTTAAATTTTAAGATATCAAATTGTTAGTTATGTATAATCAAATTGTTTTTCTTTTAATATAATAGATATTGGGAAGGATGCATCCACAATATGTGTTAAAAAAAAAAAAAGAAAACTATAAGTTTTTATTTAAAATTTCAAATAGGAGTTAAATAACCTATATAGATTATAACTGTCCTCCATGGAGAGAGGGAAAACTATAATATTATGAAAATTCAAAATTTGGAAGAAGTTTATTAAAGAAAAAAATGATACTACCTAGACATTTTGAGGCTTAGACAAAGGAATCGTGAGAGGAAGATGAATGGGGAGTGGTTGCAAGCTTTCATCTCAAGTAGGTTTGGTTGTTGAGAGAGAATTGACGAAGAGGAGGAGAGGAGATAAAGAATTTTTAGAACTGTAAAAATCGTCATTTTGCATGATGAATCAATGAGAGCATCCATTGTGAAGGGGAGTATACGGTGGTTTACATGTGTAGTTTACTATTATAACCTTTATAGGATAAATTTATAATTATTGGTTGAGGATTTATATGCAACATTACAAATAAATGTACTTGTAAAAACAAACAAGACACCTAAATAGTCCTTTATATATATATATATATATATATATATATATTATAACTCACTTCGTAAAATAAATCGAATAAAATTGAGTGATAGGAATGCCTCCTAAAATCCGTCAAAGTTACAAAGACAATTCATTTGTATTAAATATGCAGTTGTAATTATTTTCCAAAATTAATTCATTGCAAAGCGTTTATTTTTAGAACCTAGGGTATCTTTGCTCTCACGTAATTGTTTGGATGAATAGAGATCACAGAAAACTTGGAAGTGCACTTAATATTAATAAAAACGATAATAGACACCGATCGAATTGTCTTACGTTTCTTTTTCTCATCAGGAGTGCGCTTAATGCCAAACACGAAACATCTTATCATTTTTTTTAATCTGGGAGGGCAAACAATAGTGCCTTTTATCTCTAAAGGAATTGCTATAAATAGATACGATGCAAACACCATGTAGAGTTTATATACTTGAGAAAATAGAATTACACTGAGAAATTCAGGATGGACTTTTCCACCTCTAGTTTCCAATAAAATGTAAAACTGGAAAGGA
Organism: Lumnitzera racemosa; assembly: GCA_024138005.1. Classification (NCBI taxonomy): domain Eukaryota; kingdom Viridiplantae; phylum Streptophyta; class Magnoliopsida; order Myrtales; family Combretaceae; genus Lumnitzera; species Lumnitzera racemosa. The sequence goes on from JAMXBC010000009.1 coordinate 94,128,330, forward strand.
AAAAGAAAAGAAGAGCAAAAATCCGTGAAAGAGATTTGAGTACCAAATGCATAAAAGATATAGCTTCTTGTTGGTGTTACATTCATTCGAATCACAAATAGACTAACAAGTAAAAACCAGTAAGAAACTTAAATCTCTCTCTCTAACTGTATGTGAAACTTGAACCAGGTGACAATACTTTGCTTAATCCCTAGTAGTTTCACTGCCAAAGGGGTGTGTAGTTGCCCAACTGCACAGCTTCTCCGCAACATTGCTTCAATGCTCACCGCAATTCCTATCATCATCATCATCATCATCATCATCATCTTCTTCTTCATCCTCACCCTCACCCGAAACATCGTTGGCGGATGCCATGAAAACTAGAACAAGACCATGAAACCCCCTAAAATTTTATGTGGAAGGTTGAGATTGCAGTGCAGCAAGCATTTTTTTTTTTTTTTCTGATATATATTATGTTATGGCTTTATTTTTTTTTTTAATAGAGGAATGGAATGGAGGGAGAGAGGAGTCCCGGACAGATTACTGAATCCGGAAGGAATTGGTTTTTAGGTTTGTGGAGGGAGGATCTTCCAAGCATATACCCCCAGCACTATGTTGATGATGCAGCTGTCCCGTTGCCTTTTTTATTCATCAACTTTTGTCATTTTTACGACATGGAAATTGCTAACGTGGGGTCTATGGGTATTAGTATAAAATATTCAATGATGCTTTGTTTTTCTTTTCAATTATTTTATTATTTAATTTTTTTATTTACATACTTACCGAGGATGTGGATTGTGAGATGGAGAAACTGGATGGTGCTCTCTACTCCTTATTCCTTGGACTTCTCGTGTTTTTATTTTTATCGTAAAGAAATATCTAGTTTGTATCTTAATTTTATTATTTTTTATAATTATATATTTAATATTTAATTTATTTAGTTATATATTTAATTGAAAATTTAGTTATTATTATTTATACCATAGCTAACTTTAATTCTAATTCGATCAGTATGATCAACCAATGAAATATTTGTCCATAGTTTTGAGGGATTGTGCGACCCTCTTAAAATCGTGAACGGGCACCTACAATCGTCCGTGGATCTTGCAATCCATATTTTTTAAATATGTTGCGATTTATTATTTTGCTAAAGGTGGCCAGTAGCTATTTATTGAGAGTTGTAAGACCTCCTTAAGATTGTGAATGACTACTTCATTATTGGCTGATCATATTGATTGGATTGATGGTGTAAATTAGATTTAATAAAGATGTAAATGGTAATAATTAATTTTTAATGAGATATATAATTACATAAATCAAAATATTAAGTGTATAATTATAAAAAATGATAAAGTTGAAATATAAACCGTAAGATTAACCCTTTCTATCATCAAAAGAAAATAATTAACAGGAACATGTGATTGTCCCATATAAGCTGGAATTGCTGTGAAATGGACTGAAACGGATTTACATGTTAGAAATCATCATTATCCCACAATGATAGAAAATACTATATACTGTCATACTTGCCTCATAAAGTTTGCGAGGCATTGAAAATTTAGTAAGTTAACTTAAAAAATTGAAATCGATAACAATTCTCTATATTTTTATAAAATATATAAGAATAAATCTTAAAAGATAAGTCGTAATAAATTCTTAGCAAGAAAACCATTTTATAAAACTTTAAATAATAGGAAGAAATATAGCGAAGAGGATTGATGTTTTAAGGTAAGTTCAAATAAGAAATCAACATTTTAAAATATTTAAATAAGGATTAACGTTTAAAAAAATTCAAATAAAGGATGAATACTTGACAAAACGGTTTAAATAAGAGATTTATAATATCTAATCTATAAAATTATTCGAATTACTTTGTCAAATATTAATTTTTTATTTGAATTTTTTAAAAACATTAATTATTTATTTTAATTTACTTTCAAATGTCAATCATTCAGTTATAATTCTCCCCTAAATAATAATCCAAAGTACATATTAAGATAAAAAGAGAACACAGAGTGCACTATGGTGCACCATGGGTTAAGATTATGCTCTCACTATGCTATTCTTGGACAGAATTTCCCCTCAATCATAATTGCCCCATTAATTTGGAGCATCATTGAGTCATATTTTCTTTTTCCCATGACTATCCTTAATATAAGCTGGACGTAGACATTTAATTGGTCCAATTATTAACCACTATTACTGGCTTGATTGATTCTAAAGCATGAAAACAAATTGATTTGAGTCTAACAATATTAAGTTCAAACCCAATCTTGATGGGAAAATTTAACACTCAAGCTTAATGAAGTTTAAAATTTTGAACATAAGGTTGGATTGAAGTGTTAGTAAGCAAGATCAATCTCAACTTTGGAATAAGTTCTTTTAAATTGATTATAAGAACTTATGCTCATTTATTTTATATCAATCGAATTTACTAAAACTCGATATATAACCTTACTTAACTTGTGAGCTTGTCAAGTTTGAATAGGTCAAGTTTTCAGCTTAGCTTGATAAGCTATAAGGAGGGGCTTGAGTTTTATCTAGATGTTTGGCTTACCTGTTAATGAATTGAGCCGAAATAAATTATGAGTACATCCCAATTTTTATCATTTCTGATATGGGTTGAAATTCTATAAGCTCACTTTATTTCTGTATATTTCTCTATCAAATGCATTCGGATATATAAGATAAGTATTTTTTTTGGACTATTATAATTAGAGAAGATTTAAATAGTGCTATGAATTGTCATAGAATTATTATTTATAACTAAATAGGAAGAATGGGAGAATCTAATGAGATAAATAAATGGCAGTTTCCATGAGTGGATTGCATTTTTCATAGTTAGATTTGCAATTGATTTTTAAAATGCAATCGGTTTTGTCTATGTGAGAAAAGGAAGAAGAAGAAAAAAAAAAAAAAAACTTTCCAAGTAAGGGTGTATTTGGTTCATGTAAAAAAAAAAAAAAAAAAAATCTCATGATTGTCTACAAGTTAGTAACTATTTTGGCTTTTATAATGATTTAAAAAAAAAAGAAGAAGATTTATTAGGAATGGGATATCATATGTCTAATACTTATTAATAGATAGATAAAATTCAATAAAAATTTAATATTTTACCATGGATTAAACTAACTATTCCAGATGATTTTTTCTTTTGAGAGCAAAATTATGCGTAAATTCTAATTGGTTATTCAACAACCATTGTATTGCGCCAATCATAACTTGTGCTTATTTTGAAAAGACACCAATAAACTAAATTATCAGTGAATTGCTCAGAAAATTGGCAATACTTTTTTTTTTTTTTTTTAACGGAACAAATTGGCAATACTCTACATTATAAATTCCCCGCCATCCATTCAATGGCATAGAATACACACATTATCTTGCACTCCAGCAGCACTTTCAGGCTTCAGCCGATTATAATAATCACAAGCACATGGTTTCTTAATTCTTATCAAAAGCACCCACAAATATGCTTAGTTATTTAAAACCAAAATTTCTGTGGATGAATCGTATTAAAGATAAATAATCGTGTAGTTCGAGATTTGGAAAAATATTGGCTTGCAACCATTTGAAAAAGCTATACAACTAATAAGACACATATCTAAATACATGCATGGAATTCGTCCGAATGACTCCCAGGAGGACATGACCTTAGACATAAATCGGTTGGGATCCGTAAGTCGGTTGGGAACCGGCCTAGTGAGATGGGGAGTCAACCTCGTCCTGGATAGGCGGTTCACAGATAAAATTAAAAAAAAAATCATTGTTAAAAGAAGAAATTAAATATTAAAAAAATGAAAAATAAAATTGAATAATATTAAAAATTTAATTTATATTTATATAAGTTAGGAATAATTATTTCCCATTCATACTACCTATTTGTTTCACTATAATAATAATTTTATCCCTTCTTTATACTTGAGTAATAGGTTGAATTGACTCAACATTGTCGTTTTACGATTTAAAAAATGTAAAACCATAGTTAATTAGACTTTTCCAATAGGTCTAAAAAATGGACCTTTAAGTGAGCCAATTTCAATTTCCTTGTTTGAGAACTTATGACTCAACGGTTCTTAACTAGTTTAGATATATCAACACCTGTATCGATATGATTTTAGCATATTTTGAAAAATCCTCTTACTTCGAGATTGTGCAACTTTTGTTAATACTTGCATTATACTTTCTTTTTTATATCAACAATTTTAGTTAGTTTAAATTATTCATATATATATATACATATATAGTTTAGTGGTTAATTTTTTTTTAAATAAATAAGAGGTCATGAGTTTAATTCCTATGTCAACCATTTTACCTTTTTCAAAATGTATTTATTATTATATTGCTTGAATGATATTTTATATTATTTTTCTTTTTTTTTAATAGCATCATGAATAATAATTACATTGTTAATACTATAAATGTTTCAACCTTATTGCTTAAATAATAACAATAATATAGTATTTTATATACTTTTTCACTATTTTTATTATGAAAATGAATGTGGATTAATAGATTACTAATTATCTATTGCTTATATTGAAAGTTGATAATTTTTATAGTATTGTTAATCATCTAATCTTGTGGAGTCTTCATTTAAAAGAAAAAAGAATGCTTATATTTATATAATTTTGCTTTACACTCTATGTATAATTTACTATTCAAATATTTTGTATTAAACTTTGGTTGACAACAAAATTTACATAAGTTTTATGTATTGGTATAATTTCTTTGTAAATTGATAGTTAAGTTTCAATTAATATTTGTCACAATGAAGAATAAGGAGTTTGTTCTTTTAATCTCTTACAAAGTGAATCGAGTACTCTCAATTATTTTCTTAAGATATTTAAATTTCTGATAAAAAGTGTTGCGGGTACACTTGTTTACAAAATCTTCATATATATATATATATTACACATATATATATATATATATATATAGAGGATGCATATAAGTAATTCTACTAATGATTTAAATATAGTAAGTTTGCTCCCCTTATGACATGCGTACATCCCATATCTAATGTGAATATGTTTTTTGTTAACTAAAGATTGCATGGTTTGATTTCTACAAGACCAAGAGACATGATTACCTAAAACGAAACATTAGACGATAGGCAATCCTTTTGAGTAGGAAGCCACCTAATTGGGGGATCCTCTGTCCGCTTTGAAAAAGAAGAAAAAAGGGGGCGTAAACAGCTGCTAGTCTCAAGCAAATTTCAAAAAATGTTGAGAGCAAGTTGTATTCAATAAATATAACTTTGGTGACAACTAAACAAAAAACTTAATATTACGTAAAGAGAGAATACCTCTCGTTTTTAATGTACCAACATGAAATTAAAAAACGTAAGATAACAAAATAGGGAATGTAGTGGTCCTGGTCCATATGGAATCTATGGGGTTGGAGATGTTACGATGGACCGAGTTTTCCATCTCCATTCGTATTTTCATATAAGTCACATGTACTGATTTGTTGCTTTATATGAATATAATAACTAGTATAAAGAAATTTGTGCAACACGTGGATTTTAATAATAAAAATTTATGTAATCAACGTATTAATAATATATCTTTATAAAATATTTTAAATATTGTGTATTACTATCATTGATATATAGGTCACTGTCATCATATCACTATTAGTGATCTCTCTATATTTGTAGAAAGATACGATTAATGAAAATGTGCAAGTGATATTAAAAAAGTTGTCAAAATGTATTATAAAAAAAATTATTAATAAAGAGATACAAATGATAAAAATTTAAATATTGAGATAAAAAAAAAAAATAATATAATATATTACATGCATGATAAATGATTTAAGAAAGAAAAAAAAGCATAAATAGTTTTAAAAATAATTTTAGAAAGGAAAAATGTACAATTGCAGTATTTATGACACGCGCATACACGCATATTAAAGAGACCAAAATATAAGATAGAACAAAAAAATAGAAAAACTTCATATCTTATAACAGTTATTTGTTGATTAGATAATCGCTTCTAATCCCAACTAAATATTGAAAGCCTATATGAAAATGAAGAAGAAAATCGAAAAGGAAAAACCAATAATAAATTGTATAATGAGTTTTTAAAAGAAAACTAACACTAAAATATTTACATTTTTTACCTTCGTGATGTTTTTTAATTTTATCAAAACAAACTATAAGGACAACAATGTTGGACAATTAAATCAATATTGACTATAAACTTATTTACTCTATTTAAAATTTTGACATTTAGGTATCCATTGTATGAGTTTGTAAAGGGAATATCTATCTTGTAAATGTTTCATAAAAACAATCAATTACTTACAAAAAACAAATTTGGAGACATACATATGAAACGAAAAAAGAAAAAAAATACAAAATCTAATTACTCCACCGTGTTGATAAAGAAAGAAACTCACATCTTATAGAAAGGAGAGGGAAATCCTAAAAGGATAGAAATTTAAACTTCAAATTCCAATAAAAATTAAAATAAAATAAATGATAAGAACTATATAATTGCACTAATATACTTAAAACATAATGTCTCACTTTTTTTCGCAGTAAGCCCTAGTGCAGATAAAGTAATGTTTTCTTTTTGTCTTTTCTCTCATGTTTCTCTCTTAGTCTCTCTTTTAGGGTTTCTAATGAAAGTTGTTTTCTGTGTTGCTATGAAAGGTAGAAGAAGAAGATAATAGCCAGATTTGAGATGGCTAATATCCAACACACTAAAACGTTTCAAATGATCCCCATATGAAATCTCCATGCATTCTCTCCATTTGTCCGACTAATTTTACAAGAATCATAGTGGCTTGGGAGTAGTGATTGGGAGTAGTGATTCTCGATGCTTTCTAGCTTCAACGACACAAAAATCTTTCTCCCTTCCATACTAAGGAGGTTTGCCTTCCAATTTGCTAACTTTCTTTTTATGTTTTTTTTTTCTAGTACAAAATTCTAAGTCCAAATTTTAAAAAGTTTCCCCTTATTCTATAGGTATCTTTAAGTGTTTCCCCTTATTCTATAAGTATCTTTAAATGTTTCCCATATCTACTCTTAGGTTAATTCCAAACATTCCACAAATCTCTTCCTTCAAATTTCGTTTGGCATTTTTGGAAAATAATGTACATGATTTCTCATAATTTACTCTTTCCTTGACATTTTTCTAAAAACTCCCATGGTTCGTTGCATTAGCTCGACATTATCATATGTAACTTCTCCCGCTACTAAGATATCATTTGTGAAGAGTAAGAAAGAGAAACTAGCATTAGATCTCTTAATCCTTATAGGCTTCTACAACCCTTCATCAATAAGGGCATCAATAGCTCCACTAAGCATTTCCATCACTAGAATGAAAAGGAAAGGGGATATGGTGTCTTCTTCCCTTAACCCCTCATTTAAAGGGAAGCTTCCTAGCATAGCTCCATATAAGATCATGCGGCAGTTGACTATGGCTAAGCATGACTCAATAAGATCTATCCTTATTAGTGGAAAATTTAACCATTGAAGGGTATGCCTATTGCCTTACAAGGCCTTACTTTATTACGTTGCATGCTTTTTCTAGTTCCAATTTAACAATCAACACCTCTCAAAATCTTTTTTTTTTTTTTATAACTAGTAGGGCAGTTCTTGGCATATGGTGGTCTTATCCTTCATCACCCTTCCCTTAAAAAAAAAAAAATTATTTCCTTAGTCTAATCAATTCATGAAGATATAATTTTAGCTTCCTTTCAAAAATCTTACCTACAACTTTATAAATAGTTGTACATAAACTGATAAGTTGATAATCCTTTAGCTGGTTTGCTCTCAAAAACTTAGGAATAAATGAAAGTAGAGTTTAATTCAACCCTTTTGTCATAACTTTCTCTTTTTAAAATTTGTTCCACTGTCTGATAAACCATTTTCCATACTATTTCCCAACAATACTTGAAGAAACTTACACGGAATCCATCACTACTTAGGGTCTTATTATTCTTAATACAATAGAGAGTTATCTTGATCTCCCCATGTGAGAACTTTTTCTCTAAGGACATCTTAGCTTCTTTTATCAATCTAGCTTGCTCACACAACTATGGTTGAGGCAGTCCCTTAGAAACTCCTTTTCAGTAGTGAAAAGTTTCGAAGAGTGTTGATAAAAAAAGGCTAAACTCCCTTAAAATTAGGAATACAATGCCCCATTACATCAAATTTTAACAAAATACTAGATTTTGACCTTCGAGCAATAGTACTAGCATGAAGGAATCATAATTTCTTTCCCTTTTTATGATTTGTTTCAATTAAGCTTTCATTGCCTAAGGTTTCTCTTCTTGATTCAGAACGTCCTCTAATTTTTTTTTGCAAGAAAATTTTTTTATTTATAAGACTTTTTGTCGGTGCACTCCTTATCTTCTTCTTAACATCCTCCATTCTTGACATTATCGCCTTCTTCTTCACATGGACCTCCTTATTCCAAGACTCTAGCTTCTTTGTTAAAAAAGAGAAATCCTTAGGAATTCTAAAATCTAGCCACACCAATTCCTTTCCATAGATATTTTGAAATTTGGGTTAGCTACATTAGTTGGAACCTAAAAGACCTTTTCCTCTTTAGGCCTCCTCTAACCAGTGGTAAGGTATTTAACACAATCAGACAATGATTCGTTGGCTAGATGACAAATGGAATACTTTAGCTTCAGGCTACATAATATGTTACTCACAATTGGTCTAAGCCCTATCATGTGAAGTTTGGACTAAGTTAGCTAAATGTTTGGTTCTTTTTTACTATGTGAATCTTGGTCCAGCAAAGTCCATATTAGCCACACTGCATGCATTCACATGCCCTTGATATGTCTTAGCTTTAGATTGTATCATATCTCTTCCTCTCCATTTTTCCTCCATATACAAAACTTCATTAGAATCACTTAGTAGTAACTATGTCCCCTTCATATAATTTGCCACGACTTTCAATTCTTTCCATCATAATTTCCTTGTTTCAACCTAAAACTAGCATAAATAGCAGATAAGTAATAGTGAACAGGAGAATATTCTACCTCAACTTCCGTAAGTGTTTGTTGGCATGAAACAAGTTCCTCACCAACATCAACTACTGCTGGGTCCTATAAGACCATTGTACCTCCATTAAATCAATAGGGATTAAACTACGGGACCTTTGACTCGAGCTTAAGCCTAAGGTCTAAAGAATTTAGTGAGGCGCATTCTCTTTCACCAATTTGCATAGGAAGACTTCGAGTTACATCAATTTGCCGACCTCTTACCATGGTCGGGATGAGCCAAGCTTATCTATACTTGATGCTTGTCTCTATGTATCGACCTGAAGAGCATTTAATAGAAAGGTTGGCTCATCATTCCACCAGTTTAGCCAACCTGGCTTCGAGCTGCTTAGAGTATGTTTGAGTTGAATTCATTTAGGTAGAATCTTTAGATCAGCTCAGTATCTCAGTTTGGCATCACCTAGGGTAGTCGTACAACTTTGTCTACTTATACCTGCGAACTAACAATGTCCACCAGCCACACATCCCAACAACCCATGTGACGGAATTTGCTGTTGAATAACATCTTTCTTTTGATTCCTCTTTTGTACCCTTTTATACTTCTTATATTTTACTTATTTTGGACATTAACCTTTTTATCTTTTTCACTTTTGGTAAATTGCCCTAAATTTGCGGGTACAAATATCCTTGTAATATGCAACTGTAAGGATCATCACCTTATTACTGAATATATAGAATCCTCTTTCTGAGCTCATTTTGTACTTACTTTTCTTCTCTTGTTTTAACTTTTGAGTAAGGTTAAGTGGTGAATACCCTCATTGAATTAGCTTATATGTCATATCAAGTTGATTTGTGAGTTCTCGGTAATTCGTTGGTGTGTTATATCTTAAGAGTCGATTATGGGTTTTGTTTATTTTCTCTTCCTATTTTGCACAATTCATCTTTTTTTTTTTGAGCTTTTGGCAAGCTTGTACCTATTCTTTAGATATGGTTGACCTTATCCTTCCTTGGTGCGGCTTATCATCTTGACATCAGAGCGAAGGTTCGTTTAGGTAAGTTATATTTGAGCTTCACTATTGCTGTAGTAATGGTTGTAATTATGTGTTATGGTTGTGTAAGAGTTAGTTGCAGTGATTTAGTAAGTAGCAGAAGTGGTATTGTTATTCTATGGAAGTTATTGTGAGATACTCTATTTTACTTTGTTTTAAGTCTTGAGAAACACAATAAGTTTCAATTGGGTTTTTATTGTTCTTTGAAGTGGTTGTCATGTTTGCAGTTGAGTTTATTTAAAACTGAATATTTGTGTAAGAAAGTGTATGTGTGGATTAGTAATTGAAGATAGTGTTTATTATTTCTAGGAATATTGAGGTGTTGAGTGTTGTTAAGTTGAATCGTATGAGTAATACTGACTTAAGGAAAGGATGATTGATTTAAGTGCAAACACTGGCATTGGAGATGATAACAGTAGTAATGTCTACAATGGCCAACAATCTCAAAATACTCCTAAAAGCACTAACGAGTGATTTAATGAAATGGCTAACTTGATAACTGACTTGACTAGAGTTGTTTATGCATTGGCCTTTTGGCCTGCTGATGCCCCTTGACATACTTCCTAAGCTACTTTAGAAATTGGGAGAGTTTGCCAAAGTGTTTGACTTGTGAGAGGACAAATCCTAGCTTAGCACTACTGAAGTAGAGGAGTAGGAGAATGTATATAAAGGAAAATTGACTTGGGTGAAGTGGATGAAGGGGGGGAGGGGGGGTAAAGAAGAGTATATCGAGGTAGAAGAGTGAGCTTGAGTACCTCGAGTTTCCAATCATATAAAGCTTTAGATTCTAACCCTTCACTAGTTATGGAGATGCTGATGACTACCTAGATTGGGAGGAGAAGGTGGAAAGAGTCTCAATTACTACCAATACAAAGAATATGACAAAGTCCAAATTGTTGCCATATAGTTCTTCAGATATGTTGTGATGTGGTGGAGGAACTTTCAAGCTATATGTAGAAGAGATGAATACAGAAAAGTCAACACTTGGCTTGAGATGAAGAGAGTTCTCAGAGCTAAATTTGTGCTGGATGCCTATTTGTAAAATACATTTGCTTAGCTTCAAGAATTGAGGCAAGGAAACCGCACTATTGATGAATATGTGTGAAAGTTTTAGATGCTAATGATCTGTTGTGAAGTTAATGAGCCTTCAACCTATACAGTGTCAAAATTCTTAACTAGATCGAGGTTTGAAATATGGGATGTAGTGGAACTACAAAATTTTATCATTTAGATGAGGGTATAAGAATAGCTCAACATGTAGAAGGTAAAGGAGGAATAAGTAAACTTGACCTCTAGTGAGCTAACTTGTTTAGGGAAGCTAACCTACCTATAGTAGCAACTGACCCCTACATAATATTGAACTTAGCAGGAGAATTGATGTTATGACTGAGTAAAAGTGTCACTCTATAAACCAAGAATACCTAAGAAAGCATTTGAGAAAGGAAGGGGATTTAGAAGGAAGATGAGCCAAATTAAGTATTTTAAGTGTTAGGGGTTTGGGCATATGACCACTCAATGTTCGAACAGATGAACTATGATCATTACAGGTGATGCTCCAAAGATTGAAGTAGATAGTAGTGATGACAAACCTAAGGAGGAAATTAAACCAAAGCAGGATGTTATGGAAGACAAAGAGCTTATTGAGGAAGAAGTATATGCCTATGATTTAGACAAGTTGACTTTAGTAATCTGACATACGATGAGCATTAAACCCTCTCCTAAGGAGGAGAAACAAGAGAATCTATTCCGCATTATTTGTAAGGTGAATGAGCAAGTTTGTATGCTCATAGTAGATAATAGAAGCCATGTGAATGTCACATCTACTAATTTAATTTAGAAGCTTATGCTGCCAACCTCATTACACCTTAAGCCCTATAAATTGCATTGGCTAAATGAGAAAGGAGTCTTGCATGTTACTCAGCAAGAGTTGTTTTCGATTTCAATTGGGAACTATTCTGATGAGATTCTTTGCAACGTGTTTCCTATGTACGCATCCCCTATGTTATTGGGACGACCTTACATGTTCAAATGAAGAGTCATCTACGATGGATTAAGGAACACATATGTCTTCGAGAGGGATCACCTTGAACCCCATAATCCCCAACCAAGTGAGCAAACTATAGGTAAAATTAACTCGAGGATCTAAAAAAGCCTTAATTCTCAGCTGCTCTGAACTCCAGGTTGCTATTAAATCTGATATGCTAACCTTCTTATTGGTCCGAAGATTGCTAGAGTTAAGGGAGCGGTTGAGCGACCTAAGGAGATACGTTAACTGTTAGATGACTATGCTAACCTGTTTCTCGAGCAATTATTTGGAGGATTACCCCCTTTCTAAGAATTTGAACATTGTATTGACTTAATACCTATTGCTGCTTTACTGACGAATCCCGATCAAGCAGCTGAGCTTTAGAGACAAGTCAACAAATTGTTAAAGAAGGGATATGTGAAGAAGAGTCTCAGCCCTTATACTATGCTTGCATTACTTATGCCAAAGAAGAATGATACTTAGTGAATATATATAAACAATAGAGTTTCCAACAAGATTATGATCAAATACAGCTATCCCATTCTAAGGTTAGATGTTATGCTAGACGAATTGAATGGTGCTATAGTATTTAGCAAGATTGACCTGAAAGCTAGGTTACCACCAGATTCACATGAGTTAAGAGAATGTGTAGAAAATTGTATTCAAAACTCGACATGGTTTGTATAAGTGGATGGTAATGCTGTTTTGGTTATCAAACACCCCAAACACTTTTATAAGATTGATGAATCATATTTTCAGAGATTTGATCTGAAAATTTGTCATAATCTACTCATATATAATGTTAACATGCTGTTATGCCTTGAAGTAGTGGAGTCGCAATAGTTTCGTCGTATAAACTAATTTAAGATAGTAATTGACCTCTTAATCGTTATCGTAGATGTGATTTACATAAGGCGGCCATAACTACCTACTTTGAAGTAAATGGTTCGTACAAGATTATTGATAAAATTACATACAGAGCCTTGAGTTATATTCATATATATATACATATATATATATATCGTTTTATGATCTTAGAAAATATTTACACATCATAGTAATCTGATAAGTAAATATTATATGATCAACTTATATATCTAAGAGTTATTAACAAAAACTCTCTATAACTCTATTGATCCTCTGGTTTGATCCTCACTCCCCCAAAGTTCTCTAAAAGGGTCCTAATCTTAGGATAATTATAACGCGATACTTGAATTAGTGCTTGTAAGAAAATCTATCAAGATATGAGCAATCAACAGCTCAGTAAGTAGAGATGGAGACATAAGACTGCATAACAATCATAAACAAGGTTCTCAAATAATTTATTAAATACAATGTAACATGCAAATACCATCACATAACGTTGTTTGATCTGTTGTGAAATTAGAGAAATTTTACTTGCTCTAATCCAAGTTTGAGGAGTTTTTATGTATATGCAACAGCTTATGATCTAACTTAAGTTTGCACAGTAGAAGCATTGCTCCCTCAATGACTATCCTTCGAACCACTACTCTCATCTTTACCGCGACCTCATATCCTATCACTTAATTTGACTAAGAATGAAGAAAAGGGTTGCAATGCATGTCCAATTAAGGGGTTTAGGTCAAATATAGCTAAGTCTAGTTTAGGGTGATAAAACAATTTCACTTTACACAAATCACAGCAAATTACCAAAGCAAAACATTAGTATATAGCCTAATAATCATAGACACAAAAGCATGCACACATACATCTACTTACAAGCACAAACAAATCGAATCTTAAGCTTCTGAGTACCAAAATATAGTATTCTAAAATACAGTAATCTATTAATCCTAACTTATCTGAAATCCTCGATTTAGTCACTTAAACTTGATGTAAGGTCAACTCATCACTGCTTGCTCTTAGAATATAAATATCCCTTTTAGTATTTATACCCTTATTATATATAACCTTTTAAATCATAATTTTACCTAATTATCCAAGTTTTATATTACTTATAACCAAATCAATCTTCTACTAGCTTTTGATTTAGATTCTAATTTAGTTTCTGATTTTATTTTTTTCTAAATTTATATGTAAAATCTAGAAACTCCTTTTGAATCAATATGTAAAATTCATCTAATTATACTTGGGTATTTTGAATTTCTTATTCAGCTTTTAATTAGTATTTAGGTCAGTATGGTAGACTATCCTCCTAATTTAACTACTGAATTTGTTCTTTACGAGAGAATAGCCTACATTTTTCTCATAATTTTCTAAATTCATAATTCACATTAGACTTATATGATATTCTTAATATTATAATTTTATCAATTTTAACTTAATATTTTCCACTCATTAATTCATACATTCACATATCACCCATTATTAACTAATTTACACATAAAACACATATCTAACCTCTCCAATATTATAAATACCATCTTCCATCAGCAACTAACATTACAAGATGTCTAAAAATATCCTACATCGGATTTTTTTTTATTAAATTTCCCTTAAATTACCAAAATAAGCCTAAAAATTACTTTTTATATATATTTTAAGGCTTAAAAATTAAGTAAATTTTTAGAAAATTAATTTTGAGAAAAAATCTTCATAACACTTCAATATATTCCCTAGGCAGTACACACAAAAATTTTGAGTTCAAAACTATATCATTAAGGTCATTTATATCAACAGTGAAAATTTATTTGGGTTTAGTGATTTCTTAAGAATAGTATATCCTAAGACTTAATATTATCAAATTGGTATTAATTTACATAGAAAAATACCTTAGAATACTAAATTTAATAATTTTCTACATTAATTTGATAATTTTAATAAATTAAATAAAATCAAAATGGAATTTAGGACTCATTAATCAGATGGCATCCAGTCACTAGCGGTGGTACCTACTATATTGGTAGCTCTACTGTCTGTTAGTGGTCGTCCCTTTCCAAGTGGTTATCGGGTGTAAGATCTCCTCTAATGCCTTAATTGCACACTATTTTGTTCATTTTTTTTTTTGTTGTAAAATACTATCTCCTTTCTTCTTAATCTCTCTCCACTTTTTCTTGCTTCTAAATTGTCTAAAATAAATTATGGTAAGTATCTTTTGTATTTATAAATGTGTTCAAGAATTTTTCTTGAATTTTTAGGTGCCAAGTATCGATTTACTTTTTTCTTTTTACTTCCTATTTAGCCTATTCCCTTTTGTTGATTTTCTTTCTTTTATTCCTAGCATGTTATGCTTGATATCTAGACATTTCCACACTTTCTAGTATTTTTCTTGATTTTTTATGAATTTTTCTTAATTAATTAGTATTATTTTAACATATTCTAGATATTTCAAGCAATTTTAGCTATTTTTACCTTCACATAAATACATATATAGTATAAATAAATACTCTTAAATATTATTTATGTTATTTTATAATTTTTAGTAAATATATAATTTATCTCTATCAATTTATTAATTATTAGAATTCATTTTATATGTTTCTGATAAATAACAGATGTAGACACCCAATTTTTGGCCTCTTTATTTCTTTATTTTTCCTTCTTTTCTCAATAGGTTTTAAATTAGGAGAAACACAAAAAAAAAAAAAAGGAAATCAAAGAAAACCCCCCAAAATTTAAAAGTTTAGAAAAATAAGAATTTTAGGAAAATACAAAAATAAGAAAAAGCAAAAAAATAAAAATAAAAATTGGAAAAATATCAAAAATAGGAAGTCTAGAAAGAAACACAAAAAATAAAAAGTTTAGAAAATAAGAAAATTACAAAAAAATTGAAAAATTGAAAAAGAAAAGATTTTAAGAAATAACATTTTATTAAGGTAGTTTTTTTATTTTTGAAATAAGTTTAGAAGTTGGGCCATTGAACTTAGGTTTAAATATGAATTTAGCTCAGATTAATTGAATCTTAATTGCACATACGAATAATGTACATGCTAACGATCTAATGGATAGACATTTAGACTTTAGCATTGGGTTTGGTTAGAGGTCTTAGGTTCAAATCATGGAGAGGGCATACAAGGTCTTTTTTTTTTTTTTCTTTCATATAAGGGATTGCTACGTGTCAGGATCTGATTCTGCCATGTGTCCTAACACGTAACATAGTAGGGTTAGACGACATGCTGACGTCGCATGCCACGTTAGCTACCACGTAGCGAGCTACGGGTGGTTGGGTTGGTTGACATGGTACTACGTCAACGCTACGTCAGCCGACTTTCTCTCTCTTTCCCTTCTCTTTCTTCTACTTTCTCTAATTTTCCTCCAGTTTCCTTAGCTAAGAATAGACCCAACCCCTTCACTTTGGCCTTTTATTTCATACATTTTCCTTGCTAAAATATACTAATTAATGGGTTGATTTTATCCTCCACATGGCTTACTGTGAATTAGTATCAAGAACGTGTCTAAATTTAGTTAATGGAGCATTCAAACTAATCTCCAAAAGGTGGAAGAAAATTGAAAATCTAGAATTTGCATTCAAATTTGATTTTAAGTTTCCTTAGCTTCTAGGGTAAATTCATGTATAAATAATGGCTCAGAGACATCCACAAACATACATAACCATCTAAAACTAATGATGAACACTCATGAGCTCTCTCACTTTTTCCAATAGCTTTATCTCTCTAACCAGAGCTCTCTCTCTCTCTAGCTCAACACTATGGCCTACCACCTTAGGAACACTTTCAGTGGCTTAGGTATCCAAAACCAAGCACCCCTACGCCTCGTCGTAGTCTCTAGCATCGCCATCAAACCACCTCTACGGAATTGTAACCATCTTACCTTGTATTATGCCCATGATTAGTTAAAGATAGCGGCCATCCATCGTCGCATCATGCTGGTGATTAGTTGAAGACAGCCGCCATCTACGCCCGCGTCATGCTCGTTATTAGCTGAAGCCCCTTGATGATGCCTGTGATCCCTTCTAGGCAACTACCTCAATTGACCTAATTCAATCTGCGATCGACCTGAAGTCTGCTTTAGGTTCGACTTATGTGCCCATTGCTTCCAAAGTCCAGTTTATTTTATTTATTTATTTGGTGCTTTTTTTATTATTTGTGAATGTAAATGTAATAATAAAAAAGAAAGAAAGAAAAAAAAAGAAAAAGAAAAGGAAAAAGAAAGTAGTTTATTTATTTTTAGTTTAATAAAAATAAGTAGAAATAATAAAAAATAAAATAAAACTAAAATAAATAAGTTCATGAGTTAACGAATAAAAATTGTTTTTGACACTTAGAGAAATCAAAATTTCAAAAATAAACAAAAAAAAAAATTATCCCTTTTCAAATGCGATAAAAACTTAGAGATAAGTTCATTAAACTATAAAATGAGATAATATAATATAATTTAATATATGAATATATACTTATTTTTATGAGTATACCCAGTATAAATAATAATTATATTTATAAATTAACCCTAAATTACTTAATTATATATATTATGTATTGAATTCACGTAAATAAATAAGTAACATATCTTAAAAATAAAAGATATGTTAGAAACTTAATTATAGTAGTATAGTTATATATTACACGTGATATATACATACAATATATATATTCATATATTACTAAATAACTAAATATTAATAAACTATACCTAAAATACTTAAATAATTGCAATCTTATCCAAAAAGTTAATGTTATGGCTGGAAATTTGCTGTAGATGATTGGAATTCACTGTAGCTTGTTATGGAAAATTTAATTGTGCTGATTCAAAAGCAATTGAGTAAGACTTAGCTACCTTCTACTTACAACTATAGGAAAAATAATTAAAATAATAAGACACTTAGCCCTTAAGAAAATCAAACGACCTAGAACTTTATAAATAGGACCTTTGACCAGCATTTTAACATTTTGGAAGCTTGGGATCCCAAAGAAAAATTGAAAAAAAAAAATTATACAAAAATAGAGCAATTATCGAGCTAAACTGATTCCTAGGGCAACCCTTGATCTATTGTTGAGCTACTTCATCACCAAAGAAGACTCTCAGTGCCTTGGCCATCCAATACACCCTCACCCCCTATTCCATGGCCACCGAAGCACCTAAGAACAGCTAGATTAAATTTTTGTCATGTTTTTCAACAATTTTTTAAAAATAGTAAATCTACTCAGAAAATTTTGAAAAAATTTATATTTAGATTATTTCATACATAATTTTGTATGATATTTTTATTTTTGAAAAATTTGTAATATTTAATATACTTACTTAAGAAAGTTACTATTAATATGAATTTTAACTTTCAAAATAAATATATCAAACGATGTTGTTTCTAGCTCAAAATTTTTGTGTAGGATTTGCATGATATATAGATAATTTCTAGGTATCCTGGATTTCAATTTGAATATTTAAAATATTTATTGTATTTTTTGGCCTAAAAATAGGTAGAAAATAGGCTAAAATTGTGAAATAAATAGGAAATTATGAAATTAAATGATATAATGAACCTATACTGATTTCTAATAAAGTATAATAATGTTGAGATAAGTTGAAATCAATTTTGTGCAAAAAAAATTATAATTGAGTAATTTAGTATAATTTATGGATAAAATCGTAAATTTGAATATATAGGCGATAAATAAAAAACCTAAAACTAAGTGATAACTGAATTCCCTATATTTTTAAGAGTTTATAAAATTTTTTGGAGAATTATTTAGTAACTCGAGCTAATTACTATGAATTTACGTAGTAAAATAGCTTAATTTACCAATTAGGATATATTTTTTGTAATAATAGGCTACATATGATAAATAATACAATAAAAACTACCTATACACGTATTGGTTAGATTTGATAAAAATGCATATTTTAATATATTTAATGATATTTTAATGATCATGATACATTATAAGTGTATTAGGGTTAGATAATACCTATATTATAGGGTTATATTGATAAATTAGGTAAGATACAGTTTAATAATATAAAATACGTATAATATTTATTTAGGTAAGTATAATTGTATTAAAAATTCAAATTACTTGTTAAAAATCATTTCTAAAAATAAGACTCGTAATATGTGTTATTAGGTCTATATAAGGGATGCAATTGGGTGGGTTCAAAACGGGTTTTATGAAGCCTTAACTCGTTTTGGAGAAGGAAGGATAATAGATGAATATTATGTAGAGAATGGATATTTGTTTCGAGGTGGCAAGCTGTACGTGCCGACCTGCTTAGTAAGAAAGCTACTAGTAAAAGATGATCATAATAGAGGACTTTTTGGGCACTTTGGAGAGAAAAGGATGTTTGAGTTGTTGAATGCAAGGTTTTATTGGCTTAAGATGAGGTGGGTTGTGCATCATGTGGTCAAGAGTTGTATAACCTGCAAGAAGGTGAAGAGCTGAGCTAAACAAGGGAGAGTAGTGCTTCTGTCTATCCTTACAAGACCATAAGTAGATCTAAGCATAGACTTTGTCCCAGACTACTCGAGGTAAGGATTCAATAATGATTTTCATGGATAGATTTAGTATGATGGTACACTTTATGCCTTACACTAAGACCAATGATGTTTTAGCTATTGCTTTTTTGTTTTTGTATGAAATTGTTCGCTTGCATAGAGTGTTAAGGAGTGTGGTGTCGATTGTGACCCAAGGTTCCAGAGTCATTCATGGCGAACTCTTTGGCGTTAGATGAGAACCAAACTACTGTTTAGTGCTTCTTGCCATCCTCAAATTGACAGTTAGACAGAGGTCATCAACTGTACTCTGGGATTATTACTCTAAGCTATAGTGGGAAAGAGCTTTGCTGATTGGGATATATGCTTGCCTTTAGTAGAATTTACTTACAACAAAACTGTACATGCCACCATGGAAAATGCACCCTTTAAGGTCATCTATAGCTTCAACCCTAAGCTCTCTCTTCATCATACCCTAATGCCATCATTTGACCAAGAAGACCCAGAAGTGAGGACTAAAGCCCCGTCCTTCCAACAGATCTATGAGAGAGTTTCCTAGCATATTAACCAAGTTACCAAAAAGTTAAAAGAGAAAGGAAAAGGAAACAAGGCCAAACAAGTCTAGCTAAGTGATCAGGTATGGTTGCATTTAAGTAAGGAGAGATTCCATAGCAGGAGGAAGAACAAACTATTTGCTCGAGCTAATGGATCATTCAAGATACTTGAAGGATCAACAATAATGCTTATCGAGTAGAGTCACCTAAGGACTTTGGAGTGTTCAACATGTTTAATGTTACTGATCTTAGCCCCTACCGCCCAGATGAAGACCAGAATGAGGACTAGTTGGATTTGATCTTAAATCCCAATCAACCCAGAAGGGATGATAAGGATCAGACCATGAGATTCTTGACTTGATCCTAAGCTCAAGGTATAGAAAATCTAATGAGACATGTTCTCTTTCACCAATCCACATAAGAGGACTCTGAGTTGCTTTAATTTGTCAACCTGCTACCACAGTCAAGTCGAACCCATCCATACTTGATGCTTGACTTTAAGTGTTGACTTAAGGAGCATCCAATAGACAGCTTAGGTCGTCATTCCACTAGTTTAGCCAACTTGGCTAGAGCATGTCTGAGTTAAATTTACCTTGGGAGAATCTTCAAATTAGCTCAATATAACCTAGGATGACCATACAATTTTGCTTGTTTTGGATATTACCCTTTTTTATCTTTTCCACCTTTAGCAAGTTGCCCTAGTTTTGTGGGCATAAATACCATTGTAATATGCAGTTACAAGGATCATCACCTTATTATTGAATATACAAAATCCTCTTTGTGAGCTCATTTTTTGCTTACTTTGCTTACTTTTATCTTAACCTTTAAGTAAAACTAGATGGCGAGTACCTTTATTGAATTTTCTCATGCATCATATTGAGTTGATTTGTGAGTTCTCAGTAGTTTCTTAGTGAGTTATATCCTAGGAGTTGATCATGGGTTTTGCTTGTTTTCTCTTCCTATTACGCTCATCTTTTCAAGCTTCCAGTAGACTTGGACCCATTCCATAGAGACGGCTCACCTTGTTCTTCTTCAATGCAGCCTATCAAATCTAGTTGCTTCCATATGGATCATTCTTTCAAACCTCAACCGCCTTTGAAGATTCTCGGCACCCTCACTTCCTAGGCGAGTTTTAGCAATAATTATAGTTTATGGCTCATAATAAGCAATGGGATCTTGAGGTGCTCTTCTCTTTGTAATTAAACTAGCCCCTCTTGCATTTCAAGCTAAAAGTTTAAAGGGTTTTTATCATAGAGATAATTTATGCATTGCGTCAGGATTTTACATTGAGAAAAGAATCTAATACCACATATCATCAGAATTATTTTGATGAATTCTCTAAATCTTTGCCCTCCAGCTACATGGCCTGAAAGTCGTCTGGGCAATCACTACGTAAACTTCCTAAAGAGTTACCAAGAATTGCCTGATCTCTATCTCCTGAAGGGACACTACGCGCAGTAAGTGTTGCAGCTCCTACGGAATGTTGGCCCTCATAGGAACGTGCTCCTCTGCACTCTCGTACATCCATTCTAGTAGCATAAAAATCTCCCTAAATTCCATCTTCAATCATTCTAGAGGCATCCAGATCAGAAGAATCCCTTCCTCCCACTGTTGCCGATAAGTTTTGTCTCTTAGATAAATTGGGCTCAGAGATGACCTTTGATTGCCTGTTCCTCCGCCAGCTTCCATTCGTCCTAGTTCTTTCTATCACCTCTACGACCATCATTGTTGAGTAGACCTACGTTTGGATCCATCATAGTTTACAAAATATTTTATTTATTTTAAGAATTTGTGTGCTTTACTAGCTTGCTACTTTTGATCCCAAGAAAGCAAAAAAAAAAAAAAAAACGTAACTCTTGAGAAAATAAGAGAAGACAAATAATGAGCTTCTTTAACTTTATGAAAAAAAATTGGAGAAAATCTTCTATGTATCACTTATTTTGATCACGACGACTTATCAAATTTCTCTATAATCTTTATAAACTAATAAGATTATAAGTTGTAATAAGTCATAATAAGTTTTTTTTATTATTATTATTATTTGTTATCTTACGAGTATTGTAAAGGTTTTGTTAATATTTTAAAAACAAACATGAAGCCCTTTCATGTAATATTTTAACTTCTATAATGATAATTTTTTATTTAACTTGCTGCAAGTTCCAAGTGTTTATTTAATATCATATAATTAAATAATGAAGATAGAAAGTTGTTACCTTTTGGAATCATAAGTTTTGTTACATGTGCTATAGACTTTGTACTATCACATATGCATATTACTTTTTTAATATTATATATGTTGAGCTTAAATTTTCGATTTTCTTTATTTTCATTTGATTCCTCACTTTTTGATTAATATTAAACCCTAATCTATTTAGTATTAATCATTTACTAGAGAAATTGGGAAATTCTGATCTTTTTCTTAAAAAATTTTGAAGTTACTACTTGACTGGAGTTAAGAAAAGAAAAGAAATCGTAATCAATTGAGATTAATCATTGACCAAAGAAATTAGGAAATTTTGATCTTTTTCTTAAAAATTTTTTAAGTTGCCACTTGATTGGAGTTAAGAAAAGAAAAGAAACGGTAATCAATGGGGTGAATTGATTACAATTTGGTTATTGATCTTCGATTTGAATTTCACACAAATCAGAGGAATCTGAATTTGGGTGTATCCTATTAAACTCTAATGGATACCACTATTTATTTTCTAAAATTAGGTTTATTTTTAAAACTATAATATTTTTAAAGAAAAAATAAAAACCAAAAGAAAAAAGAACATAAGTTTCTACAGATTTTATCGTTACTCCGAAAGTACTTACGTACCTACTAGTCGTGATTAGATAACCGTAGTTCTTTCTCGAAAACTTTTGTGTCTTGATTGATTTTAATTATTGAAAACTGATCGAATTTACGTTTTAATTGATGCGGTTCATTTAAACAAAATATAAGAGAGTGATCAAAAGACCTTTTTAAGACGTTATAATCTTCTTATAAAATGTTTTTTTTGTTAATTTTTATATTTAAAAATAATTTTCTATGTGAAGATTCCTAAAAAAGAAAGCCTAATCCTAAAAAAGAAAGCCTAATCCTAAAAAAATCCTAAGCTAATATATATATATATATATATATATATATATTCATACCTATATTTCTACTATTAACAACTATCTATCTAAATAAATTAATAAAATCATATACTACTAAAAAAACCCCTAAAACTAATATATTCATATATACATATACTATGGTAAATAATTAGGGAACTAATAATGATAAATAAATAAATAAATTAAAAAAGAACTTTGAAAAGAAACTGAACCTGAATCACTTGTTTGCTAAAGGCTAGTGGACATGCTCGAATTGTGTCCTATGTAGGCAGCATGCGTATTTGGTCAATTGGTGTTTGCTGACGAGGAGCTGCTGAAGAGGACGGTGGTTCGGCGCATGGGTTCGTGACAGGGTCGTGGCTGTGCCATCTAGTTGCTATTTGCGAGAGAAAGTTAGCGCTTGCGTGGGGGTTGTTCATAAGTAACAGTGGGGGTACTGCAGTGCGAGCGCTGTATTGTGCCATTGAAGTGCGTTGCGGTTGTGCAGGGGAAGTAATTGATTACTGCGGCTATTGTTCGTGGAGTTGTGGTAAAAGTAGATTGGGATGTGATCGTGCGTGGATTGAAGAAGGACGGTGTCGGTGGTGATTGGTGACTGTGCGGTCAGTGCAAGTAGTGAAGTGAAGTTGTATTGTGTAGCGTGCAGCAAGATCTATGGAAGGTGCTGTCTTACTTCGGGTTCCTGTGTAGCCGATCGGTGGGAGATGGCAGCGTGGTGTTCATCAGTAGTCAGGCGACTGGAGCTTACTGGTGTAGTTGTTATGCCGCTGTGTGATATTGGTCTGGTTGTAGTGTTGGATGAGAAGCTGTGGTAGCTTGTTAGATGTTGGTACTGGCGTTGGATAGCTGTTGGGAGTGGCGCTACTATAGCTGCTGTGTGACAATGTGGACGAGGCCACACGGAGCAGTTGGGTTGGATGTTGGCGCTGCGGGTGTTGGTGGAGTGGAGTGAATTCTACGTGAGCAATGTGTGCTATTGGTGCAAGCCGTGCTTGTGGTGTTGACGTGCTTGGGCGTGCGGTTGTGATCTGCATAGTCATGTATCTGTGTGTTTGTGTGTGTGATGAAGCGCTGTAGCAGTAATGGAATGTAGATTACGTGAAGATGGGGAGTGGGGTGAAGTTGTGGCTGGAACTAGCAGTCATTGCTGCAACTTGGAGTTATGTTGGCTGTCAATTGGGCGAGAGTGGGATGTGTCTGTGTTACTACGTATGGTTTGCTGATTGTTGTTGATGAAAGGAGGATGGGCGGGGGCTTACGTGCTGGTCCTGTGCTTGCTGTTGGAGGGAGGATTGTTATTGCGTGTAGGTTGTCATGGAATGGACGTGCGCACGAAGTTGTTCGTGGACTACATTTTGGATTGAGTACGATAGGGGTAAATTAGACGGGGCCGTGGATGTTAGGGGTTAGCGTGTTTATTTGTGAGGAATTGGATTAATTTGCATGGGGTTGTCTTTTTTTTTTTTTTATACCACATGAGCTTTATTTATAAAATTTAGAACAAATCATATCGTATCGAATCAAATTTTTTATATTGATTTGAATTTGATTTGATAAAAATTAAATTATATACAAGTTAATTTAAATATAATTTAAATTAGATTTAAATCTCTCGTAATGATTCAAATCCGATCCAACTAGATTAAAATTTTTTTGACTAAATGTGGGTCCTATATACTTAACCCGTTTTTTGTAAAAATGAAAAAGATATAAAAATAAAAAGCATAAAAGTATCTAGTTAGATTCGAACTTATGATCTTAAGCTAACTCCATATTAATACTCTAAAGCTTATTCGTGCCTTGATTTTAGTACAATTAAATTGTAATTAAACCAAACAACTCTCTAAAGCTATTTGAATTTAACAAAAACTAAATTAATTGACCCTAAATAATTTATTTTCTAAAAATCTAAAATTTTTTATAATTTCTTTTCTTTTCTCATTTTTTTGCATTTTCATCCTTTTTCAATTTTTATTATTTTTATATTTTTCTTATCTTTAAGTTAGGATCTTATGTTAAAAAACTAAAACTAAAACTAAAATTATTAGGAACAAAAATTAAGTGTTTACAATATAAACTTAAAATTTATTAAAAAGTAAAAATATTTTATATATTTTATATAATATCTTGTATCTTATAGATTCAAATGGTATAGGTTCCATATTGATTCTAGGATGCTATATAAAATGTGTTGATTCAAAAATTAAAAACGTGTACCTTTTAAGATATAATATAAATAAATTTTTATATTTTATCTATTTAAACTGATCTTTATCGATTAAAATTAATTTGAGAATAACTTATTCTATGATTTTTTATTATTTAAAAATCAATGGTTCTATTCACAAAGAATAATTCTATTCACCTTGATGTAAATTCTATGGTTTGAAACAAAAAAAAAAATATATCATTTGTGCTTGAAAATTTGAAGAGAAAGATATGTTATTAGACTCCGCGGGGAGATTGACTTCTGATTCCATGGAAAAAGAAAAAAGAGAAACGGGCGTCTTATCCAACCGCGCAGCTGAGCCCAACAGTTGTAATTTAACGGCTTCTTTTTCCACCAACCAAAAACAGCGTTGACGGTGATGATTAGGATGCCGTCGCTGGCTTATTGTAATATCCCACGAAGATTCCATTCAGCAATAATAAGCCGTATTAGACCACGTATAATGATTTTTTTTCTCGTTAATCAAGACACCAAAAAACTTTATCCGGTTTCTTCATTATTGTACAAAGTTCTCTAGTATGAACTCATCCTTCCACGTGAGGACGTTTCTTCGTGGGGTTTATCTTCTTTTTTTTTTTTTTTTAAATTTCGATTAATTGAATATCATTTTAGGATCAAGAAGAATTTTTATAAAATTGTTAAGAATTTTTTTTTTTGAAGAAAATCACTTATAAAGTTGTGAATTTTTTGAGAAAAGAATTCTTTAATATATTGATATAACATTTAAGTATATGAAGCATGTTTCTTATGATTATGTTTTAGAGTTTTCTTATACATTTATAAAGTCATACATTTTAGATTTTTCTTGTACATTTAAACTCGTATAAGAATTGGTTCACGTTTCAAAGGCCGATAAACTAGCTCAATCTCTAATAATCGGACCTTAAGGGTTTAAGTGGTTTAAGAGGGTAGATCTATCAGAACCGACGGGTCGTAAACCGCTGGGTCGGCTCACTATCGAACTGCCTGGTTCATTCCTTTAAAAAAAAAGAGAGAGGGAGAGAAAAGAGGTCATTAAGTTGAAAAAAAAAATCGGATGATATCTATTAGGTTATGTCATGTCAAAATTACCTTTTTTATGATAATGAAGGCCAATTTTTTAAAAATAATATTATCAAACTAATAATAGATAATTAATTATAAGTTAATTATGTATTAAGAATATATCGAAAATTCAATTTAAGTTAATGTAACTTCTTTTTGTAAAATTCGTCAAATTTTAATGACTTGAATATAAGGAAAAGATAAAATTTGAGAGGAAAAAAATAAAAAATTATTTACGAATTAGTATACTTAAAAAAAAAACAGAGAAATGAGGTTATGTTATTAAAAGTTATTAATATATTATTTTAAAAAAGAAATTAATAAAAAATTAAATATTAAAAAAAGGGTTCAAAAGCCAAATAAGCCAATTATAGTTTAGTTGTGACCGAGTTTATGTACTGATGGTTTTAGATCGATTTAGAACCGATTCGGTTCTTTAGTAAGATTTACCTACATTTTACGTTCAAACTTCCATAGCTGTCCTCTTTTCTTGTATAAGGCTCCAAGCAACAAATGGATTAGATGAAGAGACATAAACTGTCCCTATTGAAAAAGGTATAAATGAATTGAATTTACTTAGACAACTATACAAGTTTATCCGCCCAAAATTTTTTATTGTATATATGATGCCAGCTCATTGTTCTTCGCATCGTTTTCCTGATAACTTTAATCTTCTTGCATACGCTTTTATTTTTTCTCCTCCATTAATCACTATCACCTAAACTTTACTTTTTATAGCTCAAAATTTTAATAACAAAGTTGTGCAAACCATAATAGTGGCGGACAAACAAAAATGATCGATAATGTATGTTACCAATGCTACAAGGAAAAAATAATGGAGAAATTGCAAATACCTTTAAATTATTCGTTGGATATTGACGTACCTTTACACTTTTAAAGTATGATTTTATCTTCTAATTTATTTTGAAAATGTGCATAGATCTTAAACTCTTATTCAATTTCCACAACTTGTGAGATTCTAGCTATGATTTGAGATTTGTACATTTTTCAAAAATTGTAAAAAGGTAAAATCACATTTAAAATATTTAAGGATTTATCCATATCTAATAAATAGTTTGTACATTTTTGAAAATTATGAGAAGATAAAATTACATTTGAAATGTTTAAGGATTTATCCATAGCTAATAAATAGTCTTAGCAACTTATTCACCATTCTTCCAACAAAAATAGGTGGACAATGCATAGGTGTTGCAAAACATTACGTGGGCAGAGCATTAAAATATAAATAATAGTTTGAAGAAAAAATAATGTTAATAAAAGCAACGTCCATGTGACGGCTGATTCGGTCTTGTTGAAGTTGGTGAGAAAACAAAATTAATCTTTTGTAGGTGCAAGTTGCGCGCATTGGATAGATTAAATGAAAAAGCAAGACAAAGTCACAAAGGTCACAGGAAAATTTGTAATTAGAATTAGGATTTCTTTGTAAATGTTCTTAAAAGGACTGTTTAAATATAATATAATTAGTTGAAGTCTTGCGCTATGCAAGGATTTTGATTAAAGTATATTTATATCGATAAAAGTTGTAGAATATTAACATAAAAAAGTCAACACATTGACATCATATATACATAAATTGTTTTATAACCTTTACATAACTAATGTAAAGTAGTACAGCCATTATAATTATTATATAGCCTATAGTATGGCTAAGGAAAAATGTATTATATAGCCTCCAGGCACTACATAATACATACTTTATGCTTGTAATTAGGCCATGGTTTAATGATGATAATCTACTATTATAAATATGTTTCTTTTTCTTTTTCAATATATATTTGTTAAATTTTATGGTGTAAATTTATTTGGTTTGTGATTTAAATGAATATCTTATATTTAAGTCATGTGTAAAATAATGGATATACATGAGAATTCATTTGAATATAAATGAAACATAAAATTCTATAATGGGCTTAATGCCATTATTTGTACCATTATCAACTATATGCTACCAAACATGAAGAATATTCAATATGTATTACATTTTTTTCTAATATATATGCAAAGGAGAATTCAAAGATAACATCACTTAAATCGATGTTATAATAATGTTATTAGTAAATTATCCTAATTTTAGTAAATTATATCATTGAATGGTAAAATAAAAATTGTTAGTAACTTTTATAAAAATTATAAATAACCTCATTTTCTCAATTAATAGTATTATATTTATAGTAATAGATATGGTTTTTTAAAGTTGGTTGCTCATGTATGCATTGATTTGACATGGACAAAAAAGATTAACGAAAACAAATGTCATGTTATCATGTCCTGTTGATGTGGACGGATCGACGATTTTGAAAAAATGGATCGGAGTTGCACTAAAAAAACCAATGCATATCATTTGGAAAAATAAAAATAAAATATTTTGGGGTATATACAAATTTTTGATACATCCATATTCATGGCAGTAAAAATTATAATGAAATAAAGATATAGGAAACAAATCGATACGTGAAATAAAAGAAAAATTTTAGGCAAAAGCTTGCTGAAAGATAAAAGTCAATTGTCTAATTTGCTAATACGATCTTCCCTTTGTTGAATTTTTTAACTTTGATTGAGTCTAGTCCTATTTGACTCTATAACAACTTTGACCCAACTCAGATAGTCCCATCACTAGAATGATAATTTCTTGATCCCAAAATCACGCCATACCCCCTATTAAAAGATTTATGGCGGAGTGTTGTTTAAACCTCTTGGATAAGAAACCATCTTCTAGAAACCAAACTCATACCGAAATACGAACCAATACAAAATATGCAATTTTACAATCAACCCAAATTTTATCCGGACATCATGCACACTTTTCAATCAAACTCAACAAAACTTGATGCTTCTTATATAACTGTACTTGCATAACATATTGGATCTTCTTTGTGCGTTGTGCTAGTGATTTTGCATTTGCCGACTCCATAAAAAATTCACTTACTTGGACAATTGGTGGCT
Organism: Lumnitzera racemosa; assembly: GCA_024138005.1. NCBI lineage: Eukaryota > Viridiplantae > Streptophyta > Magnoliopsida > Myrtales > Combretaceae > Lumnitzera > Lumnitzera racemosa. The sequence continues at coordinate 94,157,614 of JAMXBC010000009.1, forward strand.
TTTTCAATATTTGAACCAAAACTGATGGCCTTAGTGGTGGAATTTTTTGGAATTTCTTGATTTTTTCTTTTCTCTTTATCATCGACTAGAGAACCTACAATTTCTACCTTCTACATTTACTCCAGAGTTTCAATAAGTTCTGTGAAACTCAGTCGAATAAGTAAAAATAAATTAGTGGGGTTTTATTGAACTTTTTTTCTTTAAATAATGGCATGCTAAAGATTATCTCCTAGTAAGCAACGACAAATTGGTCTTTCAAGGGTTCAAAGCCCCTGCCTATTAAAACCAACATAATATTTACGTCTCTCAATATTTTCTTTCTTTCTCTCAACGTAGCCTCCTCTTTATATAAATTCTTTGCGCCAAAACTATCAAGGTTAGCGCAGTGATGTGATTTTACAAGGTTAGCAAACGAAAATTCAAGAGAAAGACATTTCTATAGGAATCCTTCATAAGTTTGGGTATTTAAATTTCATAAATTCATTTTTCTCCTTTAGCGATGGTTGAAGAATCATTATGGGTGGTGTTTTGCAGCGTTGGTAGAAGTTTTGTAATAGTGTAGAAAAATATTTTCAAAATAAAGGGTATTTTGGTCTTTTTGTTGGTTTAGTAAAGCCCTATCATCTTAAGTAGCCGCTAACCTCTTAAAACCCTAACCCTTCCCAAAAATAATTTAATCCCTCTCATTTGCGTAGAAAACTTTGAGTAGCCCCAAAACCTAGCTCTAAGAGGAAAGCTAAGAAGAGATTAAGATAAGACTTGAGCTTTTAGTTAAAGAAAATTTATTTTTGGAGCTTAAGCATACTAAAACCACCATTTTCTTGTCATTTACAGCTTGTTAGCTTAAGTTTTCTTTAGGTATACACTAAGTCCACATCAAGAACAAGTAAAAGAAGGGATTGAGACAATACTAAGTGGTCTTCTCCATTTAAAATTTATTTCAGCAAAAAACCCCATTTTGAATGATGTTTAAGTGGGCTTTTCTTCTAATCTAAATATTAAATAAGTATTTAATGATGTATTTAGGTGGTTTGCAACTTTTTCCTTGATCATTTCAAGTGTCTGAACTATTGAAGTAAGTATTCTTTACTCTACTTCTTGTTTTTTAGTTTATTGTTGGCGTTCTTAAAGTGGTGGGTTTGATGATTAAGTAGGTGTTTGAGTTAAAATTTGTGGTTTTGATGGTTTAAAAAGAAGCTTAGATGATGGGTAATTGGGGATTTGAAGTATATTAAGTTTAGGTTGAAGTTTGGAAGGGAAAAAGTGGATTTAGAGTGCTTTTCTAAGGAGAAAAGATAGTTTGTTGCTAGATGGGACATGACTAGTGACATGATCATGTTGATGATCATGTCCATTAATGGGAACAATGTGTCACAAAAAGCGACACAACCAAATAACATGGTTGTGTCGTTAGTTATGTCGTATGGTGAATTTTAAGTATTTTTTTTCTTATGTTTTTCTTAACCAAACATTTTTCTACCTTTGATATATAATTTCGACTAATTTTCTTTTACGAAAAATTCAAACTTTTGCAAAAAAAAAAAAAAAAAGAAAGAAAGGAAAAGATTTTGATACAATTAAGTGACATGATCATGTCAAGCTACAACTTCATGTGAAACCTTTTCCTTATTGTTTTCTTAACCAAACTTTAATCAAACCTTTTCCTATTCATAATATTTGGTTCCAACTAATTTTATTTTGTAAAAGAATTCCAACTTTTGTAAAAATCATCAAATTTTGATACAAAGCGACATGGTCATGTCACTGACTATGTTAAGCTAGGAATTTCATTTTGAAACCTTCTCATGATGTTCCTTTTAACCAAACTCAATCAAACTTTTTTCCTAATATTAACATTGAGTTCTACTTAGCCTTCTTTTATAAAAGTTCTAACCTTTACTCAAAATTTTCATGTTCTTTTAGCTTAATTTAATATTTTGACTAATTTTAAACACTTTTGACTTCCAAGTGATATTTTAACCAATTTTAATAAACTATTATCCCTTTTTTTTGGTAAATCTAGTATACCATTTAGTATTTTTTGAGTTAAAATCTTTCCGAATCTTTCTTGTATAAGCACTTTACTACCTTAATCTTACTAAAAATCAATCTTTTCTTAGTGTTGCTACTTATAGCAGCTTAGATAGACCTGAACCATAAGATATCATAATTAGTGCTAAGTAAGCATGTTGAGGAGTTATTTTGAGTTTGTTTGAGAGGTTTCAACCTACATGGATATGGAACGCTTATGAGGAGAACTAAATGGAGAATTAATTATGAATGACTTGAAGTGTTGGAGATTAATGAGGATAACGGAAGAGATAGTTATAGGGGTAACTATATTCTAGCTTTGGTCTTATTTAGCATTTAAGATTGATGTAATGATTCTTATATCAAGTTTCTTTCACTTGAATTCCTCTTTTTTCTCTTGTTGGGTATAGTTTGATTTTGGTTCAGCTTCCAGGTACATGGTGCTTGCTAAGATAGAAAAGATCTAATCGGATTGATCTATATTTGGCCTAAATGAATGGTTTGCTAATTGTACTTGACTCATTTGTCTTAAAGGCCTATAGTGGCAGATCTTTAAGGGGCAACTGTTGATTTTAAGTAAGTTTTCCCTAATGAACTCGTATATGGGAAGACACCACTAGAATTCTAGAATTGAAGAACTTTAGAATTTAGACATGAATGATTTAAAAGAAAACATATATTTATATTCACCTATGTATATGGACAAAGATCATGGTATAATGGAGTAATGAGTATCTCTTTGTTGGTTGTTGGCCTAAATTAAAAATATTGAAATTACTTTTTACTATATACTTGATGTAACTTGCATTATATGTATGTACATGTATTTGTTTGGCATCCGTATGTGCTTGTGCATCACATTGGGCTTCAGCTTATCCTTTCATTTTTACTGCTACAGGTTTTCTTGATAAGATAGTTACTTGTGACGAGTTAGGAGTTTTCTATTGGTGGGTAAAGTGAGACAAGTAGTTATATTGCATTGGGGATGTAATTGAATTGTGGAGATCGGGTAATGATGCTGAGTAGGATTGCTAATATGAATTGTGGTTGTAAAATTGAAGATTTTGCTAATAGTTATAATTATGGTTGCAATGACTCGCTTATGACTTATTTTTGAACTGTTGTAATTGGAGAATTATTTTAATAGAGGTGATTTTAGAGATTGCAATTAGTTTTAGAGCTTTAATGTACTATTAAAAAATTAGGGTCAAGTGGCGGGTTAGAGTGCTATTGGGTTCCGAGGAGTTATAAGTTTCGAGTCTTAATAAAGGTTCTTTTTGTAAGTTTTTGAAAGTAAGTTTTGAAATTTTTAGGGTTCTTCAATGTTTTAGTCATTTCAATGATTAAAGAATGTTTGAAATCAATGTTAGTGGAAGTTTAGGTTATTTGAGAATTTTAAATCTTAAATTATTTTTATTTGTTAGGTTCTCTCTTACTTTGGTTTTGATGATAACAAAAAAATGCTTAAGGATTGCCAACATGTGCATTGAGTGTTCAAGATGTTATATTTTAAAATATATAGAAGTTTATGTAGAAAGTTTATAAGTGCAAGATTTGAACAAGTCTGGTATTATAGAATCTTTTGTAGTTAAAGTGTGACAATGTGAATAGAACTGAGGTTTGGAAATTTTAGTAGAAGGTTTCTAAATAGGCAGATTAAGTGCAACAACGATCGTAGAACCTTCGATATAAGCTTCTAAGGTTGTAGAAATTTTTTTGTAGAAGCTTTAAAACACGCAAATGAATTGGAGATCATTGGTAGATGCTTTAGTGGAATCTTCATTTGAGATAACCTTAAGGACTATCTGTAGAAGCTTAAGTAGAAGGTTAGATTGCAAAACATAAGAGACAAGACTCGTAGAAGCTTTAGTAGAAAGTTGAGTTAACATATAATTTACCCAAGATGCAATAGAAGAATGAGTAGAAGGTTGGAACTAATTATGATCAAACACGAATAGAAAGTTATTTTTAGATTTGTTAGAAGGATTTAAACATAAATGAAGGCTTGGCTCCACTAGCCAGTTATATTTAGGTAATATGATCAGCTTGTTTCATTAAAATTAGAATAATATCATTAGGAATTAGTTCAAAAATAATTTTAGAAGATTAAACATTATTATTTTTTTGATTGAATGAAGGAGTTAGTTACAGATCGAGCTATTCCAAATTCAAAATTATTTGAAGATAAGGATAAATTAGATTTTACAAAATTTAAGAGAGTTAAACAGATTTAGATAGGGATGGTTCAATGTGTGTAAGATATCAGCAAGTTCAAATTTCAAATCTAATTTGTGATATGCTCAAGAGATTTATGGAGGATTTTGTGACCATATTCTATCAACAAGCGACGTCCATCAAATTTTCAATAATAATGAACATTGGGCAGTGATATGAGGCAAGCGCACCTATCAGTTTTAATATAACGGATGTGAGTCAGAGTCGATCCTTCAGAGATTTTGAGTACTAATATTAACTTTAGCTTTATTATCTAACCGGAAAATTATGAAAGTTTGAATTAATTAAAAATACTAAAATTAACAAACTACTTTAATTAAAAGACTTAATTAAGCAATTGAAAAAGCGATAAAATCAAGAACGACTTCAAGAAAGTAATAATGTATTTAGGAATTATTTCTCCTAATGTTTAACATGTAACCTTTTTAAAATATATCCAATTCAATTTTTATTATTCTTGACCGGAGGGATTCACAATTAAAGCTAATATCTTTCTCAAGCATATTAACCCTAATCCTAAATTATTTACCGGAATCTCTTCACTTAGTAATATAATTTAGAATTGCATTAGCGTGTAATGAATTCCCATGCAAACAATCAACTTTCCAGAACAAACATGTATCTTATCTCTAAGTATACATGTAATTCTCTTCAATTATGCCTAGATCTAATTACACATGCAATTTCTCAATTAACATGCATAATATTATATATTGACACTCTAAAATTATCAATCCATAATTAACGACATAATTGAATCAAGAAAAGGTAGAAACTCTATTGAAATTATAATTCAATCCAAGGGTTACATGAAACACTAGGTTCCATAATCCTAAATACTCTAATTCTAAGCCATCATAATGAATCTAAAAATGAGTTTCATCAAAAACGTAAAATAAAGCATAAAAACCCCTCTTGATTTGATGAACAATCTCTCTAATCTTGAAATCGATGTCGTTCTTGCTTCTTGATTAATGTTCTTTTCCAATCTCCTCTCTTCTCTTGTGTCTCTTGTTTCTGTAATGTCTCCTTCTCTTTTTGAAACCTTAATATGTCTTTTTATAGTGTATCAAAAAGATTTTGTTTTCATCACCCGACATGGCCTGGGACACGACCGTGTCCCCAGGTCGTGTAACTTTCTGTACTTAGGCAAATTTTCTGCACAACTTTAAAAATTCATAACTTCTTTGTTTGAACTTGGAATTGAGTGAAACTTGATTCCTTTTCTTCGTTTTCGAGCCTAGAACGCGTTTAAACCCTGAAATCAACATTTTACTCAAGTATCAATTTCTTTAAAGAAAACCAAAAATGTGCGGAAAATGCTATAAAATTACCCTATGAAATATGTTTAAAATTAGAGTTATCAGGCAGAAAACTATAAAGTCGAAAGAATTTAAATGAAGTAAAGAGTATAAAAAAAAGACATGAAAAACATCTAACAGCAGGGCCCTAAATTTCCTATTTTATTGTTCTATTCATTTGAGCAAAATTTAGGTGATTTTTACTTTCTTTCCTCATTTATTTATTCATCTCTATAAGTGAGGCTTTGTTGTAACTTTGAAAGAGTAGATTAGAAATCGTAACGTATGTTTAGCCTAGTGTAGGAGCTAATGAGACAGCATAGTTGTGACTGAAGGTCATAAAGAGCCAGTATTGTACTTTCTTTTAAAGTTGATTCATTTGATATAGTGGAATGATCAGTGAAGATGACTGGATCCCCAGCAGTAGAACTAGAAGAGAGAATTGATGTATAAGGGAGAATTGATGTATAAGGTGGAATCTCTATAAAAATTTTCGCCTAATATTTTTTTCCTTACACTTTTACTTTTTAGTTCTTCATTTATTTATACTTATGTCCAATTATTTCATGCCACTAACAATCATCAAGGGGTTAAAAAAAATTTATTGGTTATTTGCTAAAATTTATATTTATAACAATCAATTCATACCTTGTCCATTCCGTCTCCCCCTCCTTGATTGTTAAATGGGATTCACATTATTGAATGAAAGTAGAGTGAGTGTCTGGTGCTTTAGCGAAGGACAATCGGATAAACAAGCTATTGCAGGATCATTTTAAGGGAATAAAATATGTAGAATGACGGAGTTGGAGATTGGCTTGTCGATATCCACTTGGACTAGCTCGCTAATCTTTATGGCGAGGCCCAAAATTCCTTTGACGAAGCTAGTTTAAACATAAACCATTCAGTCGGTGGAGTTTCGTTTATGCATGACTTCTTTCAAACCTCATCTTTTTACTTATCTCATAAATCCCATTCCTATTTAGTTTTGACACATTTTTTAATTAATTTATCATAATTAATATGTTTTTAAAAAACTTTTAAATAGGAATAATTTCTATCTACATCAAGTGGGTATTTAAAGTTGGTGTTGAAATGGGTTGAGTTGAGAGTATTGTTGGCTTGTCTAAAAAGAATTCCGAAATGGTATTGTTTGTGGTTAAGTTCTAAGTTGAATTTTTCTTAAACTCTTTTTTAACACAACATTTTAGATACAGGACATTGCTTATTGCTTCTGATTGCTAGCTAGTTGCTTAACTGGACTTAATTGACCATCTAACATTACTTGGTTACTTAACTGGCCAAGTTCTAAGTTGTATGTTGCATCAACTTGGCTAAGCCCAAGGGACTAGTGATCCTAGGGTGGTGACCTGATGATCTTCACATGACATTATCTTAAGTAGAGTTCAACAGAAATGATCTAGATATATTCAGGACGATACTTGGTTACTTGGATGTTGGGAAGGACTTAACACCAATATATATGGTATGATATATATTATGTGTACTTGAGTAATGGGCTATTCTAAGTCTTAAGACACTAAAACTGCGTTCCTTGTTAGATTAAATATATATAATGACTGGTGTTTGCTACATTAATGGATACTTGTATTTTGTGTGATATTGATATTGCTTGTACATGCGCATGTGTATGTATATTCATATTAGGCTTCACTTACCCTTTAGGGAGTTTTTTTTTTTCTTCTAGTTTCAAGTACAATTATGATGATTACGGGGCCTATTATGATGGCTATGTTTACTATTATGCTTATAATGATGCAATTGAGAGTTATGATTATTATTATGAAGAAGGAAGCATAATAGCTTAGATTGTAGTCTAAGGAATCATGATGTTTGAAGAATTAACTTCTATTCTTAGTTTGATAATTGATTTGTTTAGTTTTTCAATAGTCATTTGAGACTCCAGTTACTTTTGGATTCTTGTTTATGTTATGTTTTTAGTAGTTATGAGAAGCTATGTTTCAGTTGTCCAGTTCATTCATTAACTATTACTAAAGTGCTCAAGACTCAAGAGATCAATAAAATCTTAGTTAGTTGATTCATTAATTACATTCTTATGGATAGTGTGAGCTTATTGAGCCTCTCACTTATAATTATGTGTGAAGTTTAATGACTGTATGGTTCATAGGTACGTTATAATGAATTGTGGATTTTAATAAGTTATAGGTTCTAAATGCTTTAACGTATCAGCTAATAGAGTTAACACATGGTAGGTTATGGCATTTCAAGTTCTAGGGCATTACAGCTTTAATGGTATTAGACCATTAGGTTATGAATCTCGACAAAATTAGGCATCAAATTTGTATGTTGATAAGATTTACAAGTGTATGATAGTCAAAGGGGTTAGGTTGAACTAATAGTTAGTATTGTTGGTAGTTGTCGATTGGTTATTGATATTGTTATCCTATTTCCTCTGATGTTGTTATCCTAATTTATCCATTATTTATATGTTTCTAAGTCCTACTTGTTTCTTTACTCTAAGTTGCGTACTTTACCTTGGTATCTAGTGTATTTTCTATTTACTATGTTTCTATTTTCCCATTTAGTATGCCTAGATGAGGTACAACTTCCAACTCTTCATCTCATTTTTAAGGTGATCATGTTAGCAATTCTAATTGAAATCAAGAGATGCCATTATCGAGCTAGGGGCAAGCTCAGCCAAACTAAGGTCTGCCAATGCTAAATCAAGTATAGACATAATAGAAGTAAGGTTAGGGAGAGGATACTGTAACTGCTGCTTGGATGCTTAGTGTAATGAATGCAATGGTCTAGGTTTTACCTTAGTAGCAATAATAGATATAGAGAGATATATAAGCAATCTAAGCTAATGCTGAGATCTTAAGGTAAGAGAGGTAGGTTACCTTGGAGGGAGGCAGATATAGAGAGCTATATAAGTAATCTAAACTTTGGATAAGTTTGTTAAGCTAGCCAAGGATTTTATTCTTAAATTGAATGATTTAGTAAGGGCTAAGGCATAGATCATAGAGATGGAGAAAGCTTTTTATTATGGTAGGTGATAGGAATCAAACCATTGGACCACTTACTCGAGCCGAGGATTGGAAAGAATGGCTAGACGAGTTCTTTCTTTACGCACCATATTTGAGGAATCCGAGTTGCAACAACCTGCCGACCTGACACCTTGGTCGAGCTAAACCCTCTTGTACTCATCAATAGTCTTCAGTTATCAACCAGAGATACATCTAAACAACAACTCAGCCTATCTAACCAATTACTTAGCTGACCTAAATCCAAGGTATACCCAACACGTTTGAGCTAAATTGACCTCGGAAAGGTCGCTTGATCAGCCTAACACTATTGAGCTATTAGCTCGGCTCAACATCATCACTTAGCAGCACCTAAGCTAATCAAACAGTTGTCTGTCTTCTTGGTAAGTGTACAACCATTAGCCATCTACTATGTGCCCAAGGGTCCCTATGATAGAATCTTCTGTATAGAATTCCCTTTTTGTTGTATTTTCATTATACCTTTTATCATTCTTCGTATATTACTTATTTTGGATATTACCCTTTTAGTCTTTTCTATTTTAGGCAGGAAGCCCTAACTTTTTTAGTATAAATACCCTTGTCATACGTAGTCGTATAATAATCACCTTACATCTAATATTGGATATACTTTTTTTTGTGAACATTACTCTCAGCTTGTTTGCTTACTTTACTTTTATCCTAATCCTCAAATAAGGTTAGGTGACGAGTACCCTCAATAGATCAGAGCTCATGTGTCACATTGAGTTGAGTCGTGAGTACTTGGAAGTTCTTTGGTGCATCATATCTTTGGATTTGTTTGAGGATTGCTTGTTTACTTTCTTATTTTCACGCATTTCTACCTTCATTTTCAAGCTTTCGACAAGCTTGAACTCACCTCTTTGCGATCAACCTTGTTAGTCTTTGGCTTTGAATTCGCATTAGTAGGGGTACCGGATGATAAGAAGGTAGATTTTGTAATGTTTTTCTTGAAGGGGGATTTGGCTTAATGGTAGGCGAATGCTCACCATATTAATGTAATAATGGCCGAGCTTATGAATTGGGACAAGTATTCGAGAGCCATGGAGGTTACATATTAGACCTTATGACAGAATATGAGACGAGTTAAATTGTTTAACTAGATTTTTGTTAAAGGATGTGAAGAGGGATAAGAGATTTCAAATGAAGAGGTTTGCATTTAGTTTAGAGCTTGAGTTTCAAGAGAGGGTGTTAGGTTCCAGCTGACGATATATATTGAGGTGGTGGTTAGAGTAAGATGTTCAAAGTAGAACATGAAAAGAAAGTAGGAGCAATTGGTTCACCTGGCTAGATAAGTGCTTAGGAAGAGACCAATACCGAATTGTGTTGTATTAAATAGAGCTAAATGGCCAACACCTGACATTATATTGAGAGAAGGAAGTGGTACACTAGTAGTCATCCAGCAGAGGCTTGTAATGCTACAAGCACATACTTAGACTATAATGTCAGTGTTAGTGAGATGTACTCATTACTTTGGCTTAAATGATGCTGTCGAATGCAAACAAGCCCTAAGGGTATGTTCCTTATGTGACAAAATGGGGTGTGTTTATAAAGACTTCAAAGAGCTGACTCTTCTTTATTAGGGCTTCTATTTTAAGTGTAATCAGAGAGGTCACAGGGTGACACATTGTAAAGAGGTAGAGAACCAAGTAGTTGAAGAAGCATAAGCAATAACACCTCGAGCAGTTCCTTATATGGTATGCCCCTAGCTTATAAGACCTTGCCAAGGAATTCTAGCTAGGATTTTTGCTCTCTAGCACTAGGACACTACCATCAACATAGACAACATGGTAGTTACACTTTCTATCCTTTCCTATATTGTACATCTTATATTTAATGCTTGTGCTTCTTATTCTTATATTATTGATTTTTTATCCTTGTTTGTGGCGTATGTGTTTTTCCTTTAGATGCATATTTTTCTGTTAATTCGCCTTTAGGGAGTGGAGCAATCTTGAACTGAGTTTAGAGAGATGTCAAGATTGAGCTTAAAGTAAGAATCTTACTAATTGAATTGTTAATATTAGAGATGTTAGACTTTGACATAATCTTTAGAATGGACTGGCTATTGGCTATTGAAGCATTATGCTACCATACACTGCTGTAATATGGTGGTTTCCTTTAAGTCTCCAGGAGAAGAACCCTTCAGATATCATATAGAGGCTTAGAGGCCTCGTTGATATTCTACTTATGAGTTATGGAAGAGGCCTACTTTAACAGCCTTGATAGTGGTCTAACAAAGCTGTGAAGTTGGAGTAGGTGCCTATAGTGTAAGGGTTTCCAAGCATTCCGAGAAGTGCTACTTAACATACTACTTGAAAGGGAAGCGAAGTTTAAAATAGACTTAGTATTAGGTACTGCACACGTTAAGCTAGTATATAAAGTGACATCCATAGAACTAGTTGAATTAAAGAAATAGTTGCAGGAGTTAAAAGATAAAGGCTTTATTGGGCTAAGTGCATCGCCTTGGGGAGTTCGAGTTCCTTTTATGAATAAAAAGGATGGTAGTATGCGGGTGTGTATAGACTATTGAGATATGAATCATGTGGCTACTAAGAATAAGTATCCCTTCCTTAGGATAGATAATCTTTTTGGCTAACTACAACTAGCATGGGTCTTTTCCAAAATAGATTTGTGTTTAGATTAGTACTAGCTAAAGGTTAAGTCAAAAGATGTAGAGAACACATTTTTTCAAACCAAATACAAGCTCTATGAATTTTTGGGGATGCTCTTTAGTCTTACTAATATTTTAGAAGTGTTCATACATGTCATGAATAGGATATTTAAGGAGTGTTAGACTGGTTTGTTATAGTATTCATCAATGATATTTTTATTTACTCTAAAAGCAAAGAAGAGCATAAAAAACATTTGAAATAGTTTTGAGCAAACTGAGAAAAGAAAAGCTATATGCTAACTTCAGTAAGTGCAATTTCTAGTTATATCAAGTAGCTTTCTTAGGCCATATAGTGAATAAATGGATCCATAAAAAATAATGGTTGTGGTGGATTAGTTAAGAACTAAAATAGTATATGAGATTAGATCCTTCATGGGTTATGCAAACTTTTACAAAAAGTTTGTAGAGGGGTTTTCAAATATAGTAGCTCTTTTGACTCTATTGAATTAAAAGGGGGTCAAGTTTGATTGGGATGATAGGTGTGAGCACAACTTTTAGCAGGTAAAGGAGAAAATTGTAACTACACTAATTTTAGCCTTACCTTGCAGTGGAGAAGAATTTTTAATTTACAGCAATGTTTCAATCTAAGGATTTGGGTGTGTGTTGATGCAAAACAAAAGAGTAATAGCTTATGCCTCTCGCCAACTCAAGCTCGATGAGAAGAACTACTCGACTCATCACTTGGAGTTAGTAGTTGTAGTATATGCATTAAAGCTTTGGAGGTATTATCTGAGAGGGAAAAAAGTGCAAGGTGTTTATTGATTACAAGAACCTTAAGTACTTCTTCATCGAAGGGATGTAAAATGAGGTAGAGACGATGTATAAAGTTAATAAAAGACTATGATGGCGACATTTAATACTACCTAGGAAAGGCTAAATTGGTGTCTAATGCCTTGAGTAGGAAGAGACAGGGAAATCTAGCTAGTCTCATAACATCACTACAACCTTTATTAAAGGAGTTGCATAGGTTAGAGCTTGAAATCCTAACCAAAGAAGTGCTAGGGCAACAAGTGTATGAGTTTAGCTTACCTTAGTAGATAGGATTAAGTTAGCTTAAGCAGAGGATGAAGGTATTTAGGAGATAAAAGGAAGATAGAAATGGAAAAAGTCACAGACTTTGATGTTAACGATGAAGGAATTGTGAGATTTAAGGACAGGTTGTGTGTTTTGGCTAAGTTAAAGTTGAAGAGTGAATTACTAAAACAAGCACATCACTTAGGGTACACCAAACACCTTGGGAGTATAAATATGTACATAAACATCAAAACTCACTATTGATGGAACAAAATGGAGTAGGAGATTGTTGAGTATGTTTTCAAGTGTTTGACATGCTAGCAAATCATAATAGAATACTAGAGGCAAGCTAGTGAGTTACACTTACTGCTAGTATTAGGATGGAAATAGAAGCACATGCCTCACTCTAGAAGACTATAGCTAAGCATCTACATATTTCACTAATTAGAGGCATATTAGTATTTTCATTCTTTTACTAATGTGATGGTGCAATGGGATTATGTGAACTAAAAGATGGAATATATAGAGATACATAAAAACTAAACAATGAAATGTATATTATTTGACTTTATTTCAAATAGTTGTTATGCTTAAAAAATGATTTTTCCTATTCCTTATCTTTTCCAATGTCGAAATCTAGATCTTAATTGCCAAACAATCTTAAATTGGAATGAGGGAAAAAAAAAAATAGAACAAAAATGCCAATAGAAACAACTTATCTATTTTGCTCAATGAAATAGTGTTATAATATAATTTATGAAAGAATGGAATAAAGCTGTAATATGATTGTGGTTCGTTGATTTTTAGTTTAATGATGATATTTAGAAGGAAAAAAAAATCAAATTTAATATTAAATTATAATTCATAGGTTTTAGTGATGAATATTAGCTTAATATTTTTTACAATAGAGATAATTATTATTATGAGCCTAAAATGTGACTAAATAGTAAATACCATAATTACTCTGACAAAGCTGTGACGGTAAATAAATGGACAGAAAATATCATAAGTTTGAATTAACATTAAATAAAACACAACAAATAGCAAGGTGATGTTAAGTTTTTGAAACAAACTACAACCTAGGCATATTAGGAAATCCACCACTAATACTAAACCAAGCTCGTCAGACCAATACAATACAATAATGTCGACAACAACACCATTCATATCTTTTTAATAGTTGTATTATTCCACTTACCTCCTGAATCAATCAAGGTTGTATCGTCTTCCCTATTCGCTAACTACAACTTACTCTCTCTCTCTCTCTCTCTCTCTCTCTCTCTCTATAGATTTGGGGTTTTTTATTAATTTCGATTCTCTTATAATTTCGCAAGTCAAATTTCTAGGGTTTCGGGAAAAATCCATTCTTCTTTCAGATGGCAGCTCCACCAGCAAGAGCTCGTGCCGATTACGATTACCTCATCAAACTCTTGTTAATCGGCGATAGCGGTATCCATTGCTCTCTCTCTCTCTCTCTCCCTCCCCCTTGTGTGTGTGTGTGTGTGTGTGTCAATTTTAATGTGGAGATTTGATTGTTTTTGTAACATGCTAGTTTGGATCTATTTGTAGCGTGGATAATATGTTATGATCTATTTGTTATTATTAGTTTTCGATGAATTAGGACCAGGACTAGTCAAGTTTTCATATTTATTTCGAAAGGGAAGATTTCTAATTATGTTGTTTCTATTGAAACTTAAATGATTATTAACTAGAAGACTCGAACAGAGCCAAATTAGCATTTTCTTTCTTTTGTTTTCTAAGAACTTGGATTCGTGTAAAGACCGATTTGAGTCAACTTGAATTTCTCAAGTTGTTTGCTTTTTGCTTAACGGAAAAGTGTTAACACGGCAGTCGTTAATAACAAAAGAAGAAATTTTTACACCTTTTCCATGTATCTGCTTTCCCCTGAAATATCATCAGTTTTGAGAAGATGATAAATTTCCTTTTGACCCCGTCCACTGTGCTTGGGCATTTGTTTATGGGCGGAACCTATTTAGTGTTGTGTGGCTTCAGATGCTGGCTTGTAATTAGCTTTTATTTGCATTCAAGGAGGGCAGCATAGTGGAGTTGAGTGATCATGGGTTTGCTTAAAATCCAGTTCGGATTCTTCACTATGCCGAAATCGCTAGTGAACCTGGGGTTTGGCCTCTGTGGCAGGCTTAGCTCCTTTCCCCAGGTTCCTTGAGTTAAGGAATAAATTTGGCTTTTATATAAAAATGCTAAGTTTGATGATTTCTGAAAAAGAGTGTATCAAGTTATTTGGTTTTTTTCTTGGTTCTTTTTTGTGCAGGTGTGGGTAAAAGTTGTCTACTCTTGCGTTTTTCCGATGGGTCCTTCACTACTAGTTTTATCACTACCATTGGGTCTGGATCTTTGGGATTTCTAATAATCTGTTTGTTTTTATTTCATGTGAAGTTTTTCCTTATGGGGTTATAATTTTGTCCATGTAGCATTGACTTTAAGATAAGAACCATAGAGCTTGATGGCAAACGCATTAAGCTCCAAATATGGGACACAGCTGGCCAGGAGCGTTTCCGAACAATTACTACCGGTAAGGTTCTTGTGGGTGGTTAAATTTTCTATGATGAGGAAAGGAATTTACTTTTGCGACTGAACACTGTGCTCAGGCACTTAGAATGTTGATTGTTTGTGAGCGTTTTCCACACTTAAAATTTGAATTCTTGATCTGAATCTTTTTTTTTTTTTCCGAACCATCTCATTGTCCTTGGAACTACTTTTTTGTAATATCTTAGTACGATTACAAGTTGCACATATAATAATACATTTATTGGCATGATCAATCAGGGAGCAGTTATAAGCTAGGCAACTTTCTGTTGTATATGCTAAGTTGATACAATCTAAAGTCCATTCCACTTAATATGTACATATTGGATCTTCTAGGAAGAGGTATATATGATGAGTGACTTAAAAGAAAAGATATAAATGAGGCAAAAGGTCATTGAGCCTGCAGTTAGACCTGGGCAAGGGCCAATTCCGAACTGTGAATTGGTTTAGGCTTAAGCGAACTTTCGGGCTTTAAGGGTTCGGGCGATTCAAGAGGGTGGAACTGCTCGGTCCGGTGGGCTGACTTGTCATTGAACCGGTGGGTCGGCTCGGCCGGTTTACCTTCTTAAAAAAAAAAAAAAAAGAAAGAGGAAGAGAACAGAGAGCTTACTAACTTGAAAAAATTAATTTGATAATATTTAATAAGTCATTATATATCAAAATTACTTTATTTGTAATGGTGAAGAACAATTTTTTTAAAAATAATATCATCAAATTAATGATAGATGATTAATTATAAGTTAATTATGTGTTAAGGATAGATAAAAAATTTAATTTCAGTTAATATAAGTTATTTTTGTAAAACTTATCAAATGTTAAGAATTTGAATATGAGAAAAAAATAAAATTTGAGGGAAAAAAATAAAAAAGTTGAAATCGCATTAAATTAGAAATTAATAAAAAAATTAAAAATTATTAATTAGTGGTAAACTTAAAAAAAAAAAAGAGAGAAAGGAGATCATATTATTAAAAATTACTAATTTAATAAAAAAAAGAAATTAATAAAAAATTAAATATTAAAAAAAAAAAAGGTTCAAAAGGCTAAAACCGACCCTTGAACCACTGGGCCTTATGAACCGGCTCGAAATTGTCAACTCACGGACTGATCACGGTTCATTGTATCAGCAATTTAGGGCCGGTTCGGCTTGGTGCCCACCTCTATTTGCAGCCATACAATAAAAGCTCGTAGAGACCATGTCTGATGGTATATCACAAGCTGTAAGCCGCATGAAATTTTTGGACAAAAGCCTTTACTTTACCTCTCATTGTAACTACATTTGATGTGCACGAATAGCACAAGCTACTTCTCTTGTACCCTCCTACAATGGAAAGCATGGTGGCTTCCTGGGCATATCAATCTTAGTTTGAAGTATAGGCTTAGGGAGCTAGATGCTGGTCTTGTGGTCTTTTCTCAGAAAGCAGCAGGTGACCATCTGATTTTTATGCATTGCCTAATGTCTGTTCAATGTTGAAAGTACCCATTTTATGATTCTTTAATCTTTGCAAGGCTTAGTTTCGATATTTGCAAGTTTAGATGGTGAACTGATCCATGATTTCAACCTGAGGCATGCTTGGTCGGAGGAATGCATGGCATAATTGGAAGAGGCAGGTCTTGTGAATGTTCTGCTTGGAAAGTCACCCTGACAATGTTTCTTCTTTCCTACGATTATGTTAGTAATCCTATGATGGGGGATTTAGGATAACTTTCATTATCTCTGTCCATAGTTCACTGCTGCTTAGCCTTTGATCTCCATGTGCTTGCTGCTGTTACATGCACCATCCTGATATTTTTTACTAGAAGTGCCAACGTCTGGTCTCATCAAGGCTTTTTAGCTTTGGAGTACAAGGGATCTCTATCAACAGATTAAACTTAAGTATAGACAAAAATGTTTACTCACCCCCCAAAAAAGAAAAATGTTTTCTTTGATTTATGAATGTTTTATTTATCTGCAATGGATTTTGGAAACTCTTTATTGATTTAGCTGCCTGTCTTAGTCCTGTGTCCACTGGTTTTGAACTGTGTTTTGACATAGTTGCCTGTCTTGATCCTGTGTCCATACATTCTAACACTCACTGCTTTATGCCCTTTCAGCATACTATCGTGGAGCCATGGGAATTTTGCTGGTCTATGATGTCACTGATGAATCATCCTTTAATAGTAATTTCCCTTCCTTGAATATCTAATTTCCTGGGAGGTTACATCTGATGGTTTTTGTCCTCTGTTGGTGTGGGGAGGTTTTTTTGGCCTCTTTTGCTATTCTATTCTTTCATTTGCAACTTTACAACATTTTACTTTATGCCGTCTTCAATTAGAGAGCCATATGGTCAGATTAATTTTAGCCCATCAATTCGTCAATTTCAGATATTAGGAACTGGATTCGCAATATCGAACAGCATGCTTCTGATAATGTTAACAAGATACTGGTAGGAAACAAAGCTGACATGGACGAGAGCAAGAGGGTATGCCCCATCGTTTTTCTGCTTCTGAGGAAGAAACTAAATTAAACAAGGCTGAATTTCTGGCACTTTCATATTACTTTGGTTTCCATTGAACTTATTGTTGCCCATTTTGTTTTTCCTAGGCTGTCCCCACTTCCAGGGGCCAAGCGCTTGCTGATGAGTACGGAATCAAGTTCTTTGAAACTGTAAGGAAAATTTGGATCCTCTTTCCTTTTAGGTGTATGCTTCGGACTGATTTTCATTATGGCGGTAATAATATACATTTTCATGCAGAGTGCAAAAACAAATCTTAATGTTGAGGAAGTTTTCTTTTCAATAGCAAGGGATATAAAGCAAAGGCTTACTGAATCTGACTCCAAGGCAGAGGTGATGTTCAGGAGAAATAATCAGAGAGTTACCTGTTTGATCATCTATCCGTTCTAAATATCATATTTCTTTTGTTCTGTGACTGCAGCCTACAACACTTAAAATCAACCAACCAGAGCAAGCCCCTGGGTCTGGTCCAGCTGCAACAAGATCAGCTTGCTGTGGATCATGAAAATACTGACTTGGAATGCCTGAAGGAGACCAAACTAGTTAATGTGGAAAGGAAGGGACATGATTCTTCTTACACTGTGCTGGCGCTTAAATTTTTCTTAATATCATTCTTTCAACCTTATTTTAGCGTGTGGAAGGCAGCTTTCTTTTCGTTATCCTTAAGGAAAAAGAAAGTACATCTTGTGATATGGCTAGTTTATCTCTGTGAAAACTGAAAACTTCGTTTCCCCCCACCCCCCCTTCTATAGTCGATGTACTCTCATGTGACAAGAACACAAACATATCCATTAGCAGGTATTTGAGTTTGTTTCTTTCCTGGTAGACTTTAATTAGTTTTACTATAACTAAAACGTGACCTTAAAAGCAGTGTTAAAGGGTGTATTGACAGGAGTATTCTACTTGTGGAAACTAAGAACAACCGTCTACCTCAGTAGGAACTTTGCATTTGCTATTTGAGTTTGTTTCTTTCCTGGTAGACTTTAATTAGTTTTACTATAACTAAAACGTGACCTTAAAAGCAGTGTTAAAGGGTGTATTGACAGGAGTATTCTACTTGTGGAAACTAAGAACAACCGTCTACCTCAGTAGGAACTTTGCATTTGCTTCCCTAAATAACTGAAAAGATTTAAACAGTATCTGGATCGAATATATTTAATAAACCTGAAAGTTGCTCTACTTAATGTCGATGGTATACGTAGGCTTAAAAGATTGAGATGATGTAACATTCATGCCCTGTTTACTTGGGAAGTGGTGGTTTTATTTCCCTTACGGTATTTTCGATACCTAATAGCCATTTCACAGGTATTACCATTGCAAAGTTTTCCATGCGAATTGCCATTTATCTCAATCGCATAAATGCCTTTATCTTAGAGATCCAATGGTTTCAAGGATCTAGACATGGGGCAATGGCCTACTTTACGGCGATCAGCCGATCCTTCCTCTTCTCTTTCTCTCTCTCTCTCTGGTCGATCCTTTCTCCTCTCTCTCTCTCTTTCTCTCTCTCTCTGACCTACATATTAAGTCAGCATCTCTAGTTCTCGTACGGAGGAGTGCTGTTTCAGATCTGCCAGAAACTTATGAAGAAAGGTTAAAAGGAGAATGACGTGAAAAAATTTTCAAACGAGAAGTGAGTTTGTTTGCTTGTGGCTTTTAAAGTTCGCTGAATGCATGGATAGTGACGAAAAAATTTACGACTGCGATCTCTAATCGGTTTCTGACAGCAGTGCAACGGGGGTTCGTCGGAGAAGTGATGCTTGGCTATGGAAGGAGCAAGAAGAAAACCACTGTGTAATAGTAGGGTTATTAGGTGTATAATGTACAATTTTTTTTTTTTTTTTAATTTGTGTCTTATTACTATTCCTATTGAATGGTAGGGTTATTAGGTGTATAATGTACAATTATTATTATTTTTTTAATTTGTGTCTTATTACTATTTAATTTTCTGTCAAGTAAATGATATAATAAATATTATATATTCATTTTATTCTTATTGAATGGTAATTTACTTTCCTTTTATATCATTTGGTAAAGTGAATGGGCCATTAATATCTATTCAATTGAAGTTTACGTTGCTACTTTAATTAGGATTTTTTTTGTGGTTTTGTCTTTTTTCTTTTTACCTGATTACTCTCGCTATTTATTTTATTTTTGATTTATATTCCTTTAAATTTAAATTATTAAACAAACTATGAATTGAACGGTTTAGATCTTATAAAATTAAATAAATAGTGAAATAGAAGATATGATTGGTCTCATCAAAATGGAGAATCTCTTCTTAATTAACTCCCTTTTCTTTTTTTTTCCTTTCTTTCCTTTATTTCCCTTTGGGCACCAGAGAAGCGATGGTATGGTATGGTTCATCTTACTTGTGGCCCATTCATTTTATTTCACTGCATGAAATGAAGGTGTAATGTAATCTTGATTTCTCAATAATTGAATAGGCTAGTAATGCCTATTATTATGTTTACTTGAAAAAAAAAACAAATAAGTAATAAACATTTAATAAAATTAAAATGATCATTTTATCCTCATCTTCAACCTTTTTTCACACAATACTCTAGCAAAACCCTAACATGTTTTTATTCATCTCTCTATCTCTTTCAATTCTTCATGATTATAGAGAAAAGAAAGAACCAGAGGGCTCTAAAATATCCATCTCTCTCTCTCTCTCTCTCTCTCTCTCTCTCTCTCTCTCTCTCTCTCTCTCTCTCTCTCTCTCTCTCTCTCTCTCTATTTGCAATTTTAGGATTAAAAAATTCTCTTTTTTCATTAGAGACAATCGAAGTCTTTGTATAGATTTGTTGATGGTAGTGGTGTGTACGTGAATTTTATACAAATTTGTTGATCATAGTGGTGTGTGTGTGAAATTCATGTAGATCCATGTTGACTATAGCGGTGCTTGTGTAGATCTATGTTGATTGTGGTGGTGCATATGTAATTTTTGTACAGATTTATGTTAGATTATAGTGGTGCATGTGTAATATTTGTGTAGATTTGTGTTTGTGGTGGTATGTGTGTAAGTGTGCAATGATGATAGGTTATTGGTGATGGTGTATGCGAAGCGATGGTGATAGTTATGGTGATATTGTTAGAAGTGTGATGGTGCATACGATGGGTTTTTGGTTTTTTGGTGTGTGAGTGCAGCAATAATGGGATTTTGGTGATGGTGCCCACGAAGTAATGGTGGCAGTTACAGTAATAATGCTAAGAGTGTGGTTGTTGGTGATGATGGTTCTTTGGTTATGAGTGTGCAGGAATGGTGATCTTTAGTAGTAGTGGCCCGAAGTGGTGGTAGCAATCACCGTAGTAATGCTGGTCATAGTGGTTGGTGGTGGTGCATGCAATGTGTCTTTAGCGTATGATTATGCAGCAATAAGGGGTTTTTGGTGATGGGTCTTTGGTGTGTCATAATATAGCAACAATGGGTTTTTGGTAATAGGTCTCTAATGAGTTTGTAACTGTAATGAATAAATCATGGAGAGGATGGTAAAAGAAGTTCGTTCTTTTTTTTTTTTTTTTTTTTTTTTTTTTTCTGAATTGGGATTTCTTATGAAATTCCTATTATGGATCCAAATATGAAATAAACCACCTAATAGGAATCCATGAAGAATAAAGGAGAATGATTATTTTATTCCCTAAGTGAACATGTAATAAAGTCAAATCTACTTGAATTGAATTGAATACTGCACTTCCTCTTTTTTTTTTTTTTTTAATGCATAGAATATAGCCATAAGCTCTCATTTTAAGAAACAAATCATAAAATATGTTTTGATGCTTTTTATAATTGTTTGTTATTGTCCAAACAATAACAATATGGATGAAAAGCTTTAACATACCTAAATCCGACGGGGTGATTTAGTCAAGCGCATACAAGTTTAAGATCATATAGAAACACAAAGATAAATATGTAAATTTGCAAAAAGCTCAATATTGGATCCTTAGTCTTGCTTCGATCATTAGATTTAGATTAGAAAATATTTTATATTATAGAATTGGTTGCATCAAACTGAACAGTAAAAAGACATACTAAATGCAAATTAAATTGAACTGAAAAAATAAAAAATCAACTTGATTGATTTAGTTTTGTTTAGTTTACGATTCAATTCATTGTCATTATAAGTGTAAATGAAAGTACAACATATCATTAAAAATTAAATAAAAACTCCAAAATACATTTTACTTGGTACTTCAGCTAACCCCTACATGCCAAATGGTAATGAAATAATTAAAACAACATTTTATTAAACAAACACACTATTTAGAAAAAACATACAATTACATTTTAAATACTTATGCAAAAAAAAAAAAAAAATGAAATGAAAAACTAAATATCTTGCACTTATTAACCACCATCCTCTTTTGATCGGGAAATCGACCACTTAAAAGACCCACTACTCAGTACTCAATGCTAACCACTACACTACACCACCCCTCATCCTAAGCAACCCTTGGACAACCCAACTCTTTCCAATGTTGTCGTACTCTAATCATTCAATTGAGGTTTGTATCAAGAAGAAGCCCTTGCTTACACCTAGATAGATGAAGGAATTGATTCCTGGTGGCAGAAAGTATGTCCAAATTAAGAGGAGACCGAGGGAATTGAAGTTGTTTATGATTTTTGAGGAAGGTAACTGCCCTAATTTAGGTGAGGGTTGGTTGGATGGGGAGATAGTATTGCTCTGGCTGTGATTATGATCCTTGGTGATACTTGTACTCATAGGAGTAGGTAAAGTTTTGATCTTTACTAGGAAAGTAAGGAAATTTAAGATTAGGGTATTTGAACAGTTTCTTTAGAGGGAAAAAAGTGGAACTGATTCAAGTCGTGATGGAAGTATAAGTTTATGTATATCCTCTTCAAAAGATTGTGATGAAAATTAATTAATTAATTTTTTTTGGTAAAGTTTTAAATTAATAGTTTAAATTATTTTGATTTTTGAAATATTTTATAATATAATTATTTATTTTATATTTTTAAGCAGTGAATACATATGATAATATTTTAAAAGAATAATTTTAAAATCTTTAGATATTGTTACTTTAGAAGATCCAAATCTTGATAAATACCTATAAAACTAAATCTATTTGTCATTTATTTTATTTATTTTTAAAAAATAAAAACTATATCATGTTTTCTTTTCTCAATACAAAATATTTTTTAAACTTTTTATTTTAAAAGTATGTTTCATTAGGCAATCTCTATTTTTCTCGTGATTATTTTAACATACCAAAAGGATAATTTATATGAATATTAGTTTGAAATTGAAAGAGATAAGCTATTGATGAGATAGATTTTTAAACATCAATTTACGGATACAAATAAAGATAAGGATAAAGTATTAATAAAGAAAAAAGACAATGTAAACAGATTTGAAAGAGTCTTATCGAAAAATTTGTACGTTTACTGTTAAAATTAATAAATATTACATAAATACAAATTAGATAAAAAAAATTACCAAAATACTAATGCTATGTTATATCTTAAAAATGAAATATAACCATTTGTACTGTTATATTTTCAAAATGCGATACTTGTATAATATTAAGATGCGACATTATTTCCACTTATGTTGTATTTTTAAAATGTGATATTAGTGTATTTATATATATGTCTCACTTTGAAGATATGGTATAATCGCAATATGTAAATATTAATATCATATGTTGAAAACGCGATATTAATACAAATGGTACGGTAATTTTTTTAATATAATTTGTAATTATATAATTTTTTTTTCTAAAATCAATAGAGATATATTGCAATCGAACTTCATCCAGCATTAGTACCTTTTCTCAGTACACAATGCAAAACGGACCACTAAACTTGGACATTAGATGATCGTAAGAATATCCTGGCTTAACCTTCAATATTTCACCAGCTTTTTTCTATGTTGCTTTATCCTTGTGGTTAATATAACTTCCAATTTCCTGAATCTAACTTTCTATCAGACATATAACATTGAATATAATGAATCATCCGAGTTCTAGAGAACCTTGCCTTTGATTATTTGCTGAATGGCATTTCACTCGTTCTGGATATATACCTGGAAATAGACAGTTAAAGAGGCTTTACCATCTCTTAAAAGCAACAAGGGTTTAAAGAATAGATTAGTTGAATGATTTATTTATTTGGAAACTTTTGATTTTTATGTGGTGGTTAGTTACAGTAAAAAGGGAGGAGGAGGAGAAAGAGAGTCGTAGTGGTGGTGGTGTTGGTCGCCTATAAGGAAAGGGTAAGGGGAAAGAGCACGGATATGGTGGTATTATTCTTTTGTTAGAAAGAGAGACTTTTCGGGAGAGGTAGAATAAATTTTGTTTTTTATTTAATTATTAAGTTGTTTATTTCTTTAAGAATATAGAATAACATTATATAAGTTGATTTGGCATTTTCAAAATATAAAATTTAAACACAAAATTTGATTTGGTGAGTCCAAATTTGAGTTAGAGTTTTTATTTTAATAAAAGAAGTCAAGTTTCCCGCTTTCATTGGTTGAGAATTGCATCTAAGATGATGGCAACTAATGGGATTAATTAAGGTAGCAACTTTAATAACACAAAATTCAATTAGATACCTAAACGATACTTTTAAGTACTTAATTGGAAAAATAACCCAAAGCTCAAGCACTAAATACGGCATTATCTTTAAGATAATTTTTCACAATAACCAAAAAATTATAAAATTAAAAATGCCATTGAAAATTACGTATCGATTGTATACGTTTATAAATTGTCATAATCATTATAAATATTCACTTTTATAAATGTGCATCGAATATTACAATTTTACATGATTTCTAAACGGTATCTTAAAATGTATATGAAGTAATGCTTTATTAGAAAGAATTACAATAATTAAGAATACAAACGCTATAGATGTTAAGCTATGACCTAATCTATGGAAAGAGAGGAGGTATATTACAGAAATCTTAGACAATTTAGCTGATATGAGGGCCAAAAATAAGATGTACAGAATTAGAAGTGAAAGTAGCTCATGCTTCTACTATTTATCATGAGAAGTTCTTTTAGAAGGAAGAAATACGTATTATGGATGAAATGTTGAGTGTGGTAGTTCTATTTGTTAATGAGGAGATGAATGTTGCTTTTATTTACTACGTCGATAAGGAAGAAGTTAGAGGAGCAATGTTTCGGCTAGGTTCTCTTAAGGCCCTAGGTCCATGTGATTTTAACGACATCGTTTTTTCAATCTAACTGGTCTACCCTTTAAAGACTTCCTAACAAAGGCTATCAAAAGTTTCTTTGATTCGCGTAGTTTTCCTGGTAATTTCAATGAAATCGATATTCTTTTAATTCCTAAAGTTAAGTAACCTGAACTTATTACACAATTCCATCCATTTAGTCTTTCTAATTTCTCCTACCTAATCAAAGTGTATTCATTTAGGATAGACTATACAAGATAACATGATCATAGCCCATGAAGTTTTTCACCATTTATAATTATTAAATTAGAAGGAAAACATTTTCATGGCTAAAGCATATGATCGATGCTATTTAGGTTAAGATAGATCAAGAGTTCTATTTATTGGTATCATAATCTTATGGTGAACGTGAAAAGGGTTAGAAGGATAACACCTACAAGAGGAATAAGACAAGGAGGCTCAATATCTCTTTACTTATCTTTCTTTGTTGTTGACTCTTTATCAATGATGATCCACGAGGCAAAATTAAGAAGTGTGGGGAAATTAAAAGTAAAGAGGATGGTCTAGTGCAACTCATTTTATGTAGACGACTCCTTGATGTTCCAGCAAGCAAGCAAACAAAAATAACATTTGAGTATCTTAAGCAAATATTGGACACTTAATAGTTCAACATCCGAGGTATCGTTATCAGAAATCCTCTTCATCTTTTAGCAGGAATACTTTAACAGAGGTTAGAGAAGAATATTGTCATATCTTAAGCATTAATAAGGTTAAGAATCAACCAAGTAAGGATCATGGTTTGCCTATAGATTGGGGAAGATCTAAGAATGAGATCTTAGGATCTGTGAAAGAGAGGCTTCAAGGCTGGAAAAGTCCCTCACTTTCACCGAGAGGTAGAGAAATTTTGATCACATCAGTAGGATTTGCCATTCCAAATTACTTTACATGTGTATTTTAAATTCCCTAGGTAATAGTGTCAAGTGGTTACATCAATGCTGGCTAAGTTTTCATGGAGAGAGAATAGCACAGCTAAGAAAATTCACTAGAAAACAAGTCAAAGACATTTCTTCTCCAAAACTAAAGGGGAAGTAGGGTTGGGGGGAGAGTGGTGCGTTGAACTTGGCTTTACAGAACTTGAGTTGTTTAATAATGCCATGTTGGGTACAATGGCATGGAGAATTCTCAAGAATTCAAACTATTTCCCTTGTACATAATCTTCCCAATCAACGGAGGGTGGACATTCATCCTGGTGTTGGCATGGCATTTGAAAAGGAAAACAAGTCATTCTAGCTAATGGATGTTGGTAGGTTGGTGATGGAAATAAGATTGCAGTTTAGTCAGATGCTCGAGTACCCAATATACCAAACTTTCACCTATAGCTTAGTATTGAATTCAAGCAAACCGAGCAATGATGGTGGGTGCTTTGATTGATAGTGCCGAAAGAAGTTGGTCGGTTGAAAAAATCAGGAATGTGATGAGTTCAATGAGACAACTTAGAAGGCAATTTTGTCCATTCTTTTGCCATTACACGAGGAGGAGGATGAGTTCATATGTCCGCACGAGAGAGATGGATGTTACAGAATCAAAATTGGATATAACAGGTTCTGGACAAATCAAAAGCATTCTCGGAAGTTGGAAGAATCAGTTGCTCCATCCTTGGTGGCAAAAATCGGATGAAGGTTGGATTAAAAATAAATTTTGATGCCTCTGTGGATTTGAAGTAGGAGTGCATACTGTTACTAGGAATGCGCAAAGAGATGTTGTCAGCGGCTATTGCTCGGCCTTCTAATCATCTGGAAGTAGAAGTTGTCGAAGCAGAAGCAGTTAAGGAAAAGATTAGTTTTGGCGAAGAGAAGAAGATAGAGATATGTGCAAGTGGAAACCAACAGTCAACTAGTTTAGGGTTTATTCGAAGAGCAAAGAAAGCATGACTTGATAGACTAGCACCTTTCCATAAGACATCTTTGAGATGCAAGAGACTTTTTTTAAGTTGTTCCATTCTCTTAATAAATAGAAAAGAACACAAATTGAGTTGGATTGCTTACGGTATTATATTTGATTTGTATAATATTTAATATAAAATTTATATTAAAAAATTAATTATTTATATCATAAAATAAATAATTTTTTATAATATTTAATAAAAATAACATTCTTTAATTTAATATTATAACATAAAGGGATAACATTCTTTAATTTGATATTTTATCTAATCTATCGACTTAATTTTTGTTTAATTATCAAATAAATTTATAAACTAAACATAAAATAATTTTTTATCCAATTCAATACTACAAAAATTATAAAATGAAATGCTACTATAAACTAGAATAAAGATGAGCACGGACATTAGGTATCTGCATTCCTCATCTCCTTCAGCTTTGTTGCTTTTTCATAACTGTAGTTCTGGGCCACCTGGTATCTTGGTATACGATCTCTCCACTTTCTATCAATAAAAGTTCCTTTTTCGGGGGAGAGAAAAGCCTCTAAAAGCAACAAAGAGCCACCTCTTAGGCATATAATACGCTTTCAAAAATATACGTTCAGGAACAGGGATAGGTATGCCTATCCCTTGACACGTAACGCGGAGTACACGGAGAAGAAATTTGTTTGGTTAATTTACACGGAAGAGAAATTGCAATAACCCGGATGAGAACCTAAAAAGGGAAATTGGGTAGACTATAAAATATAGGAACTTGATGAAATGGTAACCAGAACATTTTCGCTGCTTGAATCCACCAGTTCTAATTTATAGACAAACAACAATTTGAGCTCCATTCCTGGTTTCCACAAGCCAAAATTATTTACACTGCAAAAATTCAACTCCGAAAAATGGTAAGCACTTCAAGTGTCTCCCCCTATGATTCCTACACACTGTTTCTGCAAAAATCATTTCCTCCTAAACGTTAATAGAGTTTAAAAATTGCATCTCTCTCGAGCCAACTTACTGAACAGCCCCTCGGGTCGAGAATACCAGATGCAAAAGTTTTCGACTAACAGAGGGCCGAAAGAACTCAAGCCTCCTAAACTGAAATCCCTTACTCCTCCTACAATATAGAAAAACATTATTTACATAGTTTCTTATCTGCAAATTGGTACTATGGTATATTACAATTTGGGGAAGATGGCGAATAATAACTTCAGAGGTTTAACTCTTCCTTTCCATATATACGCTGAAGCTCACGTGTTGCAGCTTGAAATGACTCTGAGAAGAAGGGAAGGTGGGGTGGAAAAAAATAAAAAACTTGTACTTGGTTCAGAGATATTTAAAAGCCAAGAAATTAGGAAACAATAAAGCGAATTCCCTTGCCTTTCCAACTGCGGAAAGCTTTCTGGTTGATTGGAGAGCCAAAGGCGGTTTGAATCACTTCAAATAACTTGCTTGTGGGAGTGCTCCTTAATTCTTGGACAATTTGATATATAGTCTTTCCATTCTCAAAGCAAATGTGATTGTTGGGATGTTTTGTCTTGCAACCAGCATGACGCTCAAATTCATAGGCATTGAGAACCTTTAAGAGTTAAAACAAGAAATGATAGGTCAGGCTCACAGAATAAACATGAAATATCATTGTGCAAGACAAAATGAATCACCTTTGAGAAGTTACATGATTGACATCCACAGAGATAGCCAGAACCTTTTACCACTCCCCGAAGCTCCTTAAAGCAAGACAATAATCATGAATACCAAAAAAATGGTCAAAACTTGAAAGTAGAATTGACACTGCTTAAGAATCAGCCTGTTTACCTCCCTTGACAAGGCAATGTACTTAACTGGAACCCCATCAAGCATACCCGTGGATATCAAGCTCCTGACATTTGAAGGGAAGCTGTTTGGAGCTTCTTTTTTAGTTGTTTTACACTCCACCTTGTTTCTGGGAACAGATTCAGGTCTTGGCTTGATCACTCGGCTGATGTTGGTGTTTGAAGCATCCAATGCCTTCCTCCCTGTTGTCGCAGCTACTTCAACCGAAGCCTGAGCATATGATGGGCTGAAACTGCTTACAGGTTTGGCCATGACAATCACATCATGGCCATCATTTGTGCTACCAAAAGATATGATGTTGCTATCTCTGCTAACATAAGAATCAGCAATTGAAACAACACCGTCATCTCCCTTTTCATAATTACAACTGACCGACCCAATTTGACCATGCTCCCTAGAGTAAGCATGATCCAATAAGGGAACATTCTCAACATCTTTACTATAGGCTTGTCCCACAGAGACATAATTAACATCACCAGGTCTGCTATAAGCTGCAGTAGCAATGTTAAAGCTTGTTACCCTATCAAAGCTATTTCCTTCCTGTCCAAGCAGAGTACTGGCAGAATCTTTAACTTGATTGATCTTTACTTTTCGAACTCCACCATAGCTAAGGCATGCTTCACTATCCTCTATCGCATGAGGCATGGACAAGTCAGTGGAGGCATCTTCACCAAACATCTGGTTTATGCAGTTTCTTCTCATATCCATGCCATCTGCTCCAACAGGCTTTTCAGCAAAACTAGTTGTTCTTGAAGTTCCCAGTAACTTGCCTATAAAAGGGTTCTGAACTGAATGGAAATTCTCCCAGGTAGGAATATTGGCTTCTGTCATAGAAGAAACTGGTTCACTCACTGGAGGTTCCACTGCTTGCTTCTTATTAGGAAGCACATCTGACTCAGCAATATCTACAAACCACTGGTGAGGCCGCTTTGGTTCAACTGTGGAACAGGAGTTGAATGCTGGATCTCCATCGGCAACATATCCAGCACTCTTTGGCAACCAAAATCCTTTGTTCTATAAAAAGTGGTGGACTGATCACTACAAGATTACTTGTTTCTATAACAACCAAGTGTTTGAATGCATCTTCATGGACATTTCAAATTAGAATCTAAAGAGTGGTATTTTTATGCTTAGTCATGCTGTGTCAAAAGCTTCATAACATTTGAAAAGGGAAGTACGCTTGATCTTAGTATGCTCGAAAGAAAAGAAATTAAAAAAAAATAAAATAAAAGACAACTTATCAATGCCAAAGCTGACAATAGAAAACAATCGATAGGAGTTATGCAAGTCAATAATCAACCGAGACATCAATATTGTGCACAAAAAATGGTGTCTAGACTCCAAAGCATAACAATGGCAGGGTCAGACTGCGTTTACATCTTCTTTACCTTGCAAAGAACCAAACCAATTTTGTTTTTGCAGCATTCATTTCCTGAACATCAAACATATCAGAAGAGTTGCCACCTGCTTATTGTGAATATGACATAAACTAGAGCATCATAGCAATAAGTAACAGTCAAAACAACAGTGGCATGACATAAACCATAGCAATAAGCACCGGTCACAACAACAGTGGCAGAGTGTTAACAAGAAGGAATGAATGCAATTACAGAATAAGAAAACATAAGTTATATAATAGAAAAGCAACACTAGAAAGCATCTTTCGACATGTGAAATGATTAAAGTCTAGAAAGACACAATAAGACTTCATCTTAAACAATATTTTATTATTGAATGCCTTTAATTTCAGGCATGAATAACAAGCATCAAATGAGAATAAGACCCTCTGGTAGATACCATTGTTATCAATTACTCTTCCAAGTGGAAACAGCAGCACATTCAACAGTTCGATCATTTAACTATTGCCGTTTATTTGTATCCACTTCCTCCTTTCAATCCATTTAAGTAGTTGTTCACTACGTGGCAACTCTGGAGGACCAAACCGCCCATCAAATTGTAACCATCTGCAAAATACAGAGTACTCTTCAGACATGTAGTTAAATCAAACCACAAAAAAAAATAAATAAAAAAGCAAAATTAACGACCAAGGAGTAAAACATTTTGACATTTTATATCCATCCCAACAATTTTTCCCTCTACGCATCCAACTGCATCATACATGATAATCAACTGCGGCAAAAATTTTAAAACCACCCATATTTGATTATTAACTACAGCAAAAATTATAAAACTAGATAAAGTTTTCAATATTTTCCGATTTCTATTTTTACCAATTTAAGCAGGTAAATTTTCTTAAAACATAACTTGTGGCAGACCACATCAAGAAGTTAGCTAAAAATACATAATCTACAAATGTAACACCTGAATTAATACTTACATATGTGCAATTACAGCAGAACGGAGAATGATAACAGGTGACTTATGGGCACTTGTTAAGAGGCCAAAAAGAAAAAAATTCCACTTCTGTATCTATACTTGCTTTCCCATAAAAGGTGCAATACCTTTGAAAAATGAAGAATTGTTTTCTTTCGGCCTCTTATCAGTTCCGAATACTCGTTAACAACCCACCTGCTATACCAGTATCAGTGGGGATTCGAGTTGTAGAGGCAATGAAGCATACAAATTAGTTACGGGTCATAATGCAATTATCCACAATATTCAGGACGAAATCGAAAAAACAATTTAACTATAATTTTTTTCCCTTAAAATCAACACTATCCCAATAATTTTTGCTATAATGAATGACAGTCGATGATTAAACTCTCCAATAATTTTTATCATCTTTTATTTCGTTTTAATTTTTAGCTAAAATTAGGTTAACTGCTGCTACGTGAAGAAAAAGTAACCCATGAAGGACAGTGAAATTACATACAATAACACATAGAAAACATCAACGAAATGAAGTTGTTACCGAGGAATTGACCACTGGGAGATTTTGAGACGCGGCGTCGATGGGTATACTCCGGCTAGGAACTGGTGGACGGAGAAGGTGGCGACGGGTTTGGGGGCGTTTTGGGGTTGTGATGAATGGGTGAGGAACACTCGATTAGTGCTCAAATTCGATAAACAATTTTTGACGGTAGTAGTTTATGTTGGGCCATCTTAACCGTACACGTGGGAGGATGAGAGATCTCAAGCATTTTGTTGCTATCGCTTGACCTTGAGGGTTGGGTGTCAGTTATTAGTGGGACTTAATGGTGTTTACGTGGAACGAGCTCATTGGATGAGAAGTCGACTATTAATCTTGCACCGATAGAATTTTAAAAATAAAAGAAATGGCGGTGATACGCCCGCAATTTGTCGCGGGATTTTAATAAGGTGGAGAATGTATTAAATTTTTACTAGTATTTATATTTTATTTATTGATTTATATAATATTATGTTATTATATACATAATATGATTAGAAAATGATGTGGATTTATTAAAATTAAATATTATTAATAATTGAATTCATTTATTTGATACATTTACAAATATATAGGCTTTGGAGCACTTAAACTTATTTAGAGAGGATTTATAATAAGTTCATCTTCCATTTAAAAAAAAAATTTCTCCATAAGTTTTAACCATATTCTAACATCGATATGGTATAACTAATATTAAATATTTTATGCCTTTAATAGCCATAATATTAAAAGAGTCGTTGATATATTATGTATTATATAAAATAGATCTTTTTTAAATAATCATAAAATAATTTTTCACCTATAATAGAAATACGCATTATAAATAAAAAAAATGAAAGCAAATTAAACTTTGCACATAAATTTTGTATTGTTGATTGCTTTTTTTTTTCTTTTAAGAAAATAGTATTAACAGTTTTTCGAAACATCAATTGAATCAATATAAACTTGTTTATTATTCATGTCTATATATTAAATTAAACGACTTTTACCATTGAATTATCATATATTTATTGAAAGAAATCAATTGCTTAATAACAAATACAGTAAACATAATAGATTTATATTAAATTAAATAATTTGAATTATCATATATTTATTGAAAGAAATTAATTACTTAATAACAAATATGGTAAACATAATTGATTTTGAATTGAAGTGCAATAAACATATGAAGAAAAGTTTTTGATTTTCCAATATTTATAGCCAGTGCACAACTGGCAAATAAGCAAGTTAAAAAAAAAAAAAATCTCTCGAAAGTAAGCTAATCATGTACAAGAAAATCAGTAAGATGGCTATATGCATCTAAATCGCCATAACATATCCTAGGATGCCCCCATCATCCCAATTTGCAGCCTTAAATCATCCTCAAGTGGCCACAATTTCAAATCCATACCCCAAACTCTTTTACTGTTCGATCTCTTCAATACCGGCGGCACGGCTTCCAGAGCTACCAAGATGCTGCTCTCCAAATCGGTGGTGCTTGCCCTATGCCTCCTCATATGCCCGCCGAGGGCTTGTCCAGTTGGAAACTCATGCCCACATAAAGAGCACTTGTGTGTCTTAGTTTTTGCAGGCAACTCCAACGACATTTCCGACAGGTGGAGATCAACACTGTCCTCTCCCATTAGTCTTGGCAATTTACTATGACTCGCTCTATGCCCGCCGAGCGCTTGAAAGGATGGAAACTGCCGGTTGCATGTCTTGCATGTAAAAACATGATTGTTTGAACTTTTAAACGAGTCATTTATTTTACCGACCTTAGCCAAGAGCATTAGAGTATTTGCCGTGGGCATTGCTTCGATCGATCCTTCTTCTCTTGCTCTTTTCACCGTCATGCTTAGTGGTACTTAAGGAAGAAGAAATATTCGAGAGTGATTTCGTGAGAAGTGAAGAACAAGTCTGTTGGTCTGATCTTATGTGGGAATTGTGTGGAAGTGGGGTGAAAGGGTGTAGGGTATTTGTAGGTTGGGTGAAGTTTGCGATTTAAGGGGTGACGCGATTCGAATATATGTTTTCTGTATACGTGTGGGTTTCTAATCGGTATAAATGCTAAGTATGATGTAATATGAAAGTAAGATATGAATAAAGAGAGTCGGTTGTGGTTACGTGTGGTGTGCAAGTAAGAGTAGCCGCCAAGAGATTTCCTGACCGCGTGGCTCATGTAAACTTTTGAGTTGAAAGTGTATGGGGGTGGTCAAGTAAGAGTTTGTTCTTATTTGGTCGTATTTCCAGAACATTTGACCGAAGTCATTGCCTCGATACTCGTAGCAAAGGTATGTGCAAAACAATTGAATACCTCTTCTTCTTCTTCTTCTTCTTCTTTTTTTTTTTTTTCTTTCTTTTCTTTTTCGTTAGATGTGAATAAACTCTGTAAATTTTCAAATCTTATCTATAGATTTGAATTTTTTTTAATTATTTTTCTTTAAACCTTTATGATTTTTAAAGATATAAATATTTCCTTCCTTAAACTCTAGAAATATTCAAAAATTATTTATAGTTTTTCTAATGAAAATTTTGATCTCAAGCAACAATTTGGTTGATATTTATTTATTTTTAAGGTTTATTAAGAAGTGAAGTCACATTTCTATACTTTTATGGATCTACTATCACATGGTTAATAGTTTAAAATATATTTGTAACCATTGTTATCTTTTATTCGCATAATATTTTACATTAATAGGAAAATTGCAAATAGAGTGTCTAAACTTTATTAATTAAAATACGAATAATAATGAGTACATTTTTTTTCCCATTTGATTAGGAATCAATATAGATTGAGTTTGGAAGTTTCATTAATCATAAGTTACTAAGCATACATAAAAAGTTGGGAATTTTGCCTAGTAAAAAAAATTTAATTTGTATGCAAATGAATTATTTGTACAATCGATCCCCGAATTCCTTTATTTCCTAGGATTTTCTATTTTATTTAAAATAATAATATCATAACTGGTGCATGAACTTCAAGTACATTTCAATTTCAAAGTTTCACTTCCATTATCTCATAATACATAAGTATTAGCATTATGATACATCAAAATATTAGAAGATACATATGTGTTCATTTAAGGTGCTAACTGCTAGGATTAAGGTATCGATTTCACCAAATCAATAAATACCTATTCCATATGAAATAAAATGAAAAAGAAAATACATTTATATATAAATATTGATGTAAATAAATAATCATTTAATCAAAGAAATATATGGATAAACACGAAAATTTTTATTATTTAATAATGAAGTGCTAAAATTTCTATTATTTATTTTTTCTAATAGGAATCGTAAAATTTCTTTCAGGGCATATATTATTCACCGTAAACTCTATGAGTGTTTAGGTGATAATCTTAGGTTCTTGGTTGGTGAAACCTATAAAAACATGCTAGATATGATTCCAATTCAAGCACTTTGATGCTCAAGTTTGAATTATATGTGGAGAGATTTTGGCCAAGTAATGAAAATATCAGTCAAGTGGTCATACGTGGGGGCTTCATTGTCTATTTAAAGAGGATGAGGCTGAAATATTTTAGGTAAGTGGAAATATCTTTAGATGTATCTTCTTAAGTTGGCACTTTCTTGATTAGAAGACTTTCTGAATAAGAAAGTGTATCTATTCAATGGATATATCTTTAAGCAAGTTTGAGTGCTATCTTAGTTGGAGAACTAAGATTGTTTGAGCTTAGTAGAGCACTTATCTAAGTCGGGGACTAAGAAAAGCACGAAGTCTTTTGAAGATTGGGGCGTGTCGTTACTTATGCCAACTTAGGAGCAAGTTAGTTAGATCAAGTGGGTTAGCCTCCTCTAATGGAGTGAGACCTTGCTGGATAGGTGAGTGCAAGGAGCTCGACTTAGGGTAGGTGGGACAAACCTATTACCCTCTAAAAAAAAAAAAGAAGTAGAAGAAGATCGGCATTCGATATTATTCTTTTAAGTGCTATTTTTTAATAAAAGAAAATCATTGATTACTATTAAATTATTACTATATTTCTAATAAAACGATTTGGTTCGATTTTACGAATTGATTTTGTTTGTTATTCTAGATTAATCATAAATTAATGGTTTGGTTTGGTTTGATTTGAAAATTTTCTAAACCAAACAATAATATAAAAAAACAACAACAATATTTATGATTTGGTTTGATTCGGTTTATAAATTAGTTTAAATTGATCGGTTCTTTTACTTAACCTTAACCACAATGAACAATGATATTTACCTATGCATAACGACCTAACCATTGAATCTTGAATTTTCTTCTTTTTACTTTTTCTTTGTTTCTTTTATTTCTTTTTTCCTTTCTCTTTTTCTTTCTTTTTTTACCACCAGCTTTTATTCACTTTTGTGATTCTTATTTTCGCCTGTGGTGGTAGGCTATGCCCACACCCAAGCCCCGATAGAGGACTTAAAATAATTGGTTCAAAACATGTAGGATTGACTTTAGGTATAAACATTTAACAAAAAATACAAAAAGACTGGTCTAAAATATAGACTTATTTGAATTTTGGCACAATTATTCAAGATTTCTAATAGTCTTTCCTTAATTTTTTTTTTCCCACGATTTATAAAAACAAGATTATTTGAAAAGGAAAAGTTGTATTTCTCAAAACTCCCATATAAAATACCCTCGCAAATTTCAAGAAACTTAGGGCTTCACGAATCTGAAGGTGATCAGAACCTACACTTCAAACAGGGAAGAATGTTCTTGGTTTGGAAAATACCAACTTCTAATCAATTCCCACCTATGGATACGGGGTCGACAACGTAGGGATAAGGTCATCGAGTCATTGACTGTTTAAGGCTATTTCAAAACGAGTATACTTGGCTTTCCTAATTCGTGTGCTCTCTTGTTTTTAGCAATCTGTTCAATGCATGGAATTTTCCTATCGATTCCATCACTAACTGAAGTTTCGGTCGTAAAATTCACAATCAAATAAAACATACCTAACTATAACATGAAAGATCCGCGTATTATTTGTATCATTAACATGATACAATGATTTATCTAATATGCACTTTCTTTATATCTTTCTCGAAAAAGTATTCAATGGCACTCCATGTAAGGACGGATAAATACTCTCACTAGAGTTTAAATATGTGATGAAAAAAGAAAATATAAACAGTAGAAACTAATTGGTATGTATCCATCGTTTATTTATGCACATAGATTATATCAATCTATATATATATTTTTTCCTTCCAACCACATTTTTGTTATCAGATATTGAAATTGCTTGTTACTTTCTCAAACACTGTAAATTCATTTATTTGCTTAAGACAAAAGTAATTTTACATTTTATTTATTTATTTATATTTTTTTGGCCAAAGACCAAATTAGTTGTTTTAAGTACTCGCCTTATTTGAACAGGCCGCTTGTTCAAAAAAAAAAAAAAAAAAAAAAGAAAGGAAAGAAAAGAAAAGAGCAGGCCGTAAAAGTGTCATCAGTAGCAAAATTTCTAACCAGACGAAGTTTCTTAAGAAGCTTAATGTCCCTTCAAAGAAGTTTCTTCGCAGGTGCTGTACGTGCTGGTAAAAGCCAAACCTCATTTGACTTGGATATTGGATGCATTAATTAGATTTTTACTCGGTTTCAAGGAATTAAACTATCTATTTGTTTGCCAAGAAAAATTGAACGTTTAAGAGATTGAATTCAGCATAGGTGAGCCGTAACGTGACCGTGACCCGATTAAGATTAATTATGAGAAGAAAACCATAGAACACTTGCACTATGAGGCATGAGCAAGATGAATTCAGCATGCATCATACCTACAGTTTTTTTCTTTTTAGGATAGATTTAGTTTGTATATACCTCTTTAATATCTTGAAATATCTCTTTCTTTATGTATATATAGTTTCAACACTACATTTTAGGATCTATCATATAGGTCGGGATATTTAGAATTTTCCATACTTATGTTATATAAAAGAGGCTGCAGGGAAGAACATAAAATCATATCATTAGGAGCTCGAATATACCTTAATTTAGATAATATTAGAATTTTTATTAAAAAATTTGCTTATTATTATAATTATAGTTCATATATAACAATTTGGTTAAGAAATATATTCGTGATATTTTCTAACATTCAATAAGAGGAAATTTTAAACTTAACTATGAAATTTACTACTATTAATGTACTTTAAAAATAATAAATCTTTCACCTTTTTAGTGGGTATATATATTGTTTAAAATTTAACTATCAATTATTTGGAAAATGGAATATGTAAAATTGTGTAAATTTTATTATCCACAAAAATACATAACAAAAAGTTATATTTAAAAAAATTATAAATAGGATAAAAAGAACGATACAATAATAATATAAAGATTAGTATTGTATAATTTTTAAATGATTACTTTGCAAGTAATAGGAGGATTAATTGTTAATTATACCTATTAATTTTGATAATATTATTAGTGAAAGAAATTATTAGTACATTAAATAATATCACTATTATTATTTACAAATATTTTGTGTAATAAGACTGAACAACTTATAGCATTGACTATATAATTATTACTTATGATATACTTATAAAAAAGATAAATAACATTTGATGGGAATTTATTTAATTAATCATTATTTTTTATGAGAAAAATTTATTTTATTATTTATTTATAAAAAAAGTAAAAGGGAACAAAAAGTATTTATTAAGAGACATATAATCAATACAACTTGAAAAAGTAAAATGGCCTTAGTGGGAATTAAACTTATGACCTCATATTTGCAAAATAAAACATGTAACTACTCACTTGTGCTTACCATTATAATAACATTTGCTCTTTAAAAAACATATGTAATATTCATATATTTTTTCTTTTTTGACAATTTCAATTAATTATTTTTCCTAGGGTCTAAAGGGACGAGGCCTCTTTTGTCCCTTTTCATAATTCTAAGGGAGGCTTAGTAGAATTATCTAAAATTACCTAAAATTATCATATTATGTATGCATCCATGATACAAAAACTGTATTGCAAGTCAGATATTGTAAGACTCTAAATAACTATTCACCAAGGTTTTTGATTTTTAAATAATTAACTTACTGTAAAATATAAATAATTATAGATATCCAATATTTCACAGTTCTTTAAAACTGTAAAGAATTGGTATCTCTTTCCAAATAATAAGACAGGGTAAATCAACTTTATAAATTATAATAGATACTCAATTATACATAATTTTTATCATATAAGTATTTTTTCCATAAAATGTTTATGTGCTAATTATACATTGCCCAATTAATTCCAACATTACCAACCTTATCTTTGATTTATGCTCAACACTTGAAATTCATTTCGTTCCTAACTTAAATGAGTTTACAAAAGAAACTATAGAGAAGTGAACATATCATAGCTCAATGAGTTTGTTTATCACCACTATTGTTCAAGCAAGTTATCAAATATTATTAGTACACATGCAATCTATCTACACGTGAAATGAATGTATATGTAGTAAATGCAAGCAACACATCCACAGGAGCTTAAAACTATAGAAGGTGTAGATTTACGTTGTCTGCACGTTAGTTATTCTTCGTACTTACTTGCACGAAACACTTTACCTTAACAACATAAGGTTGCTTAAGGACATCGTCCCTTTAGACGACACTCGACTATTGTTCTAATTGAGAAAGAAATATTAATTCAAATAGGTGGACCCTAACTAAAGTCGTCCAATATGTTTAAGGCCCCTTGGATACAATAAAGTGAGTCCTCTCGGTATTAAATATATCAAAGGCTCCATAAGTACAAATATGCTATTATTTTCGCAATTAATTGAAGATACTATACTAACTTTACTTTAATGATAAAATATCATTTACGAACACTATAAAGCATCACAAAAGTCATATAAAAATATATTTAAAATTAGAAAAACGTTTTTCAAAAATAATTTTCTCAAAAATCTATAAAGTTAGCATTCTTTATCGATATAGCAATTGAGTTATAGACATGTGACAAGTATAATTGGTTATTTTTGTCAGATAGTTATATTTACTAATTTAAGAAGGTGACCACATAGATGATAATACAAAGTAATCAACTATTCAATAAACAACCAGTATCAACCCACAAGTAGTATACAAACATCAACTAGTAAGCAGATAGGAGATCACCAAAACTTTCTCACTTGGGTTAATGCTTACTCTTCAAGCCATTGGGATTTCTAGAACTCGATAATTAAGTACCTAAAATATAATAAAATTTATAAATATACAAAAAAGCTAGGTTCCTCAGTTAACTAAATATTTGTTATTATTTGCTTTATTTTCCACTGTAACCCAAGTATGGCATAAATATGGTTTGACTTGAATCTTTTATCTATTTTTTTCTCAATTTATCTTAAATTTTTAGTTGCTTACAATTTTTTTCATTTGAAATATGATTTTTTATAAACTTATAGTCAATTTTTATCATTTTCGAATGTATTTTCACTTAGTAAGGTCTGTTTTGGACGTTGCAACCTGCATTTTTTATTATGGTCTAAAAATGTTATGAACTTTATTATTTTGACCCAAATATTTATAAATTATTATTTTAAGCTTTTATTAATAGATTTATGATTTAATAAATTTCTAAATTTTATATTTTTGAAAATTTCTTATTCTTAAGTCTATTTAATAATAATTTACTTATTTCATTATTGTAAGGTTAAATGCTTATTTAATTCACTTTTTACTACTTTTATAATTTCCTAATTATTATTATTTATGAATTTAATTATAGGTATCAAGTATTGATGTGGCAACACCTGGTTGGTCTATGTATCCTTTTATGGTTTCTTTTAATTTTTGCATTTTTCCAATTTTGTAATATTATTTAATATTTATACATATATATATATCTATTATTATAATTTACTAAATTTTATAAATTAATCTTATTTTCTCTCTTTAATCCTCATGGCATGTATTTATATACATTATATTAGTTTATTTAGGGATTTAGTATTTTAGTATATTTGTACATATACTACTTAGGCATATACATATACATATACTACTAGAATACGTATTTTTATACTTATATATACACCTTTATACGTATGTCCTCTTGCCTTATTTATATATATGTACATATATAACTTCATAATATATCTAACATACATGTATAATAACCTAAATATACTATTTACTATATGGATATATACATACTATATATGCATATCCACATATATATATATTGCTATATACCATATATTTACATAATTAATTATAACATATATGTATATATAATTATATATTTAAATAGTTATATACATATATGAACACATATACATAAGAACATACTAATTTTACATAACTTTCAATACATGCATATGAAATTTTACAAGAATAATAAAATACATATAGATTTCATTACATATCCCTAAAATATAAAAAAATTCTATAGAATACATAGATAACCAAATATATACATATCTCATATTTACAAAGACAAGTTAAATACACATAGTATATTACTTGATTATGCTTTATCTTCTTGGAAAATACCCTTCTTGATCTTCTTATCCTTGATGACAAGATATTAAGATGTAGATAGTAGTGTATATATAATTGAAAGATAGTAGATTGTGTGTAGAAGTTTAAAAAAAAAATGAAAGGAAAGGGAGGAGGAAAGTTTTGGTTGGGTAAGTGGGATATAGGTGTGTCATCTTGACTTTGATTTTGTAAAAAAAAAAAAAAAATGAAACAAGTGAAGTAAAACAAGGATGCTACAGCTAGCCAAAGAAAAAAAAAAAGAATTAAAAGGAAAAGAAAAAGAAGACAAGATGCTAGGATGGATTGATTTGACCTAAATTTTTATCCCCTTAATCTTATCTCACATTTTAAACACGTGTTGGAAATGAAAAGCTTAAGTGGCAGCTGAATGGGAGTTGCAACGTAGGGAAAAGAAAAAAGGAAAAGAGAAAGGAAAGAAAGAAAAAGGAAAAAGAAGACAAGAAAAATAATAATTTATTAGGTTGACTTTTCAAACAAAATGTGTGTTTAATTTTTAAATAACATTTAAAATAATTCATAATGAAATTAAGAAAAGACTTATAGAATATAAAATTAGTGTATACTCTTTAGCATATAAATATAAAATATATAGTAAAACTAACTCAAAATAATTAAATCGACACAAAATTAGCACATATATATATATATATATACGAATATGAAATTATAAATAATCACAAATTAGTATTTAAAATTTATCAATTTTATTAATTAAGTTGTCATTCTTTACATTTATAAATATTTAGAAGTTATCTCTAATCATTTGTTAATAATTTTACGCGATTATGCATATTAATTGGTAATCGTATTTGATTAGGGTTGTATTATTTTTAACGTAAATTGATACATTTTATAAGCTTAGAGTTATAGTTTAGGGTTTTCATTAGATTCGAGTTCAATCTCTGATATTTATGCATATATAAGGTTTAGGATTTTTAAATGCGATTATAGTTTTGGTCAAAATTTTTAGAGTTTTTCATATTTGTTTTAGGTTTTGAATTTAAAATTTTAATTAGTTTTAAATTTAATAACTCTATTAACATAAGAAAATTACCTATGATACTATAGTTCAATTTTATACTTAAAAGATTAAATTTACAAGGTTTACAGCCCCCATTTGATTCTATCCATGAAGGCATAAGCTTAATTGAGTATTAGTTTCTTACGGTACTAAACTTTTATAAAAAAAAGCCTTTATTTATGAAAAAAATGCACTAAAATGGATCAATGTTTAAGGTTAAGTTCAAATAAGGGATTAAATTTTTAAGTG
Source organism: Lumnitzera racemosa (assembly GCA_024138005.1). Lineage (NCBI taxonomy): Eukaryota > Viridiplantae > Streptophyta > Magnoliopsida > Myrtales > Combretaceae > Lumnitzera > Lumnitzera racemosa. Next base: position 94,199,512 of record JAMXBC010000009.1, read on the forward strand.
TTTGAAGTAAAGATCAATGTTATGCTATATGATTAAAACTGAAGACTTTGTTATAATGTTTTCATTATACTGTTAACTTGATTTGATGTGCTGATTATTTGGTAAGTGGCACTAACATAGTGTTGATCTCGCGCTTAGATTAATCTTTTATTTGAATCATATAGTATAATGTTGATTTTTCATTTTAACCATTTGAAAGTTTGATCTCTATTTAAACTTGAATCTAAAATGTTGATTCCTTTAGTATAATTTTCCCTTTTGTTTATAGAACCTATTTTAAGGCTGTGTTTTTGGATTAAACAGTTAAACAGGTTAGGTTATTAGAAAAATGCATATTCTATCATGTCATCACTAGCTTGTTATCTCACTCAATTCACCAATCCTTGACATGGCTTCAAAGGCATGCAACATAGAACACATAGACCTGATCTTAACTTAAAAACATATATCGTTGATGGATACCTATAAACTTGAAATAAACCTTATAAAGAGGTTTATCTAAAACTTTTGCCAAAATTAACATCAAATTAGCAAATTCTAGTTCCCAACAGTGATTGCATTGCAAAGGAAAAACACGTAGGTCGGCAAATGGCAATGCATAATAAGGAACCTTGTGAGGGGAATAAAATAAGTTTGAGGAAGAGCAAATATAAGCTCATTTCATTAGGCTTGCCTCACAATACCACATTGCTAGTTTAGGTGAGAATTTTTTAGGGTAATATTTGAATCATATTGTATGGACAAGGAGAAAAGTATAAGCCGTTGCCACCATTACTAGAAAATAAAGGATGATGATTTAGTGCATCTTATGTGTAGAGTAGAAATTTGTTAAGATATTAGAGAGCCTTTAACATAAGTTAGAAATTGGTTGGATATGGTTAAGTTTGGAAAGATGAATTCAATTGAGAAGCATTTACATCTCCAATTGGTTCAAACCGATTTTATCTCCCTTAATATAAATCTCATTTAAAAAAAGAAGAAGAAGCAAACAATATTTTGCAATTAGGTATGTTTCATGATTCGTATGGTTAGATGCATACCTATGCTTTGTGTTGCTTTTACACTTTATGCATTACCTAATGATTTCATATTGCAATAATCAATTCAATACTTTATTGAATTATAAGCTTACTTACATGATATTTATATTGAATGGAAATAAAAGGAAAATAATTATGAGAAGTCTTTAACCTTTCAATAATTGAATTCTAGACTTTTGTAAAAGAGTAATTAAGTTCTAAACTTCTTAGATTAGTTATTTGTCCTTTTTGTCAATTTCTTCAATCACCATTCTAAAGAAATTATAGCATGTTTAGTTGATTTTATAAGAGTGAAATAAAATAGTTATTTCATACTTGCAAACCTAATCCTGCCTTTGGTTGGCAAGGTTATTCAACAGAATTAGTATTATTGAAAAGTGAAGAATTGTAGCTCTTTAGTGGGATACAGTAAATAATTATTTTTCAATTTTTTTATAATATATTTTTATATTTATTCATTATTCCTCAAAATAATTATAAAGAATAGCTATTACTTCTCTATTATATTCTTAAATAATTGCAATTCTATTTCTACCTCATTCCAATTTGTAAACCAAACATGCCATTATAATTTATCTTAAGTTGAAATAAATATGACAAATGATGTAGATTCTATTTCAAATTTTTCTATAAACTATCCTAATTTAATATTGAAATGCTATGCGAAAGTTTTTTGTAAAACTATTTTCCATATTTTTATTTGATTTTTGAGTCATAGATTATGCCTAAAATAGTATTTTAGTAAGAAATAGTATATATCTTTTAATAATCTCACTTCGATACTAAGCTTGATTCAATATTGGAGTATGTATATTGATTGGTAAAGTGAGAAGTTATGGAAAATTGTGAGATGGCCTTAAAAAGTGACGTTAGTAATTTGAATACTCTGTTGGAATTGAAAATTGGTTGAACTAATGTAATGTATAAGGAGTTGAGAAGGGATGAAGCTGAGGAAGTTTATTTAAAGTGTTATTTGTTGTTTTAAACCAATTTCATAATTGTAAATTGGAAGATGGTTAGTAAATTAGCTAATTATAAAATATTGGTTAAGGGCAGATGATGGCTTAGAGGATTCTGTGAATGAATTTTTCACTAGAATAATAATCAGAGAGTATGTCAAAAGCAAAATTTAGGAATGAAATGTAGAAACAGGGGAAGTAGAAGCTTGGTTAGAGGATGATTTTATTAAAAATTCTATAGATAATAGAGTTAAAGGGTAGCTCAAAGATGGTTTAATAAGGAGCTTAACTTGGGAAAATTTAGAGGATATCTTAAAGAGTAAAACTAATATTATAAATGACCTTTGTGAAGCTCAAATAGTAACTCGGAGGATAAAACTAGCATAACAAAGAATCCTTGTATAACTTAGAGAATGACTTAGAGGAATTTTGACTAAAGAAAACTATCATAAAATCATTCAAAACTTAACTTAGATGATTTAACAGTTTAGAGTTATTAGTAAAAATCATTGATTAGTTAAGAAATTATGATTTGTAAGTGGAAATAACTTATAAAATTTATGATAAAACAACAAAAAACATGTAAAACAAACTAATAGCGAATGAATCAAGGCTTGAAAACTAATCTATTGTGTATTTTCAAGGATAATTAAAGAGTAATGAGGCAAGGGTCAGGAGTAATTACCAATGAGTATAGGTAAGTTGAGATTGATGCATTTTGGCATAAAAAAGTATCATATTTGTATACTTAGAGAAGTAAAAGTGCTTGTTTGTGGTTGTAGCTAAATTATTTATGTATGTGCTATGTGTATGCCTATGATACTAATTGATGATTAAGAGTTGAACTCTGATACCGCTTTTTGCTTGAATATGTCTTGCCTAGATTATATGAATTTAGTTGCTCACTTTATAACCTAGATTAATCTTAAGTTGACTAAGATCTAATTTGATATTTACGAACTTAATAGGGGTAACGATTAGATTGTTAGTTTAAATACCAACACTTTGATGAGGATAACAAAAATGTTTTTTTTTTTTTCCACTTTTAGTAGAACTAAGTGACAAGAGAAGGGTTGCGACAAGGTTTGAAACCGTGGTTTGAATATTGTCTTGGGAGGAGGGTATTCTCCATTGTATAAGTCTGAATTTAGTTTGATAGTATCCCGTTAAAACTCCTCAAAATCCAGGTTAGAATAGATGAAATTTCTCTTACTTTACAATGGACCAATTAAACATTATGTGATGATATATCATTTGCTTGTTACATTTTCATTTAATTAATGATTGAATAACCATGTTTGTTAATGTACTCTTATGACTCTATCTCATCTTACTGAGCTAATGAGCTTACATCCCAATAGGTTGTTTTGCAGGTGTGGAGTAAAACTTAAAGATGCCCCATTACAGTTGTTCGCAGGTTAGTTTCGACAAGCTATGAAGTGAGATGTTGAAGTTTAAGGAATAGATCAAAACTTATGTTACTTTTGTTTTTCTTTTGTGGGAAGATTATAAGGTCTTCCTTAGAGGCCTTATAATCTTCGTTGGCTCGTAGTTATATATATAGTATGTAATGTAGTCCTCTTGTGGAGATGTACAGTTCCTTTTGAAAACTTTTGAGCTTTTGATGTATATAAAGCTATATAAAAGAACTAAACTATTTGTAGATATAAGAAAATATATTTTGTAAAGTGTTACTCTACAGGTCTTATTTATTACGGTACCTATTTGATTACTTTAAAGCTTGTTGAGTCGTCGTTTATCTTGTGTAAACTATACCTATGTTAGCAATTAAAAAAGGTAGCTTCTAGCTTAGGTTGGTTTATACAACGGAGTTGTTACAACTTCTTGAGTTTGAGGTGTGACAGTTTTGAGTGGTATTAGAGCATAGTTCGAAAAGAATTAGGCTTTGAAGCATATAATTAAATTGAACTAGATGTTAGGAGTACCGACAGCGGGGAAAATAAGTGGGCATGAATGACTTAGACTTCTAGGCATGTATCTAACTTACCTATATGTATAAGAACTCAAGCAATGTAAAACGAAAATAGGTAAAAGATACTACTAATCTAACTTGTGTTATGCTGTGTTTACCTTCAGATTTGTAAACATGGGTTTATTAATACTTGGTTACATTTTGGTTTGGAAGGAGAAGAGTCTCCTATTGATATTGAGTTTATTTGCAAAAGTTGTTATTGAAATTAGTTGACTGGATGATATTTTATATGATAGATGAGATTATAACTAATTATAAGAGAGGATTATCTTGGAGTATGAAGGATGATTAGAAGATTATGAAGGATGAGTGAGGTCTTTTGTATAATGACTACACTATAGCTACGGGTTTTGAGAATAAGTATATGTATGATAAGGGGATTGCATTCATGATGGTCCTGGTGTTGTACTTTCCTATTATAGAGGAACCTGATAAGAATTATCCACCTTGTTTTGATCAAACACTTATAGGAACTCTCTATGTACCTATGGACTTTCTACCTGAAATCATAGATTGGTTTCCAAAATTTCTATCGACTGGGAATGTAGGTATTGAGGTATCCTTGCAATCACATAAGCCTAAACCATTTGTAGAACCTCCTGAAAGTTTACTTCTAATTCAACAAGAGAATGTAGGTGAAAATATAGAAAAGAGGATCCTGAGTACAATTTAGGAGCCGTAATTGCTTAAGTAGAAGGAGAAAATGAGATTGAATAAGTTGAAATTGAGGTGGTAGCCAATTCTAGGGATCAAGTAGGAATTCAAGTAAAAGCTAATGAAGGTCAAGGGATGAATTGAGGGGAAGGAATCGAGTTCGCAAATGAAGATAATGAGGATGTGCAAGAAGTCATATATGTTCTTAAGACACCTAAGTATATAATGGTAAGTTCTGACTCGGAAGTAGGAATGAAAATCTATACTTAAATGCTTATGAAAATTGGTTTCCTTTGGAAGGTGTTGCAACATCAGATGAATCGGATGGATGGAGTGAATAGGAGTTTGACTACTTTTGAAACTTTCAGATCGTATGGTTTATGTTATGCACTTAGTTATCTGAATGAATGGCCTCTTTTTGATGTAAATAATATTTTGGAATTATAAATATACTTTTGTACTTAGGGCAACAATGATGTATTTTAAATTTATGTACTAAGAAGTCCTGATGTAATTTTTCTTGTACAATTATATTTATATGTACCCAGTCATGTAAATAGTTCGATTTAGTGTAATTGCCTCAATGTAAAGTTCAATCATGATGTATACCTTTGAGTTATAAAGTTGTATCATGAAAGCTAGTAGTGTGGTTTATGTAAAGTTTCGTATAATATTGAATATACTATAAGTAGAAAATAAGTATGGAGATTGGAATGAGCATGTCGGTAATAGGGAAACTAGTATGTATACGTGATTGGTGATAGGTATTAAAAATTGTTACCATGTACATAAGTGATTACATGTGACACCGTATTTATAGGTGTTAATTCAATGTCATTTTCCATTGAATCGACACTTGGATATTACAGGGAGTTATGTTTATATTGTTATGTATATAAAGGATATACTTAATTTAAGCAATTTATGAATATGAATGGTTACTAGAAGATGTGTAGTTGGAATTTTGTGGAGTTAAATTGAGTAGAAAATATGTAATCAAAGGATTGTGCAGAGGTTTTTAGAAACTCATACTAACCAATAAGTAAATGGAATTTTGAGTGCAGGTTTAAATGAATTATTGTGATAATTAAGTAACTAGACAAGGGAAGGAAATAAGAATGAGGATGGATAACCTGAAAATAGAGAACCACCATTAGTTCCACCTATACTATAAGACCCACCAAAGAATGATTTATTACCACTTCTACCTCTTCTTAATATATTGGATCATACTCAATTTGGACAAATGATGAAGAATATGCATACTATGATCTAACAACAAGGAGCTTTAATTCAGCATCTCCTAGTAAGTGGAAATGCCATAGGTTGAAGGCAACTTGAAGTAGAGATAAGAGAATAATGACCCCCAGAAGTTGGTAAGCTTACAGAGTTTACAAAAGTTAATTGGTATTTTGAAGGAGAGATGGGAAAACCAACTGTTGCCAATGATTGGTTGGCCTAAATTGAGTGAAGTTTTGAAGCTTTTTGAGTACAGGAAGCACAAAAGCTCTCATATGGAACTTTTTTATTGATGTGGGGCTCGAAAGCACGGACTTTGCCTAGATTGCTTACATGGCAAACATTTAGAGAAGAGCTTAAGAATGAGTACTTTCATGTGAGTGTCTAAAACCAAATGACTGAAGAATTGATGAGTTTGAAAAAGGGTATGATGAATATGATGCAGTATGAGATGTAGTTTAACCGGTTGATTCAGTATGTACCACAATCGTATTGAGATAATCTAGAGCTCAAGAAAGATCTTTTTTCTCATGGGTTTTGAGTCTATGATGAGGTGTAAGCTTATTGACTATGGTTTTAAAACCTACAATGAGATAGAAGATAAGGCGTGTTATCTTGAAAATAATCGAATATTGATGCAGTCGGAGTGGAGAAAGAAGTTAAGTAGGGTGAATTGATTTTGGCTTACTTTTAAGAGATCCTTCTCTAGTGCTAAAAGTAGTAACTCGAGTCGAAAAGGAAAGAAGTTAGTTATGATGATTGGCGAAGCAGCATAATTAGACAAAGGATTTAGTTTCTATGATAAGAATGGGAATATCAAATGTTGGAAATGTAGAGACCACCACTATCTTCACTAGTATGTACAATTGGAAGGAAAATATTATTTGTATGGAAATCAAAATCATATTTGTAAAGCGTACCTAAGGATAAAGAATGCGAAATGTTATCGCTATAGACGAATTAAATACTTTTCCAAATATTGTATGAAGTTTGGACTTGGAGTAAAGAATGTTGGAGGGGCGGATACTATGATGGTCCTTACATGTGTCTTTGCGTTAGATAGTATATATGAGGACATTGAAGAATTTGACGAATGGATGGACGAATATTTCTATTGAAAATTGTGACTAAGAACAAATAAGATCGATTGTTGAATGGGTCTAAGCTTACTGAAAACTTGAAAAAGGAAGTGATAGGGAAAGTGAGAAAGGAAAGATACGAATGAAAAGTAAGCAAAAACTCATGAATAACTCCAATGGATATGATGCACCAATGGAACTTTCGAGAACTCACGGCATAACTCGATATGATGCATGAGATAGTCCGGTGAGGTTACTCGCCACCTAACCTTATTTAAGGGTTAGGATAATAGTGAAATGAATGTAAACAAAGAATGTTTACGAGAGACAAAATGTCAAGTGTATTAATGGTCAATCTGATTGTTTACAGCTATAAGTATAAAAGGTATTTATACCTGAGAATTTAGGACAATATGCTTAAAAAGGAAAAGACAAAAAGGGTGTTACCTTAAAGAAGTAGTGTACAAGAGTACAGAAGTGTAAAAATGAATATTCCAGAAAAGTAATGGTTAGTGGAGTAGATTCCTTACGTGGCGATGATACATTGGCAAAGCTGTTGGACGATGTGGACAAAAGTGTACAGATAGGTTGTTTATCCAAGCAGGGGTGGCTTAGTCAGTTTGTAGTCTCTTTCTCAGTTTCTCGGCAAGGGTGGTGCCGAGTAAATAATTGGCCAAGCATGAGTAAGAATGAGGATTGGATGTTATTTTAGCCTTTCATCTCTCGACACACTATCTACAAAAGATAGGTAGTCATTTGACTCGGTAAATAGAATGAGTCAGCAAGGAGGTACTTGGCTTTAGTAAAAGTCAGTTGGAGTAGGAGGATTCGTTTGGTTAGTCTATTCAGTCCTCGAGTTCGGTTGTGGGTCAATGATCCAGTGGCTTGATTCCCATCATATTTTTGTGAAGGTTTGGATAATGTGATGATGGTACGAATTGAGGTGAACCGGGCTTAATAATAGGTATGTGCACTAACATTAACTATTAATTAATAGTTATAGCATAAACTATGCTTAATGAGATAATTATATGTGTTAAGTAGTACAGTAGTTAGTAGTACTGTAATAGATTCTTAAAACTTGCTAGTAACTATAATAATAGTATAACTAGTCATGTGAAAATAAATGGATAGGTTGCATATGCATTGTTTGATACGAGAGCTTCTCATTCGTTTATCAGTTAGGAAATCGTATCAAACCATGGAATTGGGGTAGCTGAAACGAAAGGTACTTGTAGAATAAGAATCCCTCTAAGAGAGTATGTATTTACTCTAAAAGTGGTAAATAAAGGGCAAGCGACAATCTATGAAAGGGAATTTTCAATTAAATTGATAGTGTTACCTATAAATGATTATGATGGTATTATGGGGATTGATTGGTTGTTGAGACTCTTGAGGCCTATTTTGATTTTCTTTAGTTTAATCTATATTAAGGTCAGCCTACTTAATATAAATTACTCGATATAAAATTACGAAAAAATATTTTTCTTTAAAAAAATATTTTTAAAAAATTTGGAGTTACTAACCAATTAAACTAGTAAAAAATCAAATTACAGTTTTTAGGTAGGAAAACCCTAATTTAGTCGCTAGTCGATGAATTTTCTAAAAAAATAACTTTTTTCAGAAAATTTAACCAGAAAATGGGGATTTGAGGACTAACTTATTAAGATCAAGTTACTATGTAGAATATATATATATATATAAACTAATGGGCTCTTATTTTTTATAATTTTTCTAAAGATACCAAATATGTAATGATATACAAAAATATAATTAAATTAATTATTTTTATTTTTATTATGAATTAAAAAAATTTATATTTTTTATGGTTGCCTCGGAGGTGTCTACATAACCGCTAGTTGGGATTAAACCAACATAATTTTGTTTTTTTTTTTTTACAAAAGATTTAGTGGGTTGATTATTTTTAATTTTAAAATAGAGCTTATTAAATGATTCATTATTTAAAAAAAAAACCTAAAAAGATATAACTTCTTGAATCTAAAAAACCTAACTAACTAAATTTTTTTAAAAGATTCTAGTTAAGATTTTTTATTTAAAAAAAACTACGTATCAAAAAAATTATTTTTCTAAAACTCTAAATGCAAGATTTATGTGAGTTTACTAAGATATGCAATTTAGATACACATCTTTACCAAAGATATGAATCTTGAAAAAGAAATGTATATATATTTAAAAATGCAATTTTTATGAAAATGTAGTTTAACTAAAAATGAAATTTATTTAAAGAATACTATTTATCTAATTAAAATGTATGACATATAATTTATGTTAAATTTATTAAACAACCAAATTACCTAAGTTGGTTGGATCACTGCAATTAGGTCGGACTCGGATTGGATCAAGGAACTCTACAGTGGTATGATCGAGTTCTTCAAGGCTAAGTAATTCCAGTGACCTATAAGGCATTCTGAGCACCGATTTGAGCAGGGGATTTAAGTTCTGTGACAAAGTTATAGGTGAAACTTTGTTTGGTTGGATCACTGCAATTAGGTCGGACTCGGATGTGATGCCCCATGCCCCAGACTTATAGGTCTTAAGGCCCTTGAGCTTCCATATGTGACTTTGGGTTAAGTTCTTTAGAGTTCGAATGGGTTGGAACTGACAACTTTGAAGTAGAAGGGACTAATGAATTGCCCTTTTTGTTTGTACCGAGGATCAAGCTTAGGATAGTGTTTAATGGCTTTGTATTTTGGTTTGATTCATGGTTGGACTTGATGGCTCAGGGGCATTGAGTTGGTTGAATCATCTTGATGGGCTAGGGTTCGAGTTTGGTTGGTTATTTTTTCGGGCCAAGTGGATCTGTTTAGGTTAGTTGCCTTAATGGGCCAAGTAATTGTGTTTGTCCCGAACCTTATAAGGATTTGTAACCGTTAGCAAATTTCTTTTTTTTTTTTTTTATAAAGAGAGAAAGAAAATGTGAAGGCTTTCATGTTACAGAGCCTAAGTGATGAGATTGTAAATGGATGATTACGGAGGATTGCTTTCATAGAATTCTATATACAAGCTTATACAATTTATCGTTACTAAATGTCTATTTACAAGCGAGGAATTCTGAAGAATAAAAGACTAAACAAAGAAAATATCTAAATCTTATTTATTCCAAATGAATAAGGCTATTTGCAAAATGCTAAATTTACGTAAAAGAACGAATATTTCTGGTTGGTAGAATACTAGGCAAAATGATACCTACCTATTATTTTACAGCTTTGATTCTTTTCGTTTTGTTTCCTTTTTTTATTTTATTTTTTGTCTTCTATTTACTCTGTGAGGGTTGGGCTCAATTGATGTGGGTTTAAAGTGATAGATTCGAGCCCTAATAGATGTACTAAAGCCTTCACTATAGTAATATTTATAGGGCTCATCTATAGGGGCAAGATGAGCCCAATCTTGTTCCTAATGAATTTTTACTTATTTGGGCTAAAAAGTTATATCCATATCTAAAGTATCTTTTAAGGCCAATGAAGTGGGTAGATGTGGATCTGTTTGGAAGCCCATTGACTCGATCTAGCTATAGTTATGTAAAAAAGAAAAAATCAAAATTACAATCATCACCTATACTAAACTTTACATAGAATTATTATAAATCATTTACGGAGAAATATTACAACTGTAACTTCACAACTGCCTTTGTCCATTTAGGTTTGCCACATCATAGGTTCTTGTGATTTTTTTTTTAAAATGTTTTCATGTGATTCAAAGGGTAGGTTCTAAAGGTCCTCAAGTTCTGCAACAATCGTGTTTTTTCAAAACAACGGTTTTGTAGTCGCATCTAAACTTGAGTAGGGTAGCTTGATCGGCCTTGGAAGGTGGTTGCCCCACAACATTCGAAACTTACACAATGGCCCCCCTCCTAAGGTCCTAAGACAGCTTGGTTTCGACTGTATCTACCATGCATTTATGATGCAAAGAAATAAAAATAAAACCCCAAAACTATCCCCCTAAATAAACTGCAATAAAAAATGTTAGCAAAGAGAAATAAAATAAAAAAATATATAAAATAACATACCTAATTTTTTTTTTAATTTCATCTTTTTATTTTTTAAAATAATCCTATTTTCGGTAACTTCTAGTGGCTAATCCTCTAGCGATCTCCAATGGAGTCGCTAAACTATCGAGTCTGATTTTTCGATTTCTTATTTAAAAATTGATTTTTCATTTCCTAATTAATACTAAACTCTAACTCATTTAGTATTAATTCTCGACTAAAGAAATTGAGAAATTCCGGTTTTTTATTAAAAATTATTTTTGGAGTCACCACCCGACTAAAGTCAGGAAAAGAAAAAGAAACTGTAATCAATTGAGTGGATTGATTACGATTTTGACTATCGGTCTTTGACTTCAATTTTAAATGAAGAATCAGAAAGTTTCAAGTTCGGGAGCTAACCTATTAAACCTTAACGAGTACCACTATCTATTTTACTGAAATTAGGATTATACTTCTAATTATAATATTAAAAAAATAAAAAATAAATAAAATCAAAAGAGAGAGAAAAAAAAGGACCTAAGTTTTTACATATTTTATCGTCGCTCCGAAGTTGCTTACGTACTCGCTAGCCGGGATTAGACGATCGTAGTTCTTTCTGAAAACTTTAATGTGTTGGTTTTTTTTTTATAAAAAATGATTGGTTGAATTTGCGTTTTTATTGACTATTTTATTTTTATTAAAAAAAATCCCTAAAAGCCTAATTTTTATTTCTAATTATAAAAAAAACCCTAAAAACCTAATTTTTGAAAAGTCCCAAATTAAGATTTTTATTTAAGAACAACTAAGTGATAATTTTTTTTTTATTTTCAAAAAAACCCTAAAGATTTTATAAAATATGCAATGTTTATGAAATATGCAATGTTCTACATGATGAATATTTTATATAGAAAAGATGCTTAAAACATAAAAAAAAAAAGAAATATTTCCTAATCATAGAAAAGATACCTAAACCATAGAAAAGATATCTAAACTATAGAAAAGATATTTAAACTATAAAAAAGATGTTTAAACCATAGAAAAAAATCTAAATTATAGAAAAGATGTCTAAGAAATGGAAAAGATACATAAACTATAGAAAGGAAATCTAAATTATGGAAAAGATGTCTAATCATAGAAAAAGATATCTAAACCATAGAAAAAGATATCTAAACCATAGAAAAGATGTTCAAACCATAGAAAAAGATATCTAAACCATAGAAAAGATGTTCAAACCATAGAAAAGATATCTAAATCATAAAAAAGATGTTTAAACTATAGAAAAGACACCTAAACTATGGAAAACAAGCCCGAATTATGGAAAACATGTCTCACCGTAAAAAAAAAGTCAATTAAAGATTTTTTTTTATTTTATCAATATCAAAATGATTTTTTTCCTAGAAAACCCTAATATGCCTAATGCAATTTTTCTAAATTAATACAATATGCAAAAAATGAGATTTTGTAAAATATGAGATTTAATAAAAATGTTATTTTGAAAATATGAAATCTAAAAAGAAAAGAAAAGAAAACTAAAATTAACTTAATACATCTTCACTAAACATTAATGCTATAACTAATTACTAGCAATTAAAGACGTAATAAAAATAAAAAAAAATTAGTACAAGTTTTAAAAATAACTGCGCATATACTATGTAAGATAAAAATAAATAAATAAGACAAGCTATAGACAATAATTAAAAACCACTATTATATACTTACAAGGCAAAGCACGTAAAACTGATAAAAGAGAACAGATTGAATTCTCAGTCCTATTGCGCGCACAACTATAGAATTGGTCTGAAGAGTGGGTTCGAGCGTGTTTTTAATAAAATGTGTAATTGTTCTTTTTGGCTCACAATATGCAACCCTTATTTATAAAGCTCGAAAATAAATCTTTTAAATCGTATCAAATCAAATCGAATCTAAATTGATAAAGATCTAAGATAGATTCGAATCTTACAAATCTTGATTTTATTAGATTTAACGTTATCGTATCAGATTTGCTTTTTTTTTTTTTCTCGACAACTATTTAGTCAAGATTCCATCAAATTCATTTTTTTGATTTTTTTTTATCTTTTAGTTTTTTAGTTTTTCTTTTCTTTTTTTTCCAACAATTTTCTTTTTCTTTTTTTTTGTCTTTTTTATTATTTTTCAATTTTTTTATTATTTTCTGAATTACGACCCTAAAAACAAAAATTATAACTACTATGGGCAAAAATAAGTGTCTACAGTAGCCTCTTGCACATAACTATTGGGAAGAATTCTCATGATTGGGATTTATGCTTGTCCATTATTGAATTTTCCAAAAATTGTTCGACTCACAGCTTGACTAGAACATCACTATTTGAGGTTGTTTATGGACTTAACTAAAATCTACCCTTAGTGTAGACACTTAATTTTTGCTCTTCTGAAGTCCTAATTTTTTTTTTTTTACAAAAAGGGTCCTAATTCAAAAATAATAAAAAAAAATTGAGAAGAGATAAAAATAACAAAAATTGACAAATAATGAAAATACCAAAAAAATAAGAAAAGGAAAAATTATAAAGATTTCGTAGATTTTTAGGAAGTAATTTATATTAAGAATAATTAGTTTTAGTGTTAATTTTAGTTTTAGATTAGTTGAAAATTTTAGTTTAGGAATTTAGATAGTTTAAATATAATTTAATGGTAATGAATGTTAAGAAACAAGTCAATGGCCTAACTGATAAATAACAGAGTATTTGGATGGATTTAGTTGGAGGTCACGGGTTTGAGTCTTAACAGATACCTATGTCTTTATTTTTCTGTCTTTGCAAAAGCAAGATTTAAAATTGGATTCATATCTAATCAAATCATATGAATATTAGTTAAATCATATTTGAATTAAATTTGAATCTAATTTAATTAACGAATCAGATATAATTAGATATGATATGATATGATTTAGTTAGACTATATAAACACTTCACGCAGTCGGAAAAACAGAAACAGAAATAGAAACAAAAAAACAGAAACAGGAATAGAAACAAAAACAGAAGAAAGGCTCCGGAACTAGAAATACTCCATGGCAAATCCACGCGCAACAGCAGTCTGTCTGTCTCCTGTCGCAGCAGAACAGTAGTGGAACAGTAGCAGGACAGTAGCAGAACTGCAGCAGAACAGTAGCCACAGAACAGCAGTAGAACAGCAGCCACATAGCTACACAACAACAACAAAGGCCGTAACTACGTGACCATTGTCTTTGCCTACCATTTAGTAGTTTGAGTTGCAATTTGCAAGCAACGGAACAGTAGCCACACAGCAGCAGGACAACAGCGGAACAATAGCAAAACACCAGTAGAACAGCAACGGAACAACAGCTACACAGCAGCAGAACAGCAGCTACAGAACAGCAGCCAAAAGTAATCAGGTTCGGTTGGTTAATAATTTTTTGCATTTATATCATTATTATTATTATTATTTTATTATTATTGTTATGTTATTAGTTATTATTTATTAGTTAACATAATATATAAGGTACGTATATCATTAGTTTAGGAGAATTCTTAGTATCAGTTTTTTATATATCAAGTGTATTATATAGAACCATTATTTAGGTGGATAGTTGTTTAATAGATATATATATATATACATGTATATATTAGTTTAGGGTTTTTTTTTTTTTGTTAAGATTAGTTTTTAGGATTTCTCACTTAGGAAATCAAATTTTTTAGAAGTAAAAATTAACAAAAAGTCTATAAATTGTTTAAGATGTCTTAGAGTTTTTTTTTTTTTTTTTTTTATCATTTACGACTTAGGACCCTTTAGTTTTTTGAAATAAACTAAATCAATTAAAAACGTAAACTCGACAAATTTTTTTTAAAATTAAAATATATCAACACATTAAAATTTTTAGAAAGAACTACGATCGTCTGATCCCGGCTAGCGGGTACGTAGGCACCTTTGAGGCGACGATAAAATATGTAGAAACTTAGGTTCTTTTTTTTTTCTTTTGATTTTATTTATTTATTTATTTTAAATATTATAATTAGAAAAAGAATCCTAATTTCGGTAATAAATAGTAGTATTCGTTAAGGTTTAATAGGTTAGCCCCTGAATTCGGAATCCTCTAGTTGTTTATTAAATTTGAAATCAAAGATCGGTAGCTAAATCGTAACCAATCCACCCAATTGGTTACGGTTTCTTTTTCTTTTCCCGACTTCGGTCGGGTGGCGACTCCAAAAATTGTTTTTAATAAAAAACCGGAATTTCTCAATTTCTTTAGTCGATGATTAATATTAAATGGGTTAGGGTTTAGTATTAATCAAGAAATGAGAAATCAATTTTAAACAAAAACCGAAAAATCAGACTCGACACTTAGATTTAATTAACAATCCAATTACATAGGGGAAAGTCAATCCGACCTACAATATGCCGAAGAATTTTAGAGGTTACATTAGAAGATTACTGAGCAATTAACCAAAATTGTGGCCTGACAGAAGGATGTAAGAAGTTATGGAAGGAGACGAGTAGTTTATACCCCTGGGACCTTATCTGGATCCATCTTAGCAAGGAATTCTTCCTTACGAAAAGGAAGAACAAACTATCTCCCGTAACGGATGGACCTTTCAGGATCCTCACGTGCATTAATGATAATGCTTATGAGGTTGAACTACCTGAAGGTTTTGGTATGTTCACCACATTCAACATCGTTGATCTGACCCCTTATGTGCCCGATGATGACGAGTATCATGATTTGAAGACAAATCTCAAACAACCCTAGGGAGCTGATGGGTTACTAACTACCAGCCCAATCATTCGCGCACGCCTTAGAGGCTTCCAGTCCTTTACCTAAAGGATTCTTTCTCATCAACCCGCTGATGATGAGAAACAGTATGCTGAAGGAAGATGGTTGAATTCCCTGGGAGCTTCGGGTGGTTATACTATACTCGGTTTGTTATCTTGTGCCAATGTTGACCTTCTTCTAGTCGAGAGCTTTGTGTTAAGTGATTAGACTTTCAACTATCGAGAGTCTTCTGCCGAGTAAATGCAGCTAGCTCCTGGCTAAGTACTTCTCTTCCGACCTCCTTCCAACTCTCACAGCATCCTTTCACTTCTTAGCTTCCTTGTCACTGTAACAACTCGGTTCCTCCCACCTACAGTGCTTAGAGAACCCTTGTATGGATCCAATGTTGCACTTTCAGCTATCATCTTCATTTGACATTATACTATTTTTCCCTTTTTGTCTTTTGTCCTTTTTACTCCTTTTTGTATGTATAACGAATCCCCTTTTTGTATATACCTTTTTGTAATTTCTTTATTTTTAATGTTGCCCTAGGGACTTATTATAAATAGTCTCTTCCCCTTATAAGCCGGGATCATCTGAATTTAGATATAAGCTTTGAATATACTGTTCTTGTAAAATAATTCTCTCCAAGTTCACTTTTATACACCCTTATCTAATCTTGTCGAGTAGCTTAGGAATAGTGGCGAGTAAACCTTAGCATTAACTTGTTCATTATATTAAGTAAAGTGTCAAGTCGTGTTGTGTTTGTCGGTATGTCGTATCCTCCAAGTAGCTTTACGTTAGCAACCCTACCCAGTTCGTAGACCTACTCCTTTTGTATACTTTGATATCTTGAAGGACCTACTGGTATGGATTCACAATGGTAAGTCCTCCTAGGCGCATCAATAAGTTATATGAAAAATTGAGCAAATGTGATTTTTAGTTAGAGAAAATAGCGTTTTTGGGTCATATAATATCTGGTGAAGGGATTTTGGTAGATTCAGAAAAGGTTAAGGTTGTAGCTGATTAGAAATAACCTACTATAGTTATTAAAGTAAGAAGTTTTTTAGGGATGGCAGGATATTATAAAAGGTTTATCAAGGATTTTTTGAAGGTAGCACGGCCTTTAACTTGGTGAACTTAGAAGGATGTTAAGTATGAATAGATTGAGGAATGTGAGTGAAGTTTCCAAGAGTTAAAAGATTGTTTGATCTTAGCTCCAATACTTATTCTACCTAATCTGAATTAGTCCTATTATGTTTATAGTGATGCCTCTCGAAACAGATTAAGATGTGTTTTGATGCAGGATGGCAAAGTAATTATTTATACTTTTAAGCAGTTAAACCCTCATGACAAATTACCCAATAGATGATCTAGAATTGGCAGCTATTGAATTTTCTTTAAAAATATGGAGACATTACTTGTATGGTCAACACTATGAGATTTATATTGATCATAAGAGTTTGAAGTATGTTTTCACTAAGAAAGAATTGAATCTAAGAAAAAGGCGATGGTTGGAATGAATTAAGAATTATGAATTGATTATTAGTTATCACCTTGGCAAAGCAAATGTGATGGCAGATGCTTTAAGTCATAGAAATTATGAGTAAGTAACTTCCTTATTAATCACTCAAAAGGATTTGATTCGGGAATTCGAGAAATTGAGAATTGAGTTTAAGTGTCATGATGATGAGTGCAATTAATGAACTTTATTGTTCAACTGACCTTATTGGAGAGAATTAAGATGCAATAAGAAGAAGATCAAAGTTTAAAATTAGTGAAAGAAAAGTTGAACTTAGAGGAAGGATCGGATTTTCATATTGATGAAAACGGGTTGCTGAGATTTAAAAGTTGAGTTTGTGTACCTGATAATACAAAGCTGAAGCGAGAAATCATGAATGAAGTACATGTTACTAAATATATATATTATACCATGGAGGAAATAAGATGTATAGAGACTTGAAAACTATATACTGGTGGAAGGGAATGAAAAAAGATGTGATTCAATATGTTGCAGGTTGTACCACTTGTCAACAGGTAAAGGCCAAGCACCAAAGACCTAGTAGATTGTTGTAACCATTAGAAGTACCCTGGTGGAAATGGGATAATATTATAATGGGTGGTTGTTGATAGATTAACGAGAAGCGTGCACTTCTTAGCTTATTAAATGTAAGTATTGCAACTATGTGTTCGGGGTTTGGTACGTAAAATTTAGGGCGATTAGGTAAGTTATTTGATCGAGCCTAAATTTTATGATGAAGCTATCAATATTAATACAAGAAATTTCGTAAGTTTGGATTTAGGAAAAATAAATAATAAAATAATTAAAAATCATAATATTGAATTATATGTATTTTATCCGTTATTTATTGAAAATGCGTAAAATGAGTTTTGATAATTAACAAATCGATAAAGATAAACTATATATACACTAAAAATCATAAAATAACTTAAATAATATTTATGAGTATTTATTTGTATCACATATATATTTACATGTAGGTGAAAATACACGAAATTACGTAAAATACTTTAAATATATCAAAATAATATAATTAATAAAAGAAAATTCATAAAAAATAACAAAAACCAAGAAAATTCATGGAAGGTGTAGAAATCTCTAGATGTAGGCATGGCATGCTGGGATGTGCTATTGCAAAAAGAAAAAAAATAGATAAGGGATACATAAGCTATAGAAGGTTGTAGAAAAGAGACATTTGGAAAGTAAAAATTTAAAAAGTACCTAAAACCTTCGCTATAAATAAATTTTTTTTTTCAAAAGTCAATTTAGACATTTAGGAATTTAGAAAAAAAAATAAAGAGAGGTCAGAAAGAGAGGAGAGAGAATTTTTAGGAAATTTAGCAAAATATAGTGCTAATAGAGCTAAACCGAAGTATACTAATCAAATGAGGACTTGGGGTGCAACAGTAGCCAGTACTCAATAGTGAACCACCCGCCTTAGTGGACCTACAACTCCAAGGTGGTTGGCGGTAGCGGCACGGTCGATTTCTAGTAAGTGCTTTAATTTGATTTGATTTTTAGTTAATTACTAAAAATAGTAAATTAAGTTCAAAAATTATGAAAATTGGTATTCTAAGGCATTTTTATATGAAAATTAGGGAAGAATTTCAATTTAATCAAATTAGCTTATGAGATATACTGCTCTTAAGAAATCATTGAATTTTAATAACCTTAATGATATAGTTTTGACTTCAAAATTTTTGTGTAAACTATTTAAGACATATATGACAATGCTATGAAGATTTTTTCTAAAAATTTATTTTTTAAAATTTTACTTAATTTTTAGGCCCTAAAATCATATATGAAAGATAAGTAGTGCGCTTATTTTTGTGGTTTAATGATAATTTGTTGAAAATTCTGATTTAGTATGTAATTAGATATCTTTAGATGATGGTTGTTGATGTAGTATGATATTTGTAGAGTTTGAGTGTTAATTGTGTGTAATATGCATATTAGGTAATAATAATAAATGAATAATGGATAAAAGTGAATAATTAAGCTAATTTTATGATTTAGGGATTTAATAGGAATAAATTCTGATTTAGGGAATAATTAGACATTTTGATATATTATTTGGTGATGAAAGATGATATTTGTAGTGTTAAAAATGTTAGATAAGTGATTTAGGTGTAAATTATGTAAACATAATATATGTATATGTCAATTAAATGGATAAAAAATATTAGGTTAAAATTGATAATAATATTATAATAATAATATAAAATAAATATAATATGGAATGAATATTTAGGTAATTATAGGAAACAATGTAGGTTATTTTTACATCGGGAATAAATTCGATAGTTAAATAAGAAATATAGTATATTATATCGATCGAAATACTGTTTATGAGCTAAAACAAGGATTTTGGATATCTAAGTATAGTGAGATAAATTTCACATATTGGTTCTAAAGAAGTTTCTAGGATTTACATATAAAACTCATAATCATAAACTATATTATAACCTAAATTAGAAATAGATTCAGAAATTGAATTAAAAACTAACTTAGAATAGATCGATCATAAGTAGTATATCATAAAACTTGGATTACTGGGTAAAACCTATGATTTAAAAGCTTATATATAATAAAGATATAGATACTAAAAGAATATTTATATTATAAGGGCAAACGGAGACAAATTGACCTTGTAGCGAGTTGAGTAAACAGGTTAAGAATCTCAGGTAAGTTTAGGATTAATATGCATCTATATTTCAGAGTATTGTTTAAAAGTACTCAAAGGCTTAAGATTATATTTATTTGTGTGTATAGGTAGTTTGAATATGCGCATGTTTGTGTATGAGTGTTCCTGAATGCACTGTGTATTATTGGCTTGCTGCAATGGGTTGCAATTGTTATGTATTACATAATATGTAGTGATCATCTTAATTGAAATTAATAATATACGGCTTGCAAAATTAACTGGATAAGCATTTCAACCTATTATGGAAGATGTTTAGGGTTTTATGACCAAATACTAACCTCTTCGAAAGGGATAGCGCTGGATAATATAATTGGTTCTCTTTTTCATCCTTAGTCGAAATAAATAATAGGAGAGTTCATGGTAAGGGTGAAGTCAATGGTTTGCAGGTAGTTGTGGGAGGAGCGGTATTTCCATTGCACAAGTTTGGGTTTGATTATGAGCTATTGAAATGTTTGCTAAACTCTTCAACTTAGATTAGAACGAATGTAATTTCTTTAATCTCACGATGGATTTGATAATGTCGTACGATGGCATTCATTTGTTACATTGTATTAAAACAACTACTTGATAACTTTGTTTATGCTTAATGTATAGTTTTAAGTCTCCGTCCTAACTTACTGAGTGGTTGGTTGCTCACATTCATATAGATATTGTTGCAGGTATTAGTTAAGAAACGGCTTTATAATTATTCTGAAGCTAATAACTGCTGGATTATGGGGAGTAAGGATATAAAATCGATGATTGGTTACATTTTTAAGGTTTTAGATCTTATTTTTGAATATTCTATTATTAAATTATGCATTACCAAAGTGATGTTAGATTATTAAATCTTGTAACATTGCTTAAAATATGAAATTTTAGTATATATTTTTCATACTTTCGCATACAAATAACATAGTTAATTCGTTAACTATTTACTTTAAAGTGGGTTAGTTGTGAATACCTCGTGTAAATTAGGTTTAAAATAACGACAATAAGGTCAACTTCTATCCTAAGATGGTTTGTACGGCAGGAATGTTACGACTCTTTTGTTTTGGAGCATGACATTGAACTAGTGACTTAATGGAGAAATTGGCTAAGTTATACATGCAGGAAATTGTTTGGTTCATGGTGTACTAGAGAGTATTGTTTATGATAGAGATAGTTGGTTTGCATCAAAGCTATAGGAGAGCTTACATTGATCTATAGAAATAAAGTTGCACTTTAGTATAGCTTATCATCCACAGACGGATGGTTAAATGGGGAGAACATTTCAAATATTAAAAGATATGCTTCGAGGCTGTGTATTGGACTTCGGAGGATATTGAGATCAATATTTGCCATGAGTAGAGTTTCTTTATAACAACAGTTTTCAAGTGACCATACAAATGGCACCATTCGAAGTGTTGTGTGGAAGGAAGTGCCAATTACCACTATATTGGCATAGTGAGGAACATGCAGTGATAGAACCTGAATTGATTTAACAAACTAATGATAAAGTTAAACTTATTCGACAAAGGATGAAAGTAACTCAAGATTGTTATAAGAGTTGGGCATATATGAAGCGAATGCCGTTGGAATTTCAAGTTGGTGACCATTTATATGTGAAGATAAGTCCATTTTAAGGATACGATTGGAAAGTTAAGTCCATGTTGCATTGGACCCTTTGAAGAATTGAAAATAGTAGGAAATGTAGTGTATCAACTTGCTTTACCCCCAAATCTATCATGATACCATGGCATGTTTCATGTGTCTATTTTGAAGGAAGTTTGTGAACAATTCAGACTTAGTAGTAGATTAAAGCCAATTGACTTACAAAAGGATTATACAGTTGAAGAACAACCTATTTAGATACTTGATAAACGAGTTTAGAGCTTATAGAACCGGAATGTGGAATACGTAAAAGTTTGCTGGGGAAATGACTTTCAAGCAAAATTGACTTGGGAACTAAAGACAACAATGGAGAAGAGATATCCTTAGTTGTTTCAGAAATCAAGTTAGTAAATCCTTTTTTATTTTGATTAGTGATAATTGATGGAATGCTAAAGTATATAGGTATTGTATTAGGTAGAATGATAATCAAAGTTTTGAGGACGAAACATTTCTAAAGGGAAGTGGAAATGTGAGCCTTGTACTCGATAAATAGGAATCAAATAGGTAAGTTTAGGGTGTTAGTAAAACTAACTTGATTAACTGAAAATTTTACAAATAGGCTTGAGAAATTAGTTGAGGAAACCTCGTGGCCTGAATATTAAAAATATAATAAAATAATAATAATATATCTAAAATAAATATAACTAAAATAGTACAATTTAACTATATTATGTATATTATCCACAATTACATAGAATAAACTTTGGTAGTTTGTAAACTTTTAGAGATAAATAATATATGTAATAAAATTATTATAGGATATAAAATAACATATGGAATATATACATATATCGTGTGTAGTAATTTTTACGTATATATATATACCTATAATTAGATAAAATATCCTAATGATTACATTTTAGGCTAAAATAACATAAGAAAATCAATAAATATTATAAAAGATAGGGGAATAGCTGGGAACAAAGCAATTTAGGCGTATGGAATGCCATGGATAGCTGTTGGTGTCGAAGATAGAAGCAAATTAAGTGTTGTTGGAGCATAATAATTAAGGGAAATTGCATGAGGAGAAAGAAGCAAATTCATTCTTACACTTTATAGGCTTGGAAAATTTAGAAAACCCTCTCCAACCTTTAGTACGTGTAAGTTAGTGTTTGGGAAAATTAAGTGTTGGATTTGGAGATTAAGGAAATAATTTAGGAAAATTATACACAGATTAGGTGTAATTTAATTAATGGAGGATGCAGCGGTCTAAAAGGTTGTTGGAGCTTGATTGCTACCACCACTAGGAGCCACACTCATAACCTAGAGCTACCGACGTAGAGAATACGGTGGTCTAAAGGATTGTTGGAGTTTTCCAGTTAGGTCCCTTTTTGATCAGTTTTAAGTAATTTTGTAAAAATATAAAAAATTCCTAGAAAATTATGAAAAAAAAATTTCCTACATATTTTCATGTATAGAATTTAGGAAAAATATCATTTTGTATAAATTTAGTAGCTATCACGTACATCCTTAAGAAATAAAAAAAAAATTGGATAATCTTCGAAGTTAAAATAAATATGGCATATGATGTAGATTCTATTTCAAAATTTTTCTATAAACTATACTAAGTTAATATTACCTTGTTATGTGAAACTTTTCCATGAAACCTTTTTGTCATATTTTTATTTGATTTTTGAGTCATAGATTATGCCTAAAATAGTGTTTTTAGTAAGGAATAGTATATATCTTTTTATAATCTCACTTAGATACTGAGCTTGATTCAATATTGGAGTATATTTATATACTGTTCTGGAGTGGTTAGATTGATTAGCAAAGTGAGAAGTTACGAAAAATCGTGAGATGGCCTTAAAAAGTGAAGTTGGTAATTTGAATACTTTGTTGAAATTGAAAATTGGTTGAACTATAATGTAATGTATAAAGAGTTGAGAGGGGATGAAGTTGAGGAAGGTTATTTGAAGCATTACTTATTGTTTTAAATTTATTTCATAATTGTAAATTGGAAGAAAGTTAGTAAATTAGCTAATTATATAACATTGGTTAAGGGCAGATAATGGCTCAAAGGATTTTGTAAACGAATTTTTCACTAGAACGATACTCAGAGAGTATGTCCTAAGCAAAATTTATGAATAAAATGTAGAAATAGGAGAAATAGAAGCTTGGTCATGGGATGATTTTATTAAAAATTTTATAGATAACAGAGTTAGATGGTAGTTCAGAAGATGGTTTAATAAGGAACTTGGGAAAATTTAGAGGTTATCTTAGAGAGTAAAACTGATATTATGAATGACCCTTGTGAAGCTCATATAGTAATTCAGAGGATAAAATTAGTGAAACAAATAATCCTTGTATAGCTCAAAGAATGACTTAAAGGAATTTTGATAAAAGAAAATTACAATGAAATAACTTAGAACCTAACTCAGAGGATTTAATAGTTTAGAGTCATTAGTAAAAATCATTGATTGGTCAAGAAATTATAATTTGTAAGTGGAAATAACTTATAAAATTTATGATAAAATAATAAAAAGTGTATAAAACAAACTAATCGCAAATGAATCAAGGATTGTAAACTAATCTATTGTGTATTTTTAGAGACAATTAAAGAGCAAGGAGGCATCGGTTAGGAAGAGTTACCATTGGGTACAGGAAAGTTGGGATCGATGTTTTGTAGCATATTGAAGTATCATATTAGGATACTTGGAGAAGCAAGAGTGCTTATTTGTGATTGTAGCCAGATTGTTTGTACGTGTGCTATGTGTATGCTTACTATACTAATTAATGATTGGGAGTTGAACTCTAAGTGCTATTTTCTACTTGAATATATCATGCCTAACATGTATGAACTTGGTTGCTTGCCTTATAATTTGAACTAATCTTAAGTTCACTAAAATCTGACCTAACATTTATAAACCTAATAGGGGTAACGATTAGGTTGTCAAACTAAATACTGACACTTCGATGAGTATTGCGGAAATGGTCGTTTTCCTACTCATAGTTGAACTAAGTAATAGGAGAGGGGGTCACAACAAGGTTAAGAACCGTGATTCGAATGTTGTTTAGGGAGGAAGGTGTTCTTCATTGCACAAGCTTAGATTTAGTCTGATAGTGTCATGTTAAAACTTTTCGAAATCCAGGTTAGAGTAGATGAAATTTCTCTGACTTTACAATGGACATATTAAATATTGTGTGATGATCTATTATTTTCTTGTTACATTTGTATTTAATTAATGATTGAACAACCATATTTATTAATGTACTCTTACGACTTTATCCCATCTTACTGAGCTAGTAAGCTCACATCCTGATAGATTGTTTTGCAAACGTGGAGTAGAACCTGAAGATGTCTCGTTACAGTTATTTGTAGGTTACTTTTGACAGGTTGGTAAGTAAGGTATTGAAGTCTAAGGAATGGATCAAAGCTTATGTTACTTTTGTTTTTCTTTTGTGGGAAGATTATAAGGTTTTCTTAGGAGGCCTTATAGTCTTCATTGGATTGCTATTATATCTATAATATGTAATGTAGTCCTTTTATGGAGATGTATTGTTCCTTTTGAAAACTCTCGAACTTTTGATGTTTGTAAAGTTATGTAAAAAAACTAAATTATCTGTAGATATAAGAAATTATATCTTGTAAACCATTACTCTACAGGTTTTATTTACTATAGGTATACATTTGACTGCTTTAATGCTGGTTGAGTCGTCATTCGCCTTGTGTGGACTATACTTATATTAGCAGCTAAGGAGGGTAGCTTTTAGTTTAGATTGGTTTACACGGTGAGGCTATTACGACTCCTCGAGTTGGGGGCATGATACTTTCCATATAGAAATGTGCCATCTATACACACTACAGGCTAACAAAACTTGAATGCATGCACGCATGACCCAAAAGTCTAGAAGTCCCATTTCATAATCGAAACTCTAGGCTCATTAGATCCTTACCACCCTTAGATTACCTTTGTCCTTGGATTTATAATTTTCATTGCATTCAATAGAATAATAAGCTTGTTGGAGAGGCTTTCTCCCAATTGCCATACACCATCTTTATAACCTTTCTCTTGGCATTCTAAACTCTCTTTTTTATCACATTATACCCAAACATGGTTAAACTAGTTTCTTGAAGGTCTATAATCTTTATATCTAGATTCTCTTTGACATTGTTGATGAAGCAATTGGCCATAAGTTTACTGTTGATCTGTTTGTGGTTCTACATTACAATGGGATTAACACATGTGTGTGGTCTCTCAAGAATTGTCACTACGAATAGCCCTATTAACCTCTTATATGATGTCTGCAGCTTTACTTGCACCCATTGTCTTTTTCCATGTTGTAAACGACCTAGAGATGCAGCTTTGATTCATCAATTACGTAGTCGTAATGGTGATTGATATGACATCTTTTCACGATGTCGATAAGCTTATCCTTTATATTGAATCGTTGGCCAACAAACAAATTTTTACTGTTTACCTGATTGCTATTCTTTGCCACCATGTCCTCTTAGAAGGTTGCATAACTATTGCCCCCCATCTATATTCATGTATGGAATTAGATCTTTAATTGATGTTGTTGTCATCCTAGGCTGATTGTGTTGGGGAGGCATCCGAATCTCTTAGCCTGTAGGAAACTGATGTACGAGTAGGTAGTTGCTTGATATATATTCTAACATGGCTGCATTATTTATAGTGTTTTCTACTTTTATGACTTGTTCTTCTAACCCTAATTTAGCCCCAACTGATCTCCTTCATCATCGCTATTAGGTCTGATAGGAATCGGCTTTTCATTGGGGTCATACTCTGCTTCATTCTATAAGATTGACCTAATCTCTACATCAAGTTTCTCGTCATTGATTTGCACATTCATATCGTCTTCCTCAAGGATGGGCTCGTCCATTGGAATAGTTTCATGTCCTTTGTACATTGGGAAGTTGTCCTTAGTTGGCTGGACTTGTAATGAAGGGTAGTTAGAGGGGTCTCTTTGTAAAATGTTCAGGTCAGTACTTATACTTGGATGATTGACATCCTTAATATATATTTCTTGTAACTAATTTTCTCCGAATGATTCAACCATTTCAATCAAGTTTTTTCACATCATTATTATCCCTTATGGCTATCAGAGTATATGAAACACCTCCTTGATAATAACAAGAGTGCCGGTGTAAAAGCTCAACTCCAGTAGGATCAACCCTAATACTCGTACGATCTATTAGAGGAAATGACTAAAATTCGAATCCTTCCTTATTTTTAGCTTTTTCATTAACTAATTGTCATCTTGTAGACCAGTACTTCCATTCACAGTGTCTCCTCTCGCATACACAATTATTTTCACATATTCAAATATTCTCGACCTATCCATCTAGTAATTCCAAAATGAGTTAAGTCCATACAATTTCACGTAATTTGTGGCACTCATATAATTTCACTTCTCGATAGGGTGTTTCATTGCTTACTATACATGCAAGTGAAAAATTGCTTAACCAATGTACAGGTAAAATCAATTGCATTTCATAGGTGGCATTTCACAGGTGGCATTCCTATTTTCTTGCGTTACCACTACAATTTATCTAACTACAGCTAACGTATGGACAATATACTAAACATAAACATAATATAATAAATTTCTCTAATTACTATAAATTATTTTAACAATATAATTTTCATTTTAAAAAAATAAATGCAGAAAAAAAAGAAGGGGATTAGTCTTACAGATTGAAAAAGAAATGGCATTGCGTTATTGCCTAGAGAGTGAAAATTAGAGATTGAGGAAGATTTCAAAAAGTAAAGGATGCTATAATGAGTTCTACTTATGTAAACTAAGGTATTTATATGGAGTATAGAAGGCACAAAAGTTATTTGTGCCTTTGGTTTAACAAGGAAGGTGCATCATTGGTATGTATCTTCTTTTTTAATCAAAGGCGTAACCCAAGTATTTGTTTTCTTAAGGTCCAATTCTTACATATACCTTCCTTGACTAGAACTTCGAGCCCCTTTTCATAATATTTTTCGAAAATTACCTTATAGAGGTACAAAACAACAGAGAAGGTGGCGACAGGTTTAGGGGCATTTTGGGATTGTGATGAATGGATAAGGAACACTCGCTTAAGGCTTAAATTCAATAAACAATTTTTTATAGTAGTTTATGTTAGGCTATCTTAATCGTATATGTGGAAGGATGAGAGATCTCAAGCATTCATTGTTGCTATTGTTTGACCTTAGGGGTTAGGTTTAGTTTATTATTGGGAATTAATAGGGGTTACGTGGAACATGCTCATCGGATGAGATGACTAAAAGTCAACTATTAATCTTGCACCAATAGAGTTTTAAAAATAAAAAAAGGGCTTGTGATATGTTCGGAATTTAGTGCATGGTTTTAATATCTTCTATTACCTCTTGAATTTTTATTAGTATTTATATTTTTATTTATTGATTTACATGATGCATTAACATCGATGAATTTTTTTTACATTCGATCATATACACACAATATGATTATAAAAGGATCCAATGTTAATGATTGGATTAGATTTGTGTGGATACATTTACAAATATATAGGCTTTGGAGCACTTAAATTTGTTTAGAGAAGATTAATAATAAGTTATCTTCCATTTGGTTTAAAAAATATTTTTCCGTAAGTTTTATTTAATCATATTCTAACATTGATATGATATAACTAATATTAAATATTATGGAATATTTTACGCCTTTAATATCCATAATATTAAAAGAGTCATTCATATATTACATATTATATGAAATAGATCTTTCTTAAATTATTATAACCTTTAGTAATTGTAAACTAAATTATAAAATAATTTTTCTCCAGTAATAAAAGTAAGCATTATAGATGGAAAAACATGAAAACAAACATTAAACTTAGCACCCAGAGTTTGTGTTGTTGATTGCTTTTTGTTTTTTCTTTTAAGAAAATAGTACACACGCCTTTTTAATTAGGTCTATATAAACTTGTTTATTCATGTCTTCGTATGAAATTAAACGATTCTTACCATTGAATTATCATATATTTATTGAAAGAAATCAATTGCTTAATAAGAAATACAGTAAATATAGTAGATTTTGAATTGAAGTCCAATAAATATGCGGAGAAAAGTTTCTGATTTTCCAATATTTATAAAATGGCCACTTATTTTCTCCTGGCAATATAAAATGGCCATTCATAACCAGCCAAAATACAGTATAATTTTTTCAAGGGTCTATTTCCAGAAGAATAAGCAATTCCATATGACATAGCCTGTGCACAACTGGCAAATAAGCAATTTAAAAAAAAAAAAAAATCTCTAGAAAGTACGCTAATCATGTACAAGAAAATCAGTAAGATGATTGACCCCAAAAAAACGAATTCCTAAAAGCTATATGCATCTAAATCCCCATAACATATCCTAGGATGCCCCCATCTTCCCAACTTGCAGCCTTAAATCATCCTCAAGTGGCCACAATTTCAAATCCATACCCCAAACTCTTTTACTGTTCGATCTCTTCAATACCGGCGGCACGGCTTCCAGAGCCACCAAAAAGCTGCTCTCGATATCGGTGGTGCTTGCCCTATGCCTCCTCATATGCCCGCCGAGGGCTTGTCCAGTTGGAAACTCATGCCCACATAAAGAGCACTTGTGTGTCTTTGTTTTTGCAGGCGACTCCGACGACATTTCCGACAGGTGGAGATCAACACTGTCCTCTCCCATCAGTCTTGGCAATTTACTATGACTAGCTCTATGCCCGCCGAGCGCTTGAAAGGATGGAAACTGCCGGTTGCATGTCTTGCATGTAAAAACATGATTGTTTGAACTTTTAAACGAGTCATTTATTTTACCGACCTTAGCCAAGAGCATTAGTGTATTCGCCTTGGGCATCGCATCGATCGATCCTTCTTCTCTTGCTCTTTTCACCGTCATGCTTAGTGGTACTTAAGGAAGAAGAAATATTCGAGAGTGATTTCGTGAGAAGTGAAGTACAAGTCTGTTGGTCTGATCTTATGTGGGAATTGTGTGGAAGTGGGGTGAAAGGGTGTAGGGTATTTGTAGGTTGTGTGAAGCTTGCGATTTAATGGGGGACGCGACTCGGAAATGTTTTTGTGTATAAGTGTGGGTTTCTAATTGGTGTAAATGCTAAGTATGATATATATATTTATAATAGTAAGATATGAATGAAGATAATCGGTTGTGTTTAGGTGTGGTGTGCAAGAAAGAGTAGCCACCAAGATATTTCCTGACCGCATGGTTCACGTGAAAATTTTGAGCTGAAAGTCTATACCGGTGCCGGGTGGTCGAGTACGAGTTTGTTCTTATTTGGTCGTATTTCCAGAACATTTGACCGAGGTTATTGCCCCAATACTCGCAGCAAAGGCGCGTGCAAAATAATGGAGTACCTCTTCTTTTTTTCCTTTTTTTTTTTTTTTCCCCTTTAGATATTAACAAACTCTTTAAATTTTCAAATCGTAGCAGGATTTTTTAAAATTATTTTTCTTTAAACATTTATGATTTTTAAACGATATAAATATTTCCTTCTTTAAATTCTAAAAATATTTAAAATTATTTATAGTTTTTCTAATGAAAATTTTGACCTCAAGCAATTTGGCTGATATTTATGTATTTTTAAGGGTTATTAAAAAGTAAAGTCGCATTTCTATACTTTAATGGATCTATTGTCACATTATTAATACTTTAAATTATATCTATAATCATCGTTATCTTTTATTAGCATAATATTTTACATTGTTGGGAAAATTGTAAATAGAGTGTCTAGCTTTTATTAATTAAAATACGAATAATAATGAGTATATATATATATTTTTTCCCATTTGATTAGGAATCAATATAGATTGAGTTTGGAAATGTCATTAATCATAAGGTACTAAGCATACATATTTTAATTTGGAATCTTGCGAAATAGAAATATTTTAATTTCTATGCAAATGAATTATTTCTACAATCGATACCTTGAATTCCTAGGATTTTCTATTTTATTTAAAATAATGGTACAATGTCACAACTGGTGCTTTGGACTTCAAGTGCTTTTCCATTGTGAACTTTCACTTCCATTATCTCATAATATGTGGCATCACGATACATCAAAATATTAGAAGGTGCGTACGTGTTCATAGAAGGTGCTAGCTACTAAGATTACGGTATCGATTACACCAGATCAATAAGTACCTATTCCACATGAAATAAATGATGTAAATAAATAATCATTTAATCAAAAGAATATATGGATAAACATGAAATCCTTTATCACTTAATAATGAAGTACTAATATTTCTATTATTTAATTTTTTCGGTAGGAATACTAAAATTTCTTTCCAAACATATATTATTGATTGTAAATTCTATCGAAGGTAAAAGGTGTGAAGTTTGGGTTTGATCCTTGAGCATCTGCACGAGAACTGTAGGTTCTTGGCTAGTGAAACCTTAAAAAACATACTAGAGATGATTCCAATTTGGGCACTTTGACGCTCAAGTTTTAATTGTATGTAGAGAGAATTTGGTAGAGTAATGATAATATCCATCAAATAGTCCAACATAGAGGCTTCATTCTCTATTTATAGGTACGGTTCGATTTAGTTTAATTTTTTATTCAAACCAAACGAAATCAAATCATAAAAATATGATTTGCTTTTTAATTGCTTTAGATCAAACGATATGGTTTCGGTTATAAATTTTCCCAAATCGTAAAGCTTTAGTTTGATTTGGCTTTGTTTACAAATTAAATCACGATTTTTAATCTAGAGAATATATTTGTATGACATGTAATTCTATATGAAAATATTGAATTTATTTAATGACAACAAATATTGATATAATATTGGCGGTTCATAAAGTCAATATTCATGCGATGAAAATTTTTTAAATATTTTTTAATAACTAATTTGAGCCAAATTTATACATAGTTTATATATTAGAGTAATAAAAGATCACTATATATATATTTTAATAAATATAAACTAAAAATGATTTTAAGTGCTATTTTTTAATAAAAGAAATTCATTGATTACTATTAAAATATTAGTATATGTTTAATAAAATAGTTTGGTTTAATTTTACAAATTGGTTTTATTGTCATTCTAGATGAATCATAAATTAACGGTTTGGTTTGATTTAAGAATTTTTTTGAACCAAATAAATATGAAAAAACAATATTAATGATTTGGTTTGATTTGATTTATGGATTGATTGGAATTGTTCAGATCTTTTGGCCAACCTTAACTACATGAACAATGATTTTCGCCTGTGCATGATGACCTAACCCTTGAAAAATATGCTTGAATTTTCCTCTTTTACTTTTTCTTTGTTTCTTTTCGTTCTTTTTTCCCTTTCTCTTTCTCTTTCTTTTTTTACCACGAGCTTTTATTCACACCCAAGCCCCCGCAGAGGACAATTGGTTCAAAATATGAAGGATTGACTTTAGGTATAAACATGTAATAAAACATACAAAAAGATTCGTTTAGAATATAAAGACTTATTTCTGGCAATATATATATATATATATATATATATAAAGACTTATTTGAATTTTGGCACAATTATTCAAGATTTCTAATAGTCTTTCCTTAATTTTTTTTTTCCCACGATTTATAAAAACAAGATTATTTGAAAAGGAAAAGTTCTATTTCTCAAAACTCCAATATAAAATACCCTCGCAAATTTCAAGAAACTTAGGGCTTCACGAATCTGAAGGTGATCAGAATCTACACTTCAAACAGGGAAGAATGTTCTTGGTTTGGAAAATACCAACTTCTAATCAATTCCCACCTGTGGATACGGGGTCGACAACGTAGAGATAAGGTCATCGAGTCATTGACTGTTTAAGGCTATTTCAAAACGAGTATACTTGCCTTTCCTAATTCGTGTGCTCTCTTGTTTTTAGCAATCTGTTCAATGCATGGAATTTTCCTATCCATTCCATTACTAACTGAAGTTTCGGTCGTAAAATTCACAATCAAATAAAACATACCTAACTATAACGTGAAAGAAGGCCAATGTCTATCTGCGTATTACTTATGTCATTGACGTGATGAAACGATTTATCTAATATACACTTTTCCTATATCTTCCTCGAAAAAAGATTTAATGACACTACATATAACGACAGATAAATACTCACTAAAGTTTGAACATGTGAGTGCAATAATAAACATAAACTATTAATTATTATAACAACAACTAATTACTATCGACATTTGTTCACCGTTTATCTATACATATTATACTAATCTATATCTTTTTCCCTTCCAGCCACGTTGTCGTCTCAAATATGCTAAATTCATTTAATTGTTTATGACCAAAGTAGTTGTTTTATTTATTTATACTTTTTTTGGCCAAAGACCAGACGAAGTTTCTTAAAAGCTTAATGTCACTTCAAAGAAGTTTCTTCGCGGGTGCTGTATGTGCTGGTAAAAGCCAAACCTCATTTGACTTGGATATTGGATGCATTAATTAGATTTTTACTCGGTTTCAAGGCATTAAACTATCTATTTATTTGTCAAGAAAAGTCCAAAAGAGATTGAAAATGGCAACAATTATTATCTCTCTGTGAGTCGTTGTACTTTGCAACTTAGTTGAGCTATGACATGACCGCGACACGATTAAAACTAATTATGAAAAGAAAACCATAGAACACGTGCACTATGAGGCATGAGCACGATGAATTCAGCATCTTTTTCGTTTTAAGATAGCCTCTTTAATATCGTGAAATACCTCTCTCTATATGTATATATAGTTTCGGTAATATGTTTTAGGATCAATTATATAGGTCAGCATATTTAGAATTTTCCTCACTATGTAAAAGAGGTTATTGGGACAGACATAAAACTATATCATTGGGAGCTCGAATATACTTTATTTTAGATAATATTTAAATTTTTATTAAAAAGTTTTATTATTCTTGTAATTATAGTGTATATATAATGATTTCGTTAAGAAAATGTATTTACGATATTTTCTAACATTCAATAAGAGGAAATTTTAAACTTAACTATAAAATTTACTAGCATTAGTGTACTTTTATCAATTATTTGGAAAATAGAATATATAAACTTGTATAAATTTTATTATCCACAAAAATATATAACAAAAAGTTACATTTAAAAAAATTATAAGTAGGATAAAAAGAATGGTACAATAATAATATAAAGATTAGTATTATATAATTTTTAAATATTACTTTCCTAGTAATAAGAAGATTAGTTGTTAATTATACCTATTAATTTTGATAATATTAATATTAAAAGAAATTATTGGTACATTAAATAATATCACTATTATTATTTATGAATATTTTGTATAGTAAGACTGAAAATCTTGTAACATTGACTATATAATTATTACTTATAATATAATTATAAAAAGATAAATAACATTTGATTGGACTTTATTTAATTAATCATTATTTTCTATGAGAAAAATTTTATTTTATTATTTATTATGGATTAAAGTAAAAGGGAATAAAAAGTATTTATTGAGAGACATACAATTAATGTAACTTGAAAAAGTAAAATGGCTCTAATGGAAATTAAAACCACCACCTCATGTTTGCAAAATAAAATACACAACTACTCACTTGTGTTTACCATTATGATAACTATTGCTCTTTAAAAAACATATGTAATACCTTTTTTTTTTCTTTTTTGACAATTTCAATTAATGATTTTCCCAAGGTATAGAGGGTTAGGGCCTCTTTTGGCTGCCTTTTGATTCCGTCCATAGAGGTGTTAGCTTAATTGAGTATTAGTTTCTTTTACAACTAAACTTTTATAAAAGAAAGCCTTTGTTTATGTTGAAATTATACTGAAATGGATTACTGTTTAAGGTTAAGTTCAAATAAAGAATTAAACTTTTAAGCATTTGAAATAAAGATCAATGTTCCACTATATGATTAAAACAGAAGATTTTGTTACAATGTTTTTATTACATCGTTAACTTGATTTGATGTGCTGATCATCTGGTAAGTGGCACTAATATGGTGTTGATCTTGTGCTTAGATTAATCTTTTATTTGAATCATATAGTATAATGTTGATTTTTTATTTTAACCATTTGAAAGTTTGATCTCTATTTAAACTTGAATCTAAAATGTTGATTCCTTTAGTATAATTTTCCCTTTTGTTTATAGAACCTATTCTAAGACTGTGTTTTTGGATTAAATAGTTAAATAGGTTAGGTTATGAGAAAAACACATATTCCATCATGTTATCACTAGCTTTTTATCTAACTCGATTTGCTAATCTTTGACATGGCTTCGAAGGCCTGCAACATAGAACACATCATGTATCGTTGATGGATACCTCTAAACTTGAAATGACCATTATAAAGAGATTTATCTAAAGCTTTTTTCCAACATTAACATTGAATTAGCAAATTATAGTTCCCAATAGAAATTCCATTGCAAAGGAAAATTACTTAGGTAGGCAAATGGCAATGCACAACAAGGCACCTTGTGAAGGGAATAAAAGAAGTTTGAGGAAGAGTAAATATATGTTCATTTTCATTAGGCTTCCCCCATAATACTACACTACTAGTTTAGGTGAGAATTTTTTAGGGCAATATTTGATTCATATTGTATGGACGAAGGAGAAAAGTATAAGCCGTTGTTACTCTTAGTAGAAGAAAAAGGATGGTGATTTTGTGCATCCTATGTGTAGAGTAGAAATTTGTTAAGATATTAGAGAGCCTCCAATGTAAATTAGAAATTTGTTTGATATGATTAGGTTTGGAAAGATGAATTCAACTGTAAACTATTTACATCTCCAATTGGTTTAAACTAGTTTCATTTATCTCGATCTAAATCTCATTAAAAAACAAACAATATTTTGCAATTAAGTACGGTTCATGATTCTTATGGTTAGATGTAGAACCATACTTTGTGT
This sequence comes from Lumnitzera racemosa, assembly GCA_024138005.1. Lineage (NCBI taxonomy): Eukaryota > Viridiplantae > Streptophyta > Magnoliopsida > Myrtales > Combretaceae > Lumnitzera > Lumnitzera racemosa. The sequence goes on from JAMXBC010000009.1 coordinate 94,234,893, forward strand.
TGCTTTTACACTTAATACATTACCTAATGATTTCATAGCGCAATAGTCCATTCGATACTTATTTGAATTGTAAGCTTACCTACACGAGATTCATATTGAATGGCAATAAAAGGAAAATAATTATGAGAAGTCTTTAACCTTTCATTAATTAAATTCTAGACCTTTGTAAAGGAGCAATAAGTTCTAAACTTCTTAAATTAGTTATTTGTCCTTTTGTTAATTTCTTCGATCACCATTCTCAAGAAATTATAGCATGTTTGGTTGATTTTATAAGAGTGGAATAAAATGGTTATTTCACTCTTGCAATCTTATTCTTACGTCTGGTTGGTAAGGTTATTTACTATTACTGAAAAGTGAAGAGTTGTAGCGCTTCAGTAGGATATAGTGAATAACTATTTTTGAATTTTTTTATAACATATTTTTATATTTATTCATGATATCTCAAAACAATAAGGAATAGTTATTACTTATCTATTATATTCTTAAATAATTGCAATTCTATTTCTACCTCATTCTAATTTGTAAACCAAATGTGCCATTATAATTTATCTTAAGTCAAAATAAATATGACAAATGACGTAAATTCTATTTCAAATTTTTTCTATAAACTATCATAAGTTAATATTAAGTTAATCACTATAAGGATTGATACTTTATGGTATATTAAAGTATCATATCAAGATACTTAGAGAAGTAAGAGTACTTATTTGTAGTTGTAGCTAGACTGTTTGTGCAAGTATTATGTGTGTGCTTGTGATACTAATTGATAATTAGGAGTTGAACTCCGAGTGCTAATTTTTACTTGAATATGTCATTCTTAGCTTGTATGAACTTGGTTGCTCATCTTATAATTTGGACTAATCTTAAGTTGACTAAGATCTAACTTGACATTAATGAACTCAATAGGGGTAATGATTAGGTTATCAAACTAAATACCAACACCTTGATGAGAATAGAAAAAATGGTCATTTTCTTACCCTTAGTAGAATTAAGTAATAGGAGAGGGGGTCACAACAAGGTTTGGAACCATGGTTCGAATGTTGTCTTGGAAGGAGGGTGTTCTTTTATACATAAGTCTAAATTTAGTCTAATAGTATCATGTTAAAACTTCTCAAAATCTAGGTTAGAGTAGACGAAATTTTTGTAATTTTGCAATAGACTAGTTAAACATTGTGTGATGATATATCATTTGCTCGTTACATTTTCATTTAATTAATGATTGAACAATCATGTTTGTTAATGTACTCTTATGATTTTATTCGATCTTATTGAGTTAGTAAGCTCACATCCTACTAGATTGTTTTGTAGGTGTGGAGTAGAACCTAAAGATGCCTTGTTACAGTTGTTTGTAGGTTAGTTTCGATAAGCTGGGAAGTAAGGTGTTGAAGTGTAAGGAATGGATAAAAGCTTATGTTACTTTTGTTTTTCTCTTATAGGAAGATTATAAGGTCTTTTTGGAAGGCCTTATAGTTTTCGTTGGCTTGCAGTTATATATATAGAATGTAATGTAGTTCCCTTATAGAGATGTGCAATTCATTTTGAAAACTTTCGAACTTTTAATGTATATAAAGCTATGTAAAATAACTAAACTATCGGTAGATATAAGAAAATGTATGTTGTCAAGTGTTATACCATAGGTCTTATTTACTATGGGTGCCCATCCGACTACTTCAAAGTTGGTTGAGTCGTTGTTTGCCATGTGTAGACTATACCTATGTTAGCAGCTAAGAAGGGTAGCTTTTAGGTTGAGTTGATTTATACGGTAGAGCTGTTACGACTCTTCGAGTTTGGGATATGACAGTTCTGGGTGGTATTAGAGTATGGTTTGCAAAGAATTAGGCTTTGAAGCATCTAATTAAATTGAACTAGACATTAGGAGCACCGAGAGCACGGAAAGCAAGTAGGCATAAAAGACTTAGACTTCTAGGCATATATCTAAGTTATCCATATGCAGAAGAAATCAAGTAATGCAAAACAAAAACTGGTAAAGGATAATACTAATCTAACTTGTATTGTGCTATGTTTATTTTCAGATTCGTAAATATGGGCTTATTTATGCTTAGTTACATTTTGGTTGGGAAGGAGAAGAGTCCCCTCTTGACTATTGAGTTCGTTTGCAAAAGTTATTATTGGAATTAGTTGACTAGATGATATTTTATATGATAGATGAGATTACAACTAATTATAAAGGAGGATTATCTTGAAGATGAAGGATGATTGAAAGATTAAGAAGGATGAGTAAGTCTTTTGCATAATGAATATACTGCAGTTGCAGCTTTTGAGAAGAAGTATATGTATGATAAGGGGATTGTATCTGTGATGGTCTCGGTGTCATACTTTCTTGCTGTAATGGAACCTGATAAGAATTAGCCACTTCGTTTTAATCAAACACCTATAGAAACTCCCCATGTATTTAGGGACTATCCACCTAGAGTCATAGATTGGTTTCTAAGATTTCCATTGACTAGGAATGTATGAACCATTTATAGAACCTCCTGAAAGTCTACTTCCAGTTTAACAAGAGAATGTAGGTGAAAATATAGAAGAAGAGGATCCTAAGGAAGATCTTGGGTATAATTTAGAAGCCGCAATTGCTCAGGGAGAAGCAGAAAATGAGATTGAGGAAGTTGAAACTGTGGAAGTAGCTAATTCTAGGGATTAAGTAAGAATTTAGGTAAAAGCTAATGAAGGTCAAGAGATGAATTAATTGGAAGGACTCGAGTTCTCAAATGAGGATAATAATGATGTGTAAGAAGTCATATATGTTCTTGAGAGACTTGAGTATCTAATGGTAAGTTTTGACTCAGAAGTAGGAATGAAAATCTATACTTAAATGCTTATGAAAATTGGTTTCCTTTGGGAGGTATTGTAGCATTAGACAAATCAGATGGATGGAGTAAATAGTTGTTTAACTACTTTTGAAACTTTTAGATTGTATGGTTTATGTTATGTACTTAGTCATTTGAACGAAGGACCTCTTTTTGTTGTAAATAGTATTTTGTAATTGTAAATATGCTTTTGTAATTGTACATATGCTTTTGTATTTGAGGCAATATTGATGTATTTAGAACTTATGTACTAGGAAGTCTTGATGTAATTTTGCTCGTACAATTATATTTATATGTAACTAGTGATGTAAATGGTTCAGTTTAGTGTAATTACCTCGACATAAGGTTCAATTATGATATATGCCCGTGAGTTGTAAAGTTCTATCATGAAAGCTAGTAGTGTGGTATATGTAAAGCTTTGTATAATATTGAATGTACTATAAGTAGAAAATAAGTATGGAGATTAGAATGTGCAAGTCAGTAATAGGGAAACCAGTATCTATATGTGATTAGTAATAGGAATTAAACATTATTATTATGTATACAGGTGATACTGTATTCATAGGTGTTAATTCAATGTTATTTTTCATTAAATCAAGACTTAGATATTACAGGGAGATATATTTATATTGTTATGTATATACTGGATATACTTAATTTAGGCAATTTATGAATATGAATGGTCACTAGAATATGTATAGTTGGAATTTTGTGGAATTAAATTGAGTAGAAAACATGTAATAAGAGGATTGTGTAGAGGTTTTTGGAAACTCATACTAACCAGTAAGTAAATGGAATTTCGAGTGTAGGCTTAAGTGAATTATTATGATAATTAAGTAACCAGACAAAGGAAGGAAATAGGAATGAGGATAGATAACCTAGAAATAGGGAACCACCACTAGTTCTACCTGCACTACAAGACCCATTAAGGAATGATTTATTTCTACCTCTACCTCTTTTTAATATGTTGGATCTTACTCAATTTGGACAAATGATGATGAATATGCATACTATGATCCAACAACAAGGAGTAATAATTCAACATCTCTTAGCAAGTGGAAATGCCGTAGGTTCTAGGCAACATGAAGTAGAGATAAGAGAATAACGACCCCCAGAAGTTAGTAAGCTCACAAAGTTTATAAAAGCTAGTTGGTATTTTGAAGGAGAGATGGGAAAACCAATTGTTGCCGATGATTGGTTGGCTTAAATTGAGTGAAGTTTTGAAGCTTTTCAAGTACCAGAAGTGCAAAAGCTCTCATATGGAACTTTCTTATTGAAGTTGGGAGCATAGATACAATAGGACTTGAAAGCATAGACTTTGTCAAGACCACTTACATGGCAAACATTTAGAGGAGAGCTTAAGAATGAGTACTTTCCTGTGAGTGTCCAAAACCAGATGACTAAATAATTAATGAGTTTGAAAAAGGGTGTGATGAATATGGTGCAATATGAGATGGAGTTTAACTAGTTGATTCAGTATGCACCGTAATTGTATTGAGACAATCTGGAGCTTAAGAAAGATCTTTTCTCTTAGGGGATTTGAGCCTATGATGAGGTGTAGGCTTATGGACTATGGTTTTAAAACCTACAATGAGGTAGTAGATAAGGCGTGTTAGCTTGAAAATAATTGGATACTGATGCAGTAGAAGTGGAGTAAGAAGTTAAGTAAGGTGAATCGATTTAGGCCTACTTTTAAGAGATCCTTCTCCGGTGCTGGAAGTATTAACTCGAGTCGAAAAGGAAGGAAGTTAGCTGCAATGATTGGTAGAGCAAAACAATTAGACAGAGGATTTAGTTTTTATGATAAGAATTGGACTATTAAATGTTGGAAATGTGGAGACCAACATTATCCTCACTAGTATGCATAATTGAAAGGAAAATGTAATTTGTGTGGAAATCAAAATTATATATCTAGAGAGTACCCAAGGTTGAAGAATGTGAAATGTGATTGTTGTGGATGAACTGAACAATTTTCCAAATATTGTATATAGTTTGGACCTGGAGTAAAGAATGCTGGAGGGGTGGATACTACGATGGTTCCTGCATGTGTCTTTATGTTAGAAAGTATAGATGAGGATACTGAAGAATTTACCGAATGGATGGGGAAATATTTCTATGAAGGTTTGGATAATGATGACAATTGTATGGATTGAGGTGAACCGGGCTTAGTAATAGGTTCACTAATATTAACTATTAATTAATAGTTGTAGCATAAATTATGCTTAATGAGATAATTATATTATTAAGTAGTACAATAGTTAGTAGTATTGTAATAGGTTCTTAAAACTTGTTAGAAATTATAATAATAGTATAACAAGTCATGTGAAAATAAATGGACGAGTTGCATATACGTTTTTTGATACAGGAGCTTCTCATTAGTTTATCAGTTAGGAATTCGTATCAAACCATGGAATTGGGGTAGCTAAAATGAAAGTTACTTATAGAATAAGAATCTCTTTAGGAGAGCATGCATCTACTCGAAAAGTGGTAAATGAAGGGCGAGTGACAATCCATGAAAGGGAATTTCTAATTAAATCGATAGTGTTACCTATAAGTGATTATGATGGTATTGTGGAGATTGATTGGTTATCGAGATTGTTGAGCTTTATTTCGATTTCCCTTAATTTAACTTATATTTAACTTTGTTCGCTTAATATAAATTACTCGACTTAAAATTAAGGATAAATATTTTTTTTTTAAAAATGTTTAGAAAAAAATATTTTTTAAAAATTTGGAGTCGCTAATTAGTTAAATTGGTAAAAAATCAAATTAGATATTTCGGGTAAAAAAAAAACTTAATTTAGCTGCTAGTTAATGGGAATTTGGGAACTAACTTATTAAGATTAAATCACCTTGTAAAATATATATATATATATATATATATAAACTAATGGGCTTTTATTTCTCATGATTTTTCTAAAGACATCAAAATATGCAATAATATAAAAAATACAATTAAAATATCTTTTTAAATTTTTTATTATGAATTACAAAAAAGTTTATGATTGCTTTAGAGGTGCCATGTATCCGCTAGTTAGGATTAAACCAACGTAGTTTTATGCTTTTTAGAAAGTGTTTAGCTGGTTGATTCTTTTTAATTTGAAAATTGAGCCAAATTTATATTATTTAACAATTTATTATTTAAAAAAAAAACCTAAAAAGATTTAACTTCTTAAATCTGAAAACCTAACTAACTAATTTTTTTTTTTGAAAAGATTCTAGTTAAGATTTTTTTTAAAAAAATCACTACACGTCAAAAAATTTATTTTTCTATAACTCTAAATGCAAAATTTATGTGAATTTACTAAGATATATAATTTAGATACATGTCTTTATCAAAGATATGAACTTCGTAAAATATATGTATATATATATATATCAAAAAATACAATTTTTATGAAAAAGATGCAATTTAATTAAAAAATAAAAGTTATCTAACAAATACTATTTATCTAATTAAAATGTATGACATATAATTTATGTTAAAATTATTAAACCCAAATATTTAAGTGGCTTGGATCATTACCATCGAGTCGAACTCAGATTAGATGAAGGAGCTCTATAGTGGTACGGGTTGGGTTCTTTAAGGCCAAGCAATTCTAGCGACCTATAAGGTGTTCTAAGCATCAATTCCAGTGGAGGATTTAAGTTTCGCAACAAAGTTATTAGTGAAACTTTGTTTGGTGCATGTGCCATGGCTTGAAGTGATGATTTGCGTTGTTTTTGTTGGTGGTCAATAGTTAGGCATCAATTTCGGTTGAGGGTACACCATAGAGTGTTTGTGCATGTTGTGGAGCTATTGCGCTATTGTTGCTACTGTTTGTTGAGATGTAGGTTGTTGTAAATGTGTCTATTTCATAGACTGCTATTGTTGTGTGGACTATTACGTGGACTGTTGTTTGTGGATTGCTGTATATCGAGTGTAGAGTGTATCATGTGCGTGTATTGTATGGGAGTGTGCGCATGGGTGTTAACTAAAGTGTGCACATGAATGTAGACTGGAGTGTGTGTGTATGTTGGGGGGGGGGGGGGGGGGGGGGAGGGGGAGGTGGTATTGACTGAAGTTGTTCAGTGAGTGTGGTGATTGGTTGAGGGTTGTATGTTGTCATGACTATGTGCTGTAGTGGGTTTCATGCGCGATTGTATGTAGGGTTGTGTAGAGTTTTTGAAGTGTGGGGTGGGGTTGTGTAGAGCTTGTATGTGATAGTCGTCGCTACTATTACTACTTGATTTCAATGAAAGGGAAGTTTTGATGAAGATGGGAACTGTTTAAGGGAAAATTGTGACAGTGTGTGGTCCTAAAAAAAAATTCTCCTTATGATAGGTGATTTCCAATTATTTATAAGCAATTAATTTAAATATTTTAGATCTTTTGTTGTAAATATTCAATCTCGATAAAACTTAACAAATCTAATCTTCGTAAGATATGACAATATTTACTTTAGATTTGTTAATTTCTCAAATTATCTAATCACGATTTAATCTAATATACTCTTAAGTTTTAGAAGCCCTACATTCTATTTGGGCTTTCTATTTTGAGCCTAACTTAATCTAAGTTGTTTTAAATTGACCACAACCCATAGCCCAAAATACACATGCTAACTATTTAATAAATCGTGAGTCTATTTTAATTAACCTAGTCAAAAATATTTTTCTAATTGGGTAAAAATCTATTTTATATTTCATTAGACTATTTTTTAAAAAAATATTTTTTCTAATGAAGTTCAATTATTTATAGACTTTGAATTTATTAAATCACATGTACATTTTCAACTATTGTCTGATTTGATCTTAAATTGACTTATTGATTGACATAAATTGGACACTTTATTTTTTTTTTCATTTTTTATTTTTCAATTTTTCAAAAACAATTTTTTCGAACCTGGCCTAAAAAAGAAAAGAATCTTAAAATAAAGAGTGGCAAAAATTAGGTGTTTACAGTTGCTCTTCTTTATAGTGAAGTTTGATTAGAACTTTGCTACAAAGACAAAAGAGATACCTATTTTTGCCAAATCTTAGCTTGAATTGACAAGGTGACGATTACTGACTTGAATGGTCAGTTAAGCAGTGTCTCATCTTGATTTGAGGAGGTAAAATGATAGCGAATTGAAAGGTTGATGTGAATGATAATAGGTTTGTCTTGAAAGGATGGGGCAAAGGAATAGGGAGCCTGTCTTGAAAGGACACGGCAAAAGGATTATAGAGGCCTGTCTTGAAGGGATAGGGCAAAAAGATTAAGGGGGCTCGTCTTGAAAAGACGGGGCAAAAGGGATAAAGAGGCTTGTTTTGAAAGGACAGGGTAAAGTAGTAGGAGGCTTGTCTTGAAAGGACGAGTCAAAATAAATAAAGAGCCTTATCTTAAAAGGATAGGGCAAAAGAAACAACGGGCTTGTTTTCAAAGGAATATGCAAAGGACTCAGAGTCTATCTCGAAAGGATAGGGCAAAAAAATAAGGCTTATCTTGAAAGGACATGGCAAAAAGAATAAGGAAGCTTACCTTAAAAGGATGGAGTAAAAGAGATAGGGGCTTGTCTTGAAAGGACAGGGTAAAAGGATTAGGGGTAGAGGGGTTGTGCTGAAAGGATAAGGCAAGAGGATTGGTGACAGGGATCAAGGATCAATCACACGCTCTTAAACTTGAGGGCTCATTCAGATGGTTCGCTAAGCTGTCTAAGGTGAGTTAAGTGCCAAGAAGTAGTACTTACCTTAGTTAGATCTACCAAGCTACTTCGCTTCCCATATCATCCAAGAAGTTGTCGAGGTGGCCAGTTGACATATCAAGCTAAGCTCTCTGTTATGCAACATTCACAGCATTGAATTAGAATACTATCAACTTAAATACCATCGAAGCTAAGTTGATAGTGGCCAAGAGCCAATCACCCGAGGTCGACCCGAATGTGAGTTAAGCCTAAACTAACCCTTGTCTAGGCCTAGCAATCAGAGTTGTCAAACTATCGATGCCGACTAGACCTAATCAAGGCTTACTTTTGCTTGGCTTGTAGCGTTATTGGGACCACAGAATGAGTAAAATTACTCATGCGCACTGTCTTTTTCTAACATTTGTATTATCTATACTGTCAATGCATATTCTTTTTGCATGATTACATTGATACCCTTGTAAATTATTCTCTTTTTCCATTGCTAGTAGGATTTTTTTTTTGTAATTTACTCTTATTTAGGATTTGCCCTCAGGTAGATTTACTTACACATTGTAATAGCTGCAATAGTTATCATATTGAACTTTTTGGACATACTCTCTTGAGTTAAGTGTTTTGCTGCTTACTCTCGAGCTACTCATATCTAGCCCTTTGAGTATGGACTAGTGGTAAGTAATCTCTAGCCACAGTTGTAGGTCGTATCAAGTGTATCTTGAGCTCTTGTGAGGCATTGATGTATAAGAACCCTTACCTAATCTTTGACTATTATTTACTTTTCGAGCCATCTTGCGGCTTAGACCCATCCCTTGGTTATGAAATGATATTGGGTTCGTATGTTCATCCATGGATTTGTATCAATAGGGGGCTTGTCTTGAAATGATAGGGTAAAAGGATTGGAGGGTGATCCTAAGAGGATAGATTTCTTCAAGATTTTTAAAAACTTCTCAATTCTTTTAAATATCTCTATTAAGGACTTTAAGATTATTTTACTCGGGAATGGAAAATTTCGTAGATAGCAATCAATTGGCATACCTCGTATTGACTCCTGATAGTCATTCATTTGGATAGTAGAATGTCACCAAACTACTTTATCAATATTGTGCTTTTTCTTATAATAGGTCCTCTTCACTTCTGGGTTCCAGTTTGGATTCTCATTTATTAAGACAAATTGTGATAGAAAATTTTGCTTGTGAATCTTTTAGCTATGCCATGCTCATGTCTTGATTTTTCTTTCATTGTCGCTGGTTTTCAATTTCTATCTTTATGATTCTTGAAAAATAAATTTTTTTTGAAAAACAAGATTAACTCGCATGGAGCATTCGACCTCAATTTATTTGGTAATATAGGTTTAGTGGTAAGTATTTGGTGTTTAAGTGTGTAACGTAATGACCATTTGAATTTGAGAATATTTATAGATATCAACTTTTCTTACAAACGATGAAAGATTAACCATAAACAATTTCTTAAGAAAAATTGGAATCTTTATTGAACTCATTTTTTTTTATGGATAATAAAATTTAATAGCATATGAATTCACAAGGCCCCTTAAATTCGGACCATCCATTTCTGTTAACATTAATACACCTCCCGACAATGCCCTCTTTGCCACATAAGGGTCCTCATAATTCAGAGCAAATTTACCCTTGGGGTCTTTTACATTTGGTGGTACTTTCTTCAACACTAAATCTCCTTCCTTGAAGTATCTCGGGTGCACTTTCTTATTAAAAGCTCGAACCATCCTCTATTGTTAACATTAACCATGAAACATTGCTGTAAGTCTCTTTTCATCCAGGAGGTTCAAATGCTCCATTTGCTTTCTTACCCACTCTACTTCATTAAGTTGAATTTTTGCCAACACTCGAAACGAAGGTATTTCTACTTCCACCGATAATTTCCTCTTTAGTTCCATATACTAATGAATAAGGCATTGCATCTGTAGAGATTTTGACTGAGATTCTATAAGCCATAAGTGCAAAGGGGAGCATCTAATGCCAATCTCTATAAATGATTCTCATCTTTTCAATGATCCTCTTAATATTCTTGCCAATGGCTTTAATTACCCCATTCATTCAAGGTTACTCCAAAGGTATATTTCTATGGATTTAGCTTTAGTTGGAACTTTCTCAATCGCTTAAGCAGTTTTCATAGAACATTTACATGATTCTCATTCTCTTTGGATTTGGCAATCATATCATCTATATAAACTTCGATCTCCTGATGCATCATATCATGAAATAGTGTAACCATAGTCTGTTGATAAGTTGCCTTAGTGTTCTCTAACTTGAAAAGCATTATACCGTAACAAAACGTTCCCCAAGTGGTAACAAAGGTTATCTTGATTTTATCTTCCTCTACCATTCTGATTTGATTATATCCCAAGACACCATCCACAAATGAGAAAAGATGATTTCCGGCTACGTTGTCCACAAAGACGTCAATGTGTGGTAAAGGGAAATTATCCTTAAGCATCGTTTGGTTTAAATCACAGAAGTCCACCCATACCTTAATTTTCCCATTTTTCTTTAGCATTGGTACTACATTGGCTACCTATTTAGGGTAGTCTAACACTTCTATGAACCTAACTTTCAGTAATTCTTCACTTCTTCTTTTATCTTAAGGAGTATATCAGGCCTAAACCGCTTAAGCTTTTGCCTCTTTGGTTTAATATCATCTCTTGTAGGCAACTTATGAACCAAGATCGATGAATCTAAACTGGGCATATCCTTGTAGGACCAAGCTAATATATCTAAATATTCAGATAATAAACGTGACAACTCTTACTTTTGATTGTTTACCAAATTACCCCTAATTTCTAAGTTTTGTGGATTCTTTTCTGTCCCTAAATTAATCACAACTATTGGTTCATTAGTGATCACTTTGCCTTGTTTAAATTGAAGCTAACTCTCTTATATTTCATTTGGGATCTCAACATCATCTCCGACATTTGACCCAGTAGTGTTGAAGGTGATATTGGTACTTTAATCATTTACAAACGCGAGATAACCATTATTTTCACCATTTTTATCGGATCTAAAGAGTAAAGAAAAAGGCAAGAGGTAATAAGTAAATAACAAAGAAGAAGAATTAAAAGAAAGCAAATAACTTTATTAAACGAAGTCAAATCGTCTAAAAGAAAATGCCTACCTAATCAAACTAACTATGAAATTGAATGCTCGTAATTGATCTAATGTTGCTTTTCTAAAGAGACCTATTAATAGGAATGGAAAACCAATTGCATAAGGAAACTGGGGTACTGATATTTTTCTCCTCGTCTAGACCGATGCTGCATTGCTGAGCCAAAGCCTTGGCTAAACCGATTATTTTGTGTTCTTGAACATTGGTTGGTACTGGAAACGTATGGTAGATATTTGGAAAATCCATATGAGCATGGTACAGCTAATCTCCTCTCTTCCCTCTAGTTTTAGCCTTCATTTCTTGGACTTCTACCTTAGTAGGCTCATATTTGAGCCCGAATATTCTAATCTACTGCTTAGTTTGTTCCGAACAATCCTGTCTTCCTTGTCTTGATACTTCAATCATGCTGAATTCATAAAAAACTTGCAACCCTGGTTCGTCTAATTCCCCACTCTCGATATACGGAATAGTTGTCTATTTGTAAATCTCATAGTCTTGTTCACTGATAATAGTGATTAGCTGCCCATTGGTTATGAATTTCACCTTCTGATGTAGACTGGATGGAATTGCTCTTATCGAATGAATCTATGGCCTTCTCAATAGAAGATTGAAAGTTCAAGGTATATCCAGGACATGACATGGAATAGTGAACATCTGTAGATTGATCTCGACCTGCAGCCCAATTTCTCCAAGTATCTCCCTCTTTAATCTATCAAAAATGCTTACTGAAATTGAGTTGGGCTTTATCTTAGTTGAATCTACTCCAATCAAATTTAATGTCGCTAGCAAACATACATTCAGTGAAGAACCATTATCAATCAACACCCGAGCAACGATTATCCCTACATACTTAACCACTATGAAGAGGGGTTTTGTGTATCGATCTTCCTCTTCACCCAACTCATTCGATGAGAATGAAATCTGATCTGTTGTAAACACTGAATTGACTACTAATCCTAACTTTTCAATGGAAATGCTTTCAAGTACTTTAACATCTTGGAGAATGTTGATTAAGGTTTTTCGATGAGTATTAGATGACAATAGTAAGCTCATTAGGGAAATCTAGGTTGGTACCTTGGTTAGTTGATCCATAATCTTATACTTATTGGCTTTTACTATCTTCTTGGTAACATTTTGATCTTTCTCATCTGTATCCTCAAGGATCTTTTGAGAAGCCTCTTCTATAGTAGTCTTTCTCTAGGCTTCCTCGTTTTGGTCATAGATTCATCTCGAGCAAGTAAGCCTTTTAACCATAGGTAGTAAGACTTGGTTGTTTGATTTACAGTTTGGTAATCTAGATAAGCTGCTTTGTAATTTTTTAGGGCTATTAAGACATTAAAAGCAATATTCTTAGGTTTATCCAATTCTTCAACCTTCTCATTTTTCCTGTGGTACTAAAAAACCAAAGGTGTAGGTCTATCTCCAATCATCCCAACCATCTTAGTTATCCTCTTGGCTTTTGCAATAAGCTTATCTTCTTCCTTAAATTCAGAAATCTATCTAGTGGGTGGTTTAGCGGCATATATCATGAATGAACTGAAATAATCAACTAAGTACTCATATTTACTTGACGGCCTCCTAGGGTATCAACCGTTGGATCTTCGGCTTTATACCTTTTTCTAAGCTCCCTTTGAGTATATTTCTTTTGTAGTTTTGGAACCATCATAGCCATAATGTCAGCCTTCTTTATTTTCCCATCCTTCAACAATTGATATATTGTTGGTCTGGTCTGGGTTCTATCTTTGAGATTCATATTCTGCAAGTATCTGGCATGTCTTAGATTCCAACCTACCTCTTCAATAGTAGTAAGGAGACTATCTAGATCAACTTTTGGTTTTGGTACTCTAGAGATAATCATATTCATTGAGTGTACATGATCCGATAAAGGATTATTACCCACATTAGGAGTAAGAGTTTGAATGAAGTCCAATTGCACTAACTTAGCATTAATAAGATCTTGGATCTTGTGTTTGAGTCTCCAACACTGGTTCATAGAATGTCATACCCCAAATGATAATCACAATGGAGCTCTAGGTTATAGTCTTTTGGTCTCTAACCCTCCTTCGGTATTTTAAATGTCAAGAAATTCTCTTTTCTTGATCATGCAAGAACTTAGCTTAGAAAAGTAGGTATCCTAGTAAACCGTCTCCTTTATAGGCGATTATTCTGATCCATATTCGATGGGGGATTTGAGTTTTTGGGACATGGCTACTAGTGCTGCAAGTTTGATAAGGTTGCCAGTATTGACAATTCTTACAGTAGCTTCTTTAGCCTTGTTGGAGAATCTCCTAGAGGCATCTTCTTCTCAACTGCTTCAAGATAAGGAAACCTTTTGGTAAAGACAACTTCATCAATTCAACACCTTGAGGCTACGATCTTTGCAAAGTTAGAGGTAGGATGTCTTGCTAGATGTTGTTAAAATGGGCTTCCAAGAGTATTAATAAAAGGAAAGGTTAGATCCTTTTCTATTAAGGGAGGAGTCACCCTGGCTGCTATGCCCCTTCATCTTTGAGCATACTCTTTAAAGCTCTTGTTAGCTTTCTTATGCAGATTGTTCACATGGATGGGACTACCTCGATATTAAATTTGTACTGGTAATAGAAAGCCCGAGCTAATTTATCCTAAGTATCAATCTCATTTAGGTCCGATTGGGCATACCAGATATGGAGCCTGATTTTTTCATTTTTGTTTAAAATTGATTTCTTATTTTTTCATTAATACTAAACCCTAACCTATTTAATATAAATCCTCGACTAAAGAAATTGAGAAATTCCAATTTTTTATTGAAAATAATTTTTGCAGTTGCCACCCGACCGAAATCGGGAAAAGAAAAAGAAACCGTAACCAATTGGATGGATTGATTACGATTTAACTACTGGTTTTTTATTTCAATTTTAAATGAAGAACTAGAGGGTTCCAAGTTCAAGGGCTAATTTATTAAACCTTTAATGGGTACCATTATTTATTTACCGAAATTAGGATTATTCTTCTAATTATAATATTTAAAAAATAAATAAATAAATAAATAAAATCAAAAGGGAGAAAAAAGAGGGACCTGAGTTTCTACATATTTTATTGTCGCCCCGAAGGTACTTATGTATCTGCTAACCGGAATCAGATGATCGTAGTTCTTTCAAAAAATCTTTAATGTGTTGATTGATTTTAATTTAAAAATAAATGATCGAATTTACGTTTTAATTGATTTGGTTTATTTAAAAATTTAAAAGGGGTCCTAACTCTTGTAGTATTTAAATCTTATAAAGAAACTCTATGAAAATCTTACTTTTCTAAAAGGGGTTTTACTATTTTTATTTTTATTATTTTTTTCATATTTATTTATTTATATATTTTTAAAAAATAGTTTTCTATATGAAGAAATCCTAACAACTTGATACTAAAAGCCCCTAAACTAATATATATATATATATATATATATATGAACAAATCATGTTATGAACTTAATTGACTAACTAACAGAATAATAATATAATAATAAAACAATGATAACTAAATAAAGAAATAAAAACCTAGAAGAATACCGTACTTGAACTTGGTTTCAACCATGGAGTTGGTGCTAGTCAGAAATTGGATAGTAGCTCCAAAGTCCATATACAAATTAAGCTCCAGCAAGTAATAAACTCGAACTTTTAGCCAACTACTTGAGTTCCAAATTTCAATTTAAGCCGTACAGCAGCAGCGATTGGATACTAGCGCAAATTGTTGAACATTAATAGCATGCTTGAGATGACCCTTGTTTGCTCCACAAGAGATATGGACAACACCAAAATAGAAGAAACCAAGCTGTTATCCTGATCGCAGCAATGGTTGTCACTATGAGAGGCTGGTCACGCGTTGTTGGACCGGGGGGGAGGGGGGTAAAGACTATGGCTATGTATTGGTGACTCTGCTGTCGTATTCAGTCAAAGGGGATAGTGTAGTGTTCGCGCTTGGTTGAAGTGGTGTGCTGTCCGTTGTTGTTATGGCGTATGTATTAGACTGTTGACTTGGGCTATTCGGTGAAGGAGTAGCGAAACAATGGGTGTTGCGTGGAGAAGGAGTTACCGACAATGGCTTAGTCGCTATTCGGTGTTGGAGCTCAGCAGGAATTGTCCAACGCGCGCTGTTGCTATTGTTGCGGTAGTCGGAGTTTAGAAATTTGGCGTCGTGTTTAGTAGTGACGGATAGCGAAGATGCCGCGAGCTCGGTGTAGTATGTTGAAGATCAGGTGTCGTTGCCGTTTTTGGATGGAGAAGACAGCGACGACGAAACGTGAAGATCACGTGGGGTATTGCTGTCGTATGTGCTGTTGTGTTGTGTGGCTGATTGGAGTTGATCGCGCTGTGTTGGTGTGTTCTTGTGGACGTGTGTGTAGTGATTGCTGCTGCAGTGAAGAGAATTCGTGTGTACATGGCTTATGTGATCGGAGATGGTGCGGCTTGGTGATCATCGGGAAATTAGTGCTGTTGATCAGATGGAGGGGAAATCTGGGCTGTTTGCAATCAAGCGTGGCGGCTGTGGCTTAGTTTGTATTGGTTTTCCAGTTAGTATACTTGCTGAAATTGTATCATGCACGGTCTTCCAGTCGGTGGTGTAAGGTGTGCGATGTGGCGTGGGCTTGCTGTCCACCTTTGGTCTGGTCACTATTGCCGTGACGGGAAATCTAGGCGAGGACAGATAGCACTGGACGGCGATTGCGGACGTGTTGATGATCAGACTTGCTCATGCGTGGGACTGCGTTGTTGTGCGCCCATGGAGTTCAGCCTCTTGTTTTTTTTTGTCCCCCTTTTTTTCGACTGTTGGAGTGTGTTTATATAGTCTAAATCATATCATATCTTATTATATCTAATTATATATGATTTGTTAATTAAACTAGATTCAAATAAATTTAAATATGATTTAACTAAATTCATGCCTGCTGAGACTTGAACCCAAGACCTCAAGTTAACTCCAACCCAAATACTCCAATGTTTATCCATTAAGCCGTTGGCCTGTGCCTTACATTTAGTATAATTAAATTATATTTAAACTATTTAATTCCCTAAAATAAAATATTTTAACTAATCTAAAACTAAAAACTATTTGCTCTAAAAAAGTTACTTCCTAAAAATCTAAGAAATTTTTATGATTTTTCCTTTTCTTATTTTTTTAGTATTTTTATTATTCTTTTATCTTTTTGAATTAGGACCCTTTTTGTAAAAATTAAGACTATGGAGGGGCAAAAATTAGGTGTCTACACTAGATCAATGCCAGCCTAGTCAAACTATCTTAAAAGGTTTAGACCATCACTTTATCGTACTTAGTGTATTTTCCCTTTTTTTTTTTTATGTACAGCCCGATGTGAACCTTAGGACAGTTGGTCCTATAAAAGTCATTGCCTTCATATGCGTGCAAAGTGATCATTCCCATCTGCTTAAGCCAATTAACCATTTCTAGGGCTTTCATTTTCTCGGTTAATTTTTTGGATAAACTTCCTTTCCATCTCCTTATGTTTTTCCTTGATCTCCTTCCTCTATGTCTCAACATTGGGGACATATTCTACGTCTTCCAGTTCAGGGGGAAGGGTCACATCTGTGTTCTAATTTAGGTTGACTTGAGATGCTTGGTGATCATTGAGAATTCTGATAGCTTGAATTTGTTTGGCCATCTTAATCATGTTTTCTTTTAGGGTTACAACTCTTAGGTTAGACTAGGTTTGATTGACGTTTCCACTGTTGGGAGTTGATATTCTTGCTTTGGAAAGAGTGAATATCGGGCTTCCAACTAAATTTGCTTGTTTAGGTTTTTTTTTTTTTTTTTAAATCCTACAAACACCCAAGTTTAGAACTTTTGTTAATCAATTTTTTTCTTTCCTTTTCTTTTTCTATCTTTTTGTTTTCTTTTTAAAGACATCTATTAAAAGCAATTAATAGAAGATTAAGTAAAAGACTGTGCAACTAATAAAAGCTTTTATTTAATAAAGCTACAAATGTAGTAACAGTCATAAAATCAAGCCTAAACAATGGACTAAAAAAAAAAAAATCCTAACTATTCGTCTTAAAAAAAATCAAATCCTATATCTATAAAACTCGTGAATTTGGTTATGGTAGGCTTTACGGGATTAATATTGTCTTGACTTTCCATGTCTATATTACATAAAACATGAGATTACACAATTATTTACAAAAAAATGAAAATACCAAATTTACAATAAGGCTACATATGATATTAATAATTTTGTAACTCCTTCAATTCTTTTAAATTATGTAGCATTTTACTTATTAGGAGACAATGTTAAAAAAAAGACGTATATAATACGAGAAATGAAAATAGTCATATGGAAACAAGCGTTAGTAAAAAAATATATATAAAAAAATAAATGTAGTATGCTACACACCCATGTAATGCAATAGACGTCGATAATTAATAAGTTATAGGAATTATTATGAACTTGTAGTCGAGAATATGATGATATATAAGTGGATAAAAAAATAAATCTTTTTTTTTAAATGAAGCTCATGGACATATAAGGGCACTGATTCTTTTAATTTTCTCTCTTTTTGAAAAAGAAAGCCTAATTGACCATAGATTATAATAATCGAAATTTTCCTATAATTAAAACCTAGTAAGCTATATCGAAGCATGAGTAGGCTTGCTTATCACCACTAGGCGAGAGTAAAGACCTCTATGACTTAAGGGTAACGTAATAACGGTTTGTCTTAAGTTCCTAAGGTGGCCTAAGTTCGACTACATGTAAGCATACAAATGATGATTTAAAAAAAAAAAAAACAAACTTTATATCCCCATTAAAGGGCTTATTAAGCCATGCATTTCCTAGAGGCCGATATTATAAAAACCTGGTTAGTATAACTATATTATACATAAAAAAAGATTAAAAAGCCCATTGATTAATTAATTTTTTTTACATGGCTAGCCTCCTATGGTCCTTAGTAGAGTCGCTAATTCTGTCAAGCCCTATTTTGGTTTTCTTTAATTTAATATATATTAAATCTAGCCTACTTAATATAAATTACTAAACAGAAAATTAAGGAAAAATATTTTTCCTTAAAAATTATTTAGAAAAACATATTTTAAAAAAAATTTGGAGTTATTAACCAATTAAATTTGTAAAAAATTAAATTAGAGTTTTCAAGTGGGAAAACTTTAATATGACCGCTAGCTTATGAATTTTCTAAAAAATAATTTTTTTTCTGAAAATTTAACCAGAATTTTCAAATAAAGGGTTTTATATTTTTTATAGTTGCTCCAGATGTGCCTATGTTATCTATTAATCGAGATCAAATTAACGTAGGTTTGTTTTTTTAAGAAAAGATTTAGTGAGTTGATTTTTTTTTTAATTTGAAAATTAAGCTAGATTTATGTTATTTAATGATTTATTATTTAGAAAAACATAACAAGATCTAATTTCATCAATCTAGAAAACCTAACTAACTAATTTTTTTAAAGTTTCCAGTTAAGATTTTTTAATTAAAAAAAAACACTATGTGTCAAAAAATTTATTTTTCTAAAACTCTAAATCTTGGAAAAGATATGTATATATATATATATATATATCTAAAAATGCAATTTTTATGAAAAAAATACAATTTAATTAAAAAATGAAATTTATCTAAAAAATTATAAATTTATCTAATTAAAATGCATGAGATATAATTTATGTTAAAATTATTAAACAACCTAATTACCAAAGCTGGTTAAATCATCACAATTGGGTTGGATAACCACAATTGAGTCTAACTTGAATTGGATTAAGGAGCTCCATAGTAAGGCGGGTCAGGTTCTTTAAGGCCAAGCAATTCTAGTGACTTAAAAGGCATTCTAAGCATCAATTTAAACGAGGGATTCAAGTTCCGTGACAAAGTTATTGGTAAAACTTTGTTTGGTGCACATGTCGTGGCTTGAAGTGATGATTTGGGCTATTTTCGTTGGTGGTCAATAGTTAGGTGTCGAGATTGGTTGGGGGCGTGTAATGTAGTTTTCATGCATGCTGTGGAGTTATTGTACTGCCTCTACTATTGTTTATTGAGATGTGGATTGCTGTGATCATGTTTGTTGTATGGATTGCTACAGTCGTATGGACTGTTGCTTGGATTGTTGTTTGTAGAATATTGTCGTATGTAGACTATTGTACATCGAGTGTAGAGTGTGTCGTATGCGTGTGTAGGAATTGGGTTAGATAGTGTGCTGGACTGCTGCGTGTGAGTGTTGTGAAGGAGTGTGCGCGTGAGTGTTGATTGGAGTATGTGCATAAGTATTGATTAGAGTGTGTGCATGGGTATTGATTGGAGTTGTACGGTTGAATTACTGAGTGTGGTGATTGGTTGAGGATTGTGTGTTGTCATGACTATGTGTTGTAGTAGATTTCATGTGCAATTGTGTGTGGGGCTGTGTGGAGATGTTGAAGTGTGAGGCTGCATGGAGCTTGTGTATGACAGTCGTTGCTACTATTACTGCTTGATTTCGATGAGAAGGAGGTTCTAGTGAAGATGGGAATGGCGTAAGGAAAGATTATGACAGTGTACTGTCCTTAAAAAAAAAAAAATTATCCCTATGATAGGTAATTTCCACTTATTTATAAGTAATTAATTTAAATCTTTTAGATCTTCTGTTATGAAGATTCAATCTCAATAAAACTTAATAAATCTAATCTTCTTAAGATATGACAATATATAGTTTAGATTTGTTAATTTCTTAAATTATCTAATCATGATTCAATCTAATCCCCTCTTAAGTTCTAGAAGCCTCACATTCTATTTAGGCTTTTTCTTTTGGACCCGACTCAATCCAACTTGTTTTAAATTGACTACAGCCTATAGCCCAAAATACATATGCTAACTATTTAATAAATCTCGAATTTATTTTAATTAGCTTAGTTAAAATACTTTTCTAATTGGGTAAAAATCCACTTTATATTTCATTGAACTATTTTTTAAAAAATATTTTTTCTAATAAAGCTTAATTATTTAGAGACTCGGAATTTATTAAATCGCACATATATCTTTAACTATTATTTGATTTGAACCTAAATTAACTGACTCACTTGACTTAAACACTTTATTTTTTAATTTTTTTTCAATTTTTTTCATTTTTTATATTTCAATTTTTTAATTTATCAAAAACAATTTTTTAAACCTAGCTAAAAAAAAGAAAAGAATCTGAAAATAAAATGTAACAAAAATTAGGTGTTTATAGAGGCATGAGGTGAAAGTAGATTGTCAAAATAAGGTAGTATTATTAGATGATGGAAAAATTGTAATTATTGGTAAAACTGAGAAGTATGGTGTGAAGTTGGCTATTATTGAAGTAATTGATGAAGAGAAAATGAACAATAGTGGTTAGTAGTATTGCTTTGTATGCTTCAGAAGGGAAGAAGGTGTTGAGCCTGGTTTTTTTTTCCTCCTAGTTTTTTTAATTAGTTAAATTTTCTCTAAACAGATTAGTATTAAACCCTATCTACTTAACATTAACCTTCGATTATGGATTAAAGAAAATTGTTTTTTATTTTCAAAATGCATTAGAGTCACCACCCAATTGGAGTCGGGAAAAAGAGTTAAGTTAAACTTAGCTATTGGTCTATCGATTAAACTAATATTGTAAACGGTTTTGAAAACCAGATATCTAGATTTGAAGAATAATTTTTTTAAATTCTAAATAGGTACTACTTTTTAAATTTAATTTTGGTTTTCAATAATACCCCTTTTCAATTTCTAAACAGCTAATCATATCATATGCAACCAATTTAATTAATTTACACAAATATTTATAAAGGTGAAAAAAATAAAACTTTCCATATTTTAAGTCGCTCTGTATGTACAAGTGCTTACACACTCGCTATTTGGGATTAGACTTCCGTAATTTGTTTACTGAAAACATAGCGAGTTGAGTTGATTTTTAATTTTGGAAGAAAACTCGGATTTATGTTTTTCCCAATACAATTTATTTAAAAAATAATTTCTAAAAGGGCCTTAAATCGAATTTTATTTTTGGAAACTCTAAAGTAGTCCTAATTTGGAAAAAAAAGGATTAATTACTTTTATTTATTTGAAAAATAACTTTTCTAAGTGATAAATTATTCTATTTTATTATTTTTCATTATTATTTTTTTATTATTTATTTACTTTTTATTTGTATTTTTATTTTTTGGTTAAAAAGTGAAAATAAATAAAAGTGAATTAAATACTTCTTGTTTTTTTTTCTTTTTCTTTTTTTTCTCTTTCTTCTCTTTCCCTTTTCCCCTCTTTTTCTCTTCTCCTTTTTTTTCTGATTTTTTTTAAAATTTACGATTACATATTACACTAGTATATATATATATAATAAATAATTAAAAAATTTACAATAACCGAACTATAAAATAAGGAACAAAGCTGGATTAAGCTTGGATCGGAGTTGGGCGTACGGGTTGGACCTAAGTTAATCGGGTTGGATCTCGGGGTCGGAGCAGGTTGATGGGTGGGTTCAGGTTGGTCATGCCCTGCGGCTACTAACATATGTACTTAGGGTAGTTTGGAGCTCCAAATTGAATGAGAAAAGCCACTTTTGTGGCTATTCTATTGGGGATTAGGGGTTTGTATCAATGCCATCGAGTTTAGTGGTTGTTTAAAGGTGTTTGAAGCTTGGTTGGCAATGGCTGGAGTTTGTTTGAGTGGTGGCTAATACGTGTGGTGGTTGTGGCTTGTTGTTATTGTTGTTGTTCGTTGGTTGGGTCACAGAGAAGACGATGATTTTAGGTTTGGTATTCAGTATGGTGTGAGTTGCAGTAGCGTTAGGGGAGATCTCGGGTTAGGGTCTTGCAATTATGTGCAAAGGTGGTTTGGTTGATGTAGCAGGAGTTAAAGAGAGCGGTGTTGAACTAGGATGGTGACTCTTGTTGATCGTGGGTGTGTGTTGAATTGAGGTTCGTAAGTGGTTAGATGTTGGGTTTAGGTAGCATGTGTAACTGCAGTGGTGTTGCTGTGAGCGAGAGAGAGAAGGTGGTAATGGAGGGTAGGTTGTGCGCGGATAGAGAGAGAGAGAGAGAATCCAATCTCTGTATGTGTATGTTTTTTTTTTTAATTGATGAGTGAGCGAGAGAGTTGGCTGAGAGAGAGAGAGATGATGAAGGTGGTTTGGGTCACGTGTAGTGTGTGTGTGTTATACGAGAGAGCCCCCTGTGTTTGTCCTGTGAACAAGAGAGAGGGTGCGAGTTATGTGTGTTTGTGTTGTGGACAGTAAGAAGGAGAGAGTCTAGCTAATGGAGAGAGGGTAAGCTTTGAGTATGCTTTTTTCTATTCAAGAAAGAGAGAGAGTTAGTCAAAAGAGAGAGAGTGTGCGATCTATGTGTGTGTGTTTTTTCGAATTGATGAATGAGAGAGAAAGAGAGAGTTGGTTGAGAGAAAGAGATGACGAAGGTCGTTTTGGGTCGTATGTAAATCAATATTTGTATGTTCGAAAAAATGGAACCAACCTACCGCCCCCATATGTTTTCTTCTCTTTCTTTTTTTTTTTCTTGTTAAACAAGAAAGTGGGGGAAAGAAAAGGAAAGGGAAGAAGAAAACAGGGTGGTGGAGGCGGTGGGGTGGGGGGAAAGAAAGTTTATTGTCAAGGCCAATAAAAATTACTATGTGTTATAATCAGATATGTGGCTTAGTGATGCCTTGACATGTGATAGCATATGAAGTGTGGAAAAAGGAAAAGATAAAAGGCATTTTGTGCTTTTAGTGAGTGTTGAACCCTTGATCTCAAACTAAATGCAATGTCAAGTCTATGTATTAAGCCATTAGTCCGTGTCTTATTCATATAAGCAATTAAATTACACATGTGGATAAGGTCAACCTGAGCTAGATTTAAACCTAAGCTCAAGCCTAAGCTTAATAATCCCATTTTTACTTTTATTAAAAATTCTATTCTAAAAAAAAATTATTATTTTCTATATTTCTTAAATCCTTTATTTTTTTTCTATTTTTTATTTTTTTATAACTTTTCAATTTTCTATATATTTTTCTAAATTTTTCCATTTTTTGTATTTTTTCTAAGTTTCTTATTTTTTTGTGCCTTTTTCCTATTTTCCTATTTCTAAATTTCTTATTTTTGGGTTTTCTTAATTTTATTTTATTTTATTTTATTTTTGTATTTTTCCTAATTTAGGATCCTTTATCGTGTTCTAAAAATTTTGAAAAATAAAAAAGGAGGAAAAAAATGAGATGTTTACATAAGGAAAAACCAAGTGTGTTGAAAATACCAATAGTTTGTGAATTTCCTAATATATTTTCAGATGATTTACCTAGCTTAGCACTGCATAAGGAATTGGATTTTACTATTGAGTTAATTCCTAGAACTGAACCAATATCCAAAGCTCCATATAGAATGTCATCAATGGAGTTATAAGAATTGAAGCGACAATTATAGGAACTTTTGGATAACGGATTCATAAGGCCAAGTGTATCGCCTTAGGGAGTCCCTATCCTATTTGTAAAGAAAAAAGATAGAATAATGAGATTGTATATCGATTATAGAGAACTTGACAAAGTGACAATCCAGAATAAGTACCCATTACTAAGAATTGATGATTTGTTTGATCAGCTATAGGGAGAAACGATATTCTTAAGGATTGACTTATGGTTAGGATATCATCAATTGAGGATTAAATTAGAAGATATACTTAAGACGGCATTCTGTATACGATATGGACATTATGAATTTGTGGTAATGCCATTTAGCTTGACGAATGCCCTTGTGGTTTTTATGGACTTAATGAATCGAATTTATTAGTCTTACTTAGATAAATTTGTAGTGGTGTTTATTGATGATATTTTAATCTGTTCGAAGACAAAAAGGAACATACTGATCACTTGAGATTGGCATTATAGAAGTTGAGGGACAATAAGTTGTATGGAAAACTGAGCAACTATGATTTCTAGTTAGAGAAGATAACGTTTTTGGGTCATATAATATTTGGTGAAGGGATTTTGGTAGATCTAAAAAAGGTTAAGGCAATAGCTAGTTGGAAACAACCTACTATAGTTACTGAAGTAAGAAGTTTGCTAAGGATGGCAAGATATTATAGAAGGTTTATCAATGGTTTTTTGAAGATAGCACAACCTTTAACTTAGTTAACTTAGAAAGATGTTAAGTATGAATGGATTGAGGAATATGAGTGAAGTTTCTAAGAGTTAAAAGATTGCTTGATCTCAGCTCTAATACTTATTCTGCATAATCCGAATAAGTCCTATTGTGTTTATAGTGATGCCTCTTGAAACATATTAGGATGTGTTTTCATGTAAGATGGTAAAGTAATTATTTATGCTTCTAGGTAATAAAGACCTTATAAGAGAAATTACCTAAAATATGATCTAGAATTGGCAGCTGTTGTTTTTTCTTTGAAAATATGAAGACATTGCCTATATGGTCAACACTGTGAGATTTATACTGATCATAAAAGTTTAAAGTATTTCTTCACTTAGAAAGAATCGAATATGAGACAAAGGTGATGGTTAGAACTAATTAAGGATTATGATCTGACTATTAATTATTATCTCGACAAAGCAAATGTAGCGGTAGATGCTTTAAGTCATAGAAATTATAAGCAAGTAACTTCCTTATTAACTACCCTAAAGGATTTGATTTGAGAATTTGAGAAGCTGAGAATTGAGTTTAAGTAGGATGATGATGAAGTGCAATTGATGAACTTTATTGTTCAACTGGCCCTATTGGAGATAATTAAGATGCAATAAGAATAAGATCTAAGTTTAATATCGGTGAAAGATAAGTTGAACTTAGAGGAAGTATCGGATTTTTATATTGATGAAAACGGGTTATTAAAATTTAACAGTTGAGTTTGTGTACCTGATAATACAAAGCTGAAGTGAGAAATCATGAATGAAGCACATGTTACTAGATATATATATTACACCTTAGTGGAAATAAGATGTATAGAGTCTTGAAAACTATGTACTGGTGAAAGGGAATGAAAAAAGGATGTGATTCATTATGTTGTAGATTATACTATGTGTCAATAGGTAAAAGCCAAGCACCAAAGACCTAGTAGATTGTTACAACCATTAGAAATACCCCGGTGGAAATGAGATAATATTATAATGGATTTTTTTGTAGGACTTCCTAGAATTAGGGTTGGACATGATTCTATTTGGGTAGTTATTGATAGATTAATGAGAAGCGCGCACTTCTTAACTTATCAAATGTAAGCCTTGTAACCAGTTGTTTGGGTTTGATATATAAAATTTAGGATGATTAGGTAAGTGGTTTGATTGAGCCCAAATTTTACAAAGAAATTATGAATATTAGTAAAAGTAAGCTCGTAAGTTTGGATTTAGGAAAAATAAATAATAAAATAATTAAAAATTGTAATATTGAATTATACGTATATTATTTGGTATTTATCGGAAATACATAAAATTAGTTTCAATTACTAATGAATTGATAGAGATAAATTATATGTACATTGTAAATCATAAAATAACGTAAATAATATTTATAAGTATTTATTCGTACCATATATGTATTTACCTATAGGTAAAAATATGTAAAATTACTTAAAATACTTGAAATATGTCAAAATAATGCTAATTAATTAAAGAAAATTCATAAAAATTAAAGAAAAATCAAGAAAATTCATGGGAAGATGTAGAAATCTCTAGATGTAAGGTGATATAATGGGACGTGTTGTTACAAAAAGAAAAAAATGGATAAGGGATACATAAGCTATAGAAGGTTGTAGAAAAAAGATACTTGGAAAGTAAATTTTCAAAAAAAAAAAAAAACTTAAACCTCCCCTATAAATACGGAATTTTGTTTCAAAACTCAGTTTAGACATTTAGGAACTTAAAAAACAATAAAGAGAGGTCAGAAAGAGAGGAGAGAGAATTTTTAGGAAATTCAGCAAAATATAGTGCAAATAGGGCTAAACTAGAGTGCACCAATGAAACGAGGACTTGGGGTGTAACTGTGGCCACTGCTCAACAATGAACCACCTACTTGGGTGGGCCGATAACCCCAAGGTGGTCAAAGGTGGCAGCAAAGTCAGTTTTTGATGAGTGATTTAATTTGATTCCCTTTTTCGTTAATTACAAAAAAAGTAAATTACGTTAAAAAATTATGAAAATTGGTATTCTAGGGTATTTTTATATGCTGATTTAGGGAAAAATATCGATTTAATCAAATTAGGTCTTAGGATATACTACTTTTAAGAAATTACTAAATTTTAGTTAGTTGTCGATTTCATTTTAAATAACCTTAATGATATAGTTTTGACCTCAAATTTTTTGTGCAGATTATTTAGGATATATGTGATAGTACTATCAAGAGTTTTTCTAAAAATTTATTTTTTAAAATTTTATTTAGTTTTTAGGCCCTAAAATCTTACATAAAAGGTAATTAATGGGCTTAATCTTGTGATTTAATATTAATCTATTGAAAATTTTGATTTAATATGTAATTAGGTATCTTTAAATGATAGTTGTTGATATAGTATGATATTTGTGGAGTTTGGGGTGTTAAATGTGTGTAATATACATATCAGGTAATAATAATAAATGAATAATGGGTAAAAGTGAATAATTAAGCTAATTTGGTGATTTGGGGATTTAATAGGAATAAATTCTAATTTAAGGAATAATTAGACATTTTGATATATTTTTTTGGCGATGAAAAATGATATTTGTAGTGTTAAAAATGTTAGATAAGTGATTTACGTATAAATTATATAATAAACATAATATGTATACATAGGAATCAAATGGATAGAAAAATTAGGTTAAAGTTGAATAATAATAATAATAATAATAATAATAATAATAATAATAATAATAATAATAATAATAATAATAATAATAATAATAATAATAATAAATCTGATTTGGAATGAATATTTAGGTAATTATAGGAAAAAATGTAGGTTATTCTCATATCGAAAATAAATTCGGTAGTTAAATAAGGAATATAGTGTATTGTACTGACCAAAATACTGTTTATAAGGTAAATAGGGATTTAGGATATCCATGTATAGTGTGATAAATTTCACATATTGGTTTTGAAGAATTTCCTAGGGTTTACATATAAAACTAATAATAAAAAACTATATTAGAATCTAAATCAGAAATGGATTTAGAAATTGAATCAGAAACTAACTTATAATAGATCGGTAATAAATAATGTATATATATATATATATATAACTTGGATTAATGGGTAAAAACTATGATTTAAAAGCTTATGTATAACAAAGATATAGATACTAAAAGAATATTTATATTATAGGGATAAGTAGAGACGAGTTGACGCTATTGTGACTTAAGTAAGCATGTTAAGGATCTCAGGTAAGTTTGGGATTAATATGTAATTGTATTTCAGAGTATTGTTTAAAAGTACTCGAAGGCTTAAGATTATATTTGTTTGTGTTTGTAGGTAGTTTGAATATATACATGCTTGTGTGTGTGTTATTGAATGCACTATATATTATTGGCTTGCTGTAATGGTTTGCAATTGTTATGTATTGCATAATATGTAGTGATCACCTGAACTGGAATTAATAATATATGGCTTCCAAAATTAATTAGACAAGCATTTCAACCCATTAGGGAAGATGTTTAGGGTTTTCCAGTTAAATACCGACCCTTTCAAAAGGGATAGTACTGTATAGCATAATTTGTCCCTTCTTTATCCTTAGTTGAACTAAATGATATGAGAGGAGGTTGCGGTAAGGGTGAAGTCAATAGTTTGAAGGTAGTTGTGGGAGGAGCAGTGTCTCTATTGCATAAGCTTAGGTTTAGTCGTAAGTTACTAAAATATGTGCTAAACTCCTCAACCCACATTAGAGTGGGTGTAATTTTTCTAATCTTATGACGAATCGAATAATGTTGTGCGATGGCATTTGTCTATTGAATTACATTGTATTAAAATAACTAGTTGATAACCTTGTTTATGCTTGATGTATAATTTTAAGTCTCTGTCTCAACTTATTAAGCGATTGATTGCTCACATATATATATATATATATATATATATATTATAGGTGCTAGTTAGGAAGTGGCTTTATAACTACAATAAAGCTAGCAATTGTTGGATTGTGTGGACTGAGGAGATAAAATTGATGATTAGTTGCATTTTTAAGGTTTTAGATCTTATTTTTGAATTTTCTATTATTAAATTATGTATTACTTAAGTGAGGTTAGATTATTAAATCATATAACATTACTTGAAATATGGAATTCTAGTATATATTTTTCACACTTTTGCATGCAAATAACATAATTAATTTGTCAACTATTTACTTTAAAGTGGATTAGTTGTGAATGCTTCGTGTCAATCAGGTCTAAGGTAGCAGTTGTAAGGTCGGCTTCTATTCTAAGATGGTTTGTACGGTGGGACTATTATGACTTTTTTAATTCAGGGCTTGACATTGAACTAGTGACTTAATGGAGAAATTAGCTAAGTTATATATGTAGGAGATTGTTTGATCACATGATGTACCGGAGAGTATTGTTTCTAATAGAGATAGTTAGTTTGTATCAAAGCTATAAGAGAACCTACATCAATCTTTAGGAATGAAGTTGTACTTTAGTATAGCTTATCATCTATAGATGGATGGTTAAATGGAGAGAACAATTCAAATATTGGAAGATATGCCTAGAGGCTGTATATTGGACTTTGGAGGAGATTGGGATTAATATTTGCCACTAGTTGAGTTTCCTTATAACAATAGTTTTCAAGTGACCATACAAATGATGCCATTCAAAGTGTTGTATGGAAGGAAGTGCTGATTACCACTATATTGGCATAGTGAGGAACATGCAGTGATAGGACCTAAATTGATTTAACAAATTAATGACAAAGTTAAACTTATTCGACAAGGATGAAAGAAGCCTAAGATCGTTATTAGAGCTAAGCGGATATGAAGTGAATGTCATTGGAATTTCAAGTTGGAGACCATTTATATGTGAAGATAAGTCCATTTTGAGGATATAACTGGAAAGTTAAGTCTATGTTACATTGGATCCTTTAAAGTATTGGAAAAAGCGGGAAATGTAGTGTATCGACTTACCTTGCCCCCAATTCTATCATGATACCATGTGTTTCATGTATCTATTTTGAAGGAAGTTTGTGAACAATTCAGACTTAGTAGTGGAAATAAAGCCAATTGACTTACAAAAGGATTATACAGTTGAAGAACAACCTATTTAGATACTTGATAAACGAGCTTAGAGCTCACAGAAGCGGAATGTGGAATATGTAAAAGTTTGCTAGGGAAATGGCTTTCTGGTAAAATTGACTTAGGAACTGAAGATAGCGATGGAGAAGAGATATCCTTAGTTGTTTTAAAAATCAAGTTAGTAAATCCTTTTTATTTTGATTAGTGATAATTGATGGAATGTTAGAGTATATAGGTGTTGTATTAGGTAGAATGATAATCAAAGTTTTGAGGATAAAATTTTTTTGAAGAGAGGTAGAAATGTAAGCCTTGTACTTGGCAAATATGAATCAAACGGGTAAATTTAGGGTATTGTTGAAACTAACCCTATTAACCTAAAAACTTATGAATAGACTCGAGACATTAGTCAAGGAGACCCCTTGGGTTTGGATATTAAAAATATAATAAAATAATAATAATATAGCTAAAATAGTATAATTTGACTATATTATGTATCATTATCTACAATGGCATAGAATAGGCCTCAGTAGTTCATAATTTTTTAGAAATAAATAATAATATATAATAAAATTATTATGGTACATAAAATAACATATAAAATATACACATATGTATCGTGTATAATTTTTAAGTATATATATACATCCGTAATTAGCAAAATACCTTAATAATCACATTTTGGGCCAAAATAATAAAAGAAAATCAATGATGAATCAACAAAAATTATAAAAAGATAAGGGAATAACTAGGAACAAAGCAATTTGGGTATGTCGAATGCCATGGACAGCTGTTGGTGTAGGAGATAAAAATTTCATGAAAATTAAGCATAGTACTTAAGGGAAATTGCATGAGGAGGGAAAAGAAAATTCATTCTTGCACTTTATAGGCTTGGAAAATATAGAAAACCCTCTCTAACCTTTAGTACATGCAAGTTAGTGTTTGGGATGGATTTGGAGATTAAGGAAATAATTTAGGAAAATTAGGTATAATCTGATTGAGCTCATGAACCAGAGGTTCTAGGTGGGTTCAGGGCTAGGTTGGCTTGATGGGTAACTCTACATAGCTTAGACTTGTCGATATGGAGGGAGTAGCCGTAGGTAGTTGGAGGTCAATTTTCCGATGAGGTCTCTTTTTGATTCAATTTTAAGTAATTTTGTAAAAATGCAAAAAATACCTAAAAAATTATGAAAAAAAAATATTCTTGCATATTTTCATATATATAGTTTAGGAAAAATATCATTTTGTATAAATTTAGTAACTATTATATACGTTCTTAAGAAATTGAAGAAATTAGATAATTTTTGAAGTTAAAATAAATATGGCAAATGATGTAGAGTTTATTTCAAAATTTTTCTATAAACTATACTAAGTTAATACTAAATTGTTATGTGAAAAATTTTCATGAAACCTTTTGTCATATTTTTGTTTCATTTTTGAGCCATATATTATGCTTAAAATAGTGTTTTTAGTAAGGAATAGTATATGTCTTTTAACAATCTCAATTAAATATTAAGCTTGATTCAATATTGGAGTATGTATATTGTTCTGGAGTAGTTGGATTGATTGGTAAAGTGAGAAGTTATAGAAATTGTGAGATGGCCTTGAAAAGTGAAGTTAGTAATTTCAATACTTTGTTGGAATTGAAAATTTGTTGAACTATTATGTAATGTATAAGGAGTTGAGAAGTAATGAAGCTGAGGAAGGTTATTTAAAGCGTTACTTATAGTTTTAAATTGATTTCATAATTGTAAATTGGAAGACAATTAGTAAATTAGCTAATTATAGAACATTAATTAAGGGCAGATGATGGCTCAAAGGATTTTATAAGTGAATTTTTTATTAGAATGATACTCAGCGAGTGTGTCAGAAGCAAAATTTATTAATAAAATGTAGAAACAGGGGATGTGGAAGCTTGGTTAGAGGATAATTTTATTAAAAATTTTACAGATAATAAAGTTAGCGAGTAGCTCAGAGGATGGCTTAGAAGATGGTTTAATAAGGAACTTAACTTAGGAAAATTTAGAGGATATCTTAGAGAGTAAAACTGATTTTATGAATGCCCTTAGTAAAGCTTAGATAGTAACTCAGAGGATAAAACTTGTGTAACAAATAATCCCTGTATGGCTTAAAGAATGACTCAGAGGAATTTTGACTAAAGAAAATTACCATGAAATCATTCAGTTCCTAACTCAAAGGATTTAATAGTTTAGAGTTAATAGTAAAAATCATTGATTTGTCAAGAAATTATGATTTGTAAGTGGAAATATCTTATAAAATTTATGATAAAACAACTAAAATGTATAAAACAAACTAATAGCAAATGAATCAAAGATTGAAAACTAATCTATTGTGTATTTTTAGGGATAATTAAAGAGTAATGAGGCAATGGTCAGGAGTAGTTACCAGTGGGTACAGGTAAGTTGGGATCAATGTTTTGTGGCATATTAAAGTATCATATTAGGAAACTTAAAGAAGTAAGAGTGCTGATTTGTGGTTGTAGTTAGATTATTTGTACGTATACTATATATGTACTTGGGATACTGATTGATGATCGGGAGTTGAACTTTGAGTGTTGCTTTTTGCTTGAATATGTCATGCTTAACTTATATGAATTTGGTTACTCACTTTATAATTTGGACTAATCTTAAGTTGACTAAGATCTTACTTGACATTCACAAACCCAATAAGGGTAATGATTAGGTTGTTAAACTAGATATTGACACTTTGATGAGGATAGTAGAAATGGTTCTTTTCCTACCCTTAATTGAACCAAATGACAAGAGAGAGGGTCATGTAAAGGCTAGGAATGGCGATTCGAATATTGCTTAGGGAGGAAGGTATTCTCCATTGCATAAGTCCAGATTTAGTTTGATAATATCGCGTTAAAACTTTTCGATATCCAGATTAGAGTAGGAGAAATTTCTCTAACTTCATAATGAATTGGTTAAATATTGTGTAATGATCTATCATTTGCTTATTACATTTGCATTTAATTGATGATTGAACAACCATGTCTATTAATGTACTCTTATGACTCTGTCCTATCTTATCGAGCTAGTGAGCTTACATCCTAAAAAATTATTTTACAAGTGTGGAGTAGAACTCGAAGATGCCTTGTTACAGTTGTTCGCAAGTTAGTTTTGATAGGTTAGGAAGTGAGGTGTTGAAGCTTAAGGAATGGATAAAAGCTTATCTTACTTTTGTAGGAAGATTATAAGGCCAACCTGGGAGGCCTTATAGTGTTTGTTGGCTTGCTATTATATTTATAATATGTAATGTAGTCTTCTTATGGAAATGTATAGTTCCTTTTGAAAACTTTTGAAGTTTTGACGTATATAAAGTTATGTAAAAGAACTAAACTATTTGTAGATATATGAAAATGTATTTTGTAAACCGTTACTCCATGGATCTTATTTATTATGGGTGCTCATTCGACTGCTTCAAAACTGGTAAAGTCGTCGTTCGCCTTACATGGACTATACCTATGTTAGTAGCTAAGGAAGGTAGCTTTTAGCTTAAGTTGGTTTACATGGCGATATTGTTATAACTTCATGAGTTTGGGGCATGACACTTTCTATATAGAAATGTGTCATCTTTACAAACTATAGGTTGCTAGAACTTGAAAGCATGTATACACAGCCCAAAAGTCTAGAAGTCCTATTACATAATCGAAACTCTAGGCTCATTGGATCCCTGCTACCCCTAAACTATCTTTGAACCTGGATTAGTAATTTTCATTGCCTTCAATAGAATAGGAATCTCATTGGAGGCTTATTAGAGGCTTTCTCCTAATTCATATATACTATCTCTATAGCCATTCTCTTAGTGTCTCAAACTCTATTCCTTATCACATTATATCCGAACATGGTTAAGATATTTGCTTAAAGGTCTACAATCTTTGTATCTAAATTCTCTTTGACATTGTTGATGAAGCAGTTGGCCATAAGTTTACTATCAATCTATCTGTTGTTTTGCGTTATAGTAGGATTGACACACGTATGTGGTCCCTCAAGAATTGTTATGATGAATAGCTCCATTAACCTCTTATATGATGTCTGTAGCCTCCACTTGCACCTGTTGTGCATCTCTATGTAGTAAACGGCCTAAAGATGTAGCTTTGATTCATCAATTACATAGTTGTAATAGTGATTGATGTGATAACTTTTCATAGTATTGATAAGCTTATCCTTCATGCTGAATCGTTGGCCAACAAATAAATCTTTACTGTCTACCTGATTGTTGCTCTTTGCCACTACGTCTTCTTCAAACATTGCATAACCACTACCCCCACCAATGTTCATGTATAGAACTGGATCTTTAACTGATGATATTATCATCTTAGGTTGATTGTGTTAGGGAGGCATTTGGATCCCCCGACCTATAGGAAACTAATGTACGAGTGGGACGCTGCTTGATATATATTCTAACATGGCTGCATTATCTTCAGTGTTTTCTACTTTTACGACTTGTTCTTCTAACCGCAATTTAGTCCCCAACTGATCTCCCACATCATTACTATTAGGTCTCATAGGAATCAGCTCTTCATCGGGGTCATACCACGGTTCATCCTATAAGGTTGACTTAACCTTTGCATCAACTGCCTCTTTATTGATTTGCATATTCACACTACCTTCCTCAAAGGTGGGCTTATCCATTGGAATAACTTCATGTTCGTTGTACGATGGGAAGTTGTCTTGAGTTGATTGGACTTATGGTGAAGCGTAGTTGGAAGGTCTCCCTATAAAGTGTTTTAGTTAGTACTCATGCT